>BMAW01058244.1:235366-320237 GCA_019974015.1 Nephila pilipes | reverse complement strand
TATATATATATATATATATATATATATATATATATATATATATATATGTGTGTGTGTGTGTGTGTGTAAAAAAATCTTATATTCTGAAAAAATACTCTGAACATTTTTCAATAGTAATTGCATTGATTAAAGGTTCTCCAAAGGAGATATTGTCCTGTGGATCTATCTTAAGTTATTCTAGAGGTGATTCCTATGGAACGTGTATTTTCTTTTCTTTTTTCTCGTGTTATCATATAATTTGAGTTTATGTAAAAGCCAAGAAGTTATGGTTGTTTTGTTCTTGATTCGAGAACGTAGTATTTCTCCTCTTCTGCATTTTAATCGGCAAAAAGATAAGTTGAATTCCAGACCCTAACCAATTTCGAACATGTTTCAATAATCAATTAATTTATAAATAAATAGGGTGACTTTCACATTAAAATGTTAATCGCTCAATTAAGTAATCTTAGCCTGGATGGGAACATCTTCAACCTCTTTTAGTAAAATATTCCTGATAAAATAATTATCAGAGCTTTATTTATTGAGAAGGAAATGCTTTGATCCTTAATAAAGTAAAAAAACGATGTTCTATGTGATAACTGCCTTTAAACCTCCCCATTGACTATGACTTAATCAAAAACTGAATGAAGATTTATTATTACATTTCAAGAGAAGATATATAATGTTTTCGAATTCTATTTTGTCAGGAGTGATTGTTAAAGGCATAATAGCTGTTGTTGCTCTACATCCAACAAAACCCAATCAATCAATCAGTGGAAGTTAATTTTGTTTACTGCATGCTTCATATCAGTAGAAACTCGGTATTTTCTGCCGTCATAAAGAAATGTTTTATGACTTTCTTCTATTAATGCATGCGTATGATAAGTATTAACTGTATGATACTTATTCCAAGGAATTCAGAACTGTGTTTTAATAAAGGACTTACATATTCGTTTAAAAATAATCATGGCAAAGTAACAAGAACTTCACCGAGCAAGACAGATTTCAATCTTGAAAACTTAATAAATAACAAAAAATTCAAAACGGTGAAATTTTCAAAAAAAATTGTGTTGTTTTGCAAGCTATATATATTTTTTCGATGCATAGATTAACATTGCTTATATGTATTTTTGGGTAGATGATATCGTACTTGTGCATAATGTGCAACATATATTTTTTTAAAAATCATATCTTAATTTGAAATGCCGTTTACTAACTCCTTCAAATAAGAAACCTTATTTGTGTCATTTTGGCAACTAAGTATTTTCTTAGCATTAAAATTATAAAAGGAATTTCCATATGCTCACAAAAGATAAACCTTATGTTTGTAAATTTTGCAAAAAATACTATTCCAAAACAAATATTTTAATAATTCATATGAAGAAAGTTCCATGTTAAATAAGTTTGTAAGAAGACTATCTTGGAAAGTAGGACTTAAAGAAACATTTACATATTCATATAATGGAAAAGGTTCATATTTGTGAAACTTGTCAGAAGACCTTCACTCGAAGCGGAGACTTCATAAAACATTTGCGTATTCATACAAAGGAAAAGCCTTATGTCTGTGAAATTTGTAAGAAAGCTTTTTCAGAAAATGGGAATTTAACTAGACATTTGCGTATTCATACAAAAGAGAAACCTTATGCATGTGAAATTTGTAATAAGGCATTCTCACTGAATTGTACCTTAAAGACTCATTTACGTATTCATACAAATGAAAAACCTTATATATGTAAAATTTGTAAAAAGGGTTTCTCACAAAGTTCAGACTTAAAGAAACATTCACCTACTCATATGAAGGTAAAGCCTTATGTTTGTGAAATTTGTAAGAAGGATTTCTCTCGAAAAGAGAATTTAACGAGACATTTGCGTATTCATACAGAGGAAAGGCCTTATGTGTGTGAAATTTGTAAGAAGGCTTTCTTGGAAAAAGGCGACTTAAAGAAACACTCAAATGTTCATACGAAAGAAAAACATTATGTTTGTGAAATTTGTCAGAAGGCATTTTCCCGAAATGAGAAATTAGTGACACATTTACGTATTCATACAAAGGAAAAGCCTTATATTTGTGAAATTTGTAAAAAGGCTTTCTCACAAAGTTATCACTTAAAGACTCATTTGCGTATTCATACAAAGGAAAAACCTTATGTATGTGAAATTTGTCAGCAGGCATTCTCACAAAGTTGTCACTTGAAGACTCATTCACGTATCCATACCAAGGAAAAGCCTTATGTTTAAAAATCCTTGTTTTTTTTATATTAATTAGAAAGCAGACATTGCTGAAAACATCTTGCTTCAGAATAGTGAAACTAATATTATTTAAGTGTGTGTTTTTTTTCATCACTCTCCAAGTGATATTTACTTTGTATTTTTGAAATGTTGCAAAGTATCTTATTATATAATCGCATTTCAAATAAATGTGGTGTATGATTTTATACTTATGAATTTAAAACAGAAACATACCATATTACTTTTATTGAATTATTTTCTGTAAGTATGGTCAATTATAGAATCGAGCAGTTTTTTCATATTTAAAAAACACATTTTAATTAAAATAGCATTTAGAAATTTTTTTAAATAATTGAAACTTTATTTTATAATCAATTGTGCAATAAATTTTTATTCAGTATCAATGGTTAGAATGCTGTTTAGCTCACAGCCTTGGTGACAAAAAAATTGTTAATGATACATCACCAAATGATACAATTCTCAATTCTTAGGTTAAACATAGCCAGATACATGGCTACCGAAAAATATCTCCTTCCCTTGCCAACATAGTTCTCGTCATCATTTTAGATTTTATTGCGCTTCTCAGAATTTATGCTTTTTTGTAATGAATCAGCGCGATATTACTTGCACATGAATCCAAAACTTTCACTGGATAAGAAATTTACGTGGGTGTCTTATTTCAATGTACATTTCTTTTCTGATATTTTTAATTTTTTTCCTCATATAAATGATGTTGCTAGAAAAAAGAAAGTAATCTTCAAGAGAGATATTAGTTTGATGTGTGTGATAATAATTTGCAACTTGGAATTATTTGTGGAAGTTGATGAAAACATATTTATAAAAAATATGAGATTTTTAAAACATCATCTAATATGGTATTTTAAAAGAAGTTACTATGAGTTACATCTTAAAATGCTCCAGATGAAGAATTAGAAGATCTTAAACAATAGAATCATACAATCAAGCTAGTGTAGTTATTAAAATTGATACTCATTCTAATAATTACATTTGCTTCATATCAAGCTTTTCATTCTTGTAGAGGACTGTAGAATTTTTAAAATGCATTTTGGTGTGCATTTATTAACAAATGAATTCATTTTATTGGAATATGTTGTAGTAATAATGTGAAATAGTTTGCCAGAAAGTGACATAAAAAGCAACAAAAGGTCTAATCTCTTTTTAATATTTATGGAAATGAATGAATCTGAACTCATGCAAATGATTATGAAGTTTTAATACATTTATTGAATCCATAGATTAGTAACATTTTTTAATTTAGCATGCTGGAGAATTTACATGGCTTTAAAAGTTGCCATTTTTTAAAAAGTCTTGCCACTACTTTCAATCTTCAAACCCCCCTATTTCACATAATTCACTATGAATTATGTGAAATAGGGGGGGAAAAGTTTAAATATGCTTTTCAAGTTTCTAATAATTAATGAAAACTATAATATTAGGTGTAAACTTGAATTGAGCTAAATATTTTAGTTTTATATAAGTTTAATATTTATAATGATTAAAAGTTTCAATTTAAATAAAAAATAATTGATTTACAAAAGACATTTTTGTCAATATATGAAATTGCTGTATCTGAAATACTTTTAATGGCATTTTTTCCAATTGAATTGCTGAAGTAAAAAAAAAAGACGACTTTTTTGCTGTCTAATCTTAAATGCCATCTTGAATATTTCGAAAAATTATTTTTCTACTTTTCTACATCCTTCTTTCACATTTTGATTGTTCCTTGAAGGTACTTTTTCAGCCAGATTTCTCCAGTTGGATAATACAGAACTTTGAATTTTTATAGTTCTTTTACATTTATATTCGAATTTCTTATTGATTTAAATTGCTTGTGAAGTATCTAAATTACTTGGCGTCCACCGTCTTCGGTGCTCATTTCACAACGTCTAAACTTAGCATACCAATCCTTGATGGTTGATTTTCCTGGGGCAGTGTCCGGAAACTCGGCATCAAGCCAAGTTTTTGCTTCAACTGTATTTTTCCCCTTCAAAAAGCAATATTTTATCAGCACGTGAAATTCCTTTTTATCCATTTTTTTCACAATAACAAAAGTTGCTTCACTGAAAATGCTATAATTCACAAACTAATGATCCGACAGCTGTCAAATTTATACATGCATCATTTGAGGGTTAGGGCTAACTAAAAAACATATGGATTTAAATCTAGTAGCGCCATCTATGTGTCACAGGCCGGGGACTTTTCAATTGATATGTTATAAAATTCAATACAGTACATATCAATTAAATGTCAAACAAATAAAATAATTCTTATTTCAAAAAAGGAATTGTTTTATGCTGATAGCAAACATTATTCCATTCAAATATGAAGTATAAAATAATTTTTTATGACATGTGAGCCTGTGGAAAAACACCAGAATATTAGCAGGGCTGGAAAGGCCAAGTGTTGAATTACAGAGAGATTACTGTAATGAATATATATAAATACAAAATATTAAGCTTATTAATGAAAACATATACAGTACATACCACATATGTACTCTACAGAACAGTATTAAATAACGCATTCATTTTCTCGTAATTTCATGGATATAGGCTTAATAGCGAAAAATTTATTGGATTTAATGGTACATGCATTTGCATCTATCATCACGAAAGGATTAAGCATGATATATCCACATTAGAAGTAGGTATTAATACATTATAGAGCTTAGTTCTCAGTATCTTTTAGCTTGCTACATGAATAAACCTCAGCATACGCAAAACAGTGTATACATGCATATAATCCAACTCCATCCATAAACCATATATTTGAAAGTTTAGACAGGTTACGAGATAAAGGTTCCCACTAATTTCGAAATCCAAATTTTTGAGCATAACATTAATTCTATGTTCCATTTTCTTCTTAAAGCTAGATTATTGCTTTTAATTGCATGAAAGAAAATGCATTACAAAAAAGTGGGTAAAAATGTTTCTGCATTGTTACTTTTTTTCCTGACTTGTAGTACTATTTTTAAATATTTATTAAAGATCTAAAAACTTACATTATTTGATTTGAAAATAGGATTCAGTGTTTTTTCTTCCTTCCAAAAAGGGGGCTACAAGTAATTTTTTTTTTTCAGGAAGGGGATATAGCCAAAAAGGATGGAAATCTATGCTCCATTGTATGGATATAAATCTCTTAATGGAAAATTAATTAAAATAGTACATCTTAAATATCCAATATTAAATACAATACATACCTATCCATAAAATCAGAAATTGACTAGGTAAAAATATAAATTTTTGTGGAAGATAAAAGTATCAATAGATCAAACTTAGTTACATTTTTTTAAAGCTAAATGCTACAACATTTAAATTCCTAATAATATGTTTAAAACGATTGAGGGGGGGGGGTTATAGCAAAAATATGTATTCCAAACCAAATCTAATTTAAAAAAGAACCAAATTAATTTTTAATACAATAAATCTATTTTTAAACACAATATAAGAATCACAAAGCATCTTTATTGATATGAATATAAAAAATTCGGTTTTTTTACAAATTAAAAAAGAAAACTACATCAACCAAACGCAACTCAAGGTTTTTGGACAGCAATTGGGTTCCTTAGAACCATTATCACCGAGTCTCCACGGAGAAACATTTTTGAGATGTAACGATCCTTGTTGACAGGCTTCACCCTTTTCTTGCCTTTGTCTGTCCTGGGAACTTCAGTCCACATTTCTTTCACATTTTCTAACACCATATTGCAATGCCTGAATGAGAGATGAAGCATTTAAATTTACAGACAAGGAAAAACAAGAAATATTGAATCAATTTACAAAGCAACACATTTCCGATATTAGTTCTAAAAACACAGATGCATACCCATCATTTTCACGGGGCAAACAGTATATTTTTTAATAACATGATTAGATACTTTTTCGTTTAAATAGGGGGAGGACGTAGAAAAATCTCCAAATCATTTTGAGCAAATTCGAAATCACAATTGCAACCTTTTACCCCTTTCCCAATGCAGTACTGTTACACTTGCCTGCTATATCACTCCTGTTGGAATTTCTTTTTTGCATGTGAGGCAGGTTGTTACTATTTTTTTACTGCTATGGATCTCACGATTTGGGACTTGCCGAAGGTTGAAAAGTCTGTGATTGAGTTATTTCAAACAAAAAGCCTTATAAAAAATAAACAGTTGTGCCTGAAAAACCATGAGATGAAATTGAGTTTTAAAAAAAATGCTGTGAAATGGTGTTGCAGGAAAGGAACTTGCAATAAGAGAAGGTTTTCAAAAGTAAAACTGGTTTGAAGGTTCCAGAATCCCTTTTCTCACAATCACGAGGTTTATATATTTAAGATGCCAGGAGATGACATCAATTGAATTTTGTGAATTACAACTCAAGTTGAATCATAATACAACTGTTGATTGGAACAGTTACATGCAGGAAGTTGGCGCTTCAGCTTTAATTCCCAGCCAACAGTGAAAATTGGTGGATGCAACAAGATTGTCAAATTGGATGAAAGCCTTTTTATTCAAACAAAGAGCTATGTTGGGCAGGTTCTTCCACAACATTGGGTTTTTGGCAACTTGTGTAGAGAATCAACAGAATGCTTTTCAGTTGCAGTTCCTGATCGATTGGCAAAAACTTTGATGACAGTTGTAAAGGAGAATATTATGGATAGAACAATTTACACAAATTATTGGAAAGGATATCAATTGAATGAACTGCAGGAAGCCGGCTTCAAACATTTTACTGTGAATCCAGAAAGTGGATGTCACACGTGGATTGTACTTGATCGAGTTCGTGTGGCGACTAATGCATAAAAAAACTAACATGTTTTCCTTAATGTTGGAAGATATTTTAAATTTTATGCTTCCCCAATAAATTAATAATTCAAAATTACAATCATGATTTCAGATTTTTGTCTATTTTGTGTTTGGTGTTTGATTTGGCAAAAAACATTTAACCACCACAATGGGCCCCCTTTAACACAAAAGTACTCATAATTCTTTTTAGACTAAAACAGCAAGAAAAAGGGCTGTTATGTACATTCAAATAAATTTAATATTACTACAAAAGCTATCAGCATAGAAAGAGCTTAGATGCCTGCAAAGTCCTGTAATTTTTCTTCCTCCTTTTTCAGATATATGACTTAAAAGATCACATTTTGCAAAATTCACGACGAAAAATCAGTGCAGACTTCTAATTTTTGATTGTGGTGAATATATTTCATATCCATACAAATTATATTTTATAAATTACATTACTGAATTGTGAAGCTAAGCACTGCTTAAGTTTTAGAATTCGTTGTTTAAAATTAAATGCAACTTCACTGTTCGTCCTTTCATGCCATTAAATATTGTGAATGCGCGTTTATCTTGAAACTTATTTTTAGTATTATTCTACGAATGCATAATTGTGTAGCATCTTAATGATGCTGTTTTGATGATATGTATTTTTAAAGCAATAAATATCCTTTCATTTTATTAATACTAACTGTTTTTCTAGCAAATAAGATCATCGCATGCAGTTAGTAAATGAATCAATTACATTGATACATTTTTTGCATTTCTAAAGTTTCATAAATATTAATAACAGAAAAATGAATAATGGAAATCACTCAGATTAACTGAATTTGCATTAAATCTTCAAATACATTATAAATAAACTCTTCAGTATAATAAAAGTATAGATATTAGATTCATATCTACCATTTACCCACATATATCTGTAACAAGGAGATAAAATACTTAGTTAATACTGCCACAAAAAGCAGGAAAGCTAGCAGTCTCTGTGGCTCAGATTGGATTGTAGTTCAGCTTGTCTGGGATTCGAATCCCAGCCATGATATTTTCATCTAAAGACTGGATTTTTAATTTAAATTATTATTCATTGTTTGCCTAACATTTGGATGATTTTAGATCTTTCTTTAACATTCAAATTGGATGTTTCTCAAATATTCTATGCATGTATAAAGGCTGAGTCCCATCAATTATGGGCAAGTTGTCAGTCCTGTGATATTGCTCTGTTCTTATAATAAATCTAATTGTTTACAATAATGGTGTTGTTCTTAACACTTTTGTGACAATACTATATCAATTAATAAAACAAAATATTTAAACTGTATGTACAATCCTCATTGCAGTTGAATAAAAGTGATATCAATGTCAATCACTCAAAGGAACTGAATTATAATGTAAATGATTTCATCAACAAACTTACAAATTTATTTTCATTGATGCCAATTTTTTAGACTATTTCTGATCATAAAAATTCTTAAGTTTCAAATTTCACAAAAAAAGGCGGTATAAAAAATGAGTTCCCTTACACCATCTGACAAGAACAAACATTTCATGATACAATATTTTTCACTCAATACTTTCCAACCAAATGAATTTCTTTTCATTCTAAAAGCATAAGAGATTAATATCACAAAAAATATGAATTAAATACAATTACAAGAATGGGGGATATTAGCATAACAAATTTTTTACATATCTGGATTTAATACATTCTGGATTTTTTTTTACATAACTGGAATGACACCTTTAAATTTAAAATTTTATGCAATTACCTCCAGTAATACAGGAAATGTTCAAATTTAAATTTACAATCAGACAGGGTGGAGATTTACGATGATATATATAAGTATATAAATCTTAATTATCAGTCAAATAATATGAAGGTTTACACAGTGTGGCGTAGTGGCAAAATATACGAGGCATCAATTATTTAAAAAAATCATTTATTAACATCTTCATAAACACCATTCAACTACAGAGCTCTGCTCTCGCCAAAGACAACGTCTTGACTCCGAAACTGTCTGGTGGGCAGCGTAACGGTTTCCGCTGTTATCAGGGGAAATGACGTCATTCAAGGGGAGTATATCATTTCCAAGAATACAGTAACAAACAACAAAATGCTTACAAGCTATGACGTCACAACAGCAATAAACTAGTATATGGCACTCCTATCGTTTCCCCCAAATATCCCAACAGATAATGAGCAGATTCAAACGACATTTGAAATATAAACTATTTAAGATCATCCTCCACCTAGATTTTGATGGAGGAAAAGGCGGGGGGGATACACAAAATGGAGTGAATGATAGTAAGGTTCAATGGCCCAAGAGCTAAATCTAGCTAAGTTGCTCCATGAATCTATCTAACTATATATATTTAAAGTGGTGCAAGTCAGATATAAAGTAAAAAATTTAAAGGAGGTTCTATAATGGAAACATTCTTTTTAAGAAGTTAATTAACTATGTAAATTATATATATAAAAATTAACTAACCAGATTAGCTTCCTTTGAAGCATTAACATCAATATGTATTTTGTCCAGATACAATAAGAATTGGACTGTCACATTTTTTATGACCACTGCACTACAATTAAATTGAAATTTTACTTCTTTTTTACATATCAGAATAAGTCATGTTAATGGATATCATTTATCCTGTTTTAGAGATATCAGTTTAGAAAGATTTAATAGTAAATAATATATAATGTGTGAACTATATATCCTTCAAATGTATAAAAAAAATACTGGTTTACATTATATATTTCTTTTATTATTTTGTATTGATTATTCAATTATTTCCAAGGCTTTTGCATTCAGCATGTTTTTATCAAAACCAAGCAATAGTAAAACTAAGTGCAAATTACTGACAAGCAGTAATATTGCCAAAAAAAAAAAAAAAAAAAAATGGGAATTTGAATATTTTGCTGCGACAAAAGATAAATAATCTGCTTGATGTTTGAAAATGTCATTATGAACAACACATAAGCACTCTCATACAAATCATAAGGAACAATGCTCCTGCTATGAAGATAAATTAAGATAGAAAAACTTCCACCATAACAACATAATAGTGCTAACTGTGTGCCTTTTACTTTCTAGAAATTTGCCCTCAGTTGGAAATAAATTTGTCATAACTATACCTACATTGTGAGAAGTGTTTAGTCACTCTTGATTATATACTAAGGAACCTCACTTAAATGCTTTGGTACATTTGATGACCGAGTCTGGTTTGCACAAACACTTACTTGTTGCACAAAAAAAAAAAAGTTAGAACACAAGTTTGGAAAAATGTGATCACAAATGGCACTAAGATGCTAGCAGAATGAGTACTTAACATAGACTGATAAAGCAAGTGCACAAAATTCAGGACTTTTCCTCTCCATATCACATGAAATATTATTTAAGTCATTTTATAAACAATTTGTTTTGCTTATAACACGAAGCCTCACTATAAGTAAGTGAAGAGAATATGCTTGGAAAAAAGCTACACAATTATTCGTGAAATGAATTTATTAATGAGAAGTAAGTCAAAAAGCTTAGTAAGAATCTTACCTATCAAATGCCTTTACCCGGCCTAAAATCTTCTTATTGTTGCGACAATTAATGAGAACTTGGGTATTGTTCTTAACTGATTGTGTAAGAACAGAGAGAGGACCAGTGTTGAATTCCTCCTCTTCTCTTTTGGCTAATTCCTCTGGAGTCATGTCACTTTTGGGTTTTTGGAGCAATCTATAAAGTTTAAGCTCATTAAAAACTCTTCAAATAATTTCGTTCTTCACATAATACAATTAAGAAGTATTACAGAACATAGAAACTAATGTACAAAGAAGCTAATATAAAAAATATTTCATAATAAATACTTGGAAGATAAGCCATAAACAATTTTGGTTAGAATGCGGTTTAGTCCACACCCTCGGTGACAAAAATATTTATTCCAAGATAAAACTGCCAAATATGACAACTGTCACTTTTCTATTTAGGCATGATTGTTATACATGGCAACTCCAAACTATTTCTTCACTATTACAAGTGCTTGTCATTGGTATGAGAGTTACATCACACATTCAGATTAGGTAAGGGTTTTTCCTAATTCAGAATAAGTAAGGGGAGGGGGTTACACTTGCTCCCAGAGTGTGAAACTTTGATAAAACTGCTTTTAGCCCTTTTTAGAAATTTTAAAAGTTGCTAATTTGGTGATTTTTGAAATAGCACCAACCACATAATTTCTGTGGAGTGCTATATGAAAGAAAAGTAAAAAAAATTATAAAACTATTTTCCGTGTGGATTCAATAAATATTTAAAAAAAACTTTGTCATAGTTTTCTTTTCAAGTTTAAATTATTCACTTACATTAATAAAAATAGATGCAAGACCTGTTATTGCTCTTTTACATCACTTTTTGGCAAATTAAACTATATTCATGTCATAATACATATTTCCATAAAATTAATCCATTTGTTAATTAAACCACACCAAAATGATTTTTAAAAACATTATCTAGTCCGCTACAAGAATGAAAAGTATGATAAGATTTTAAAATAAGTATGAATTTTAATAATTATATTAGCTGGATGTTTTGATTGTATTGTTGTCCCAGATATCTTAAAATTCTATCTAGAACCAGATCTACCAGCAAAACAGGTTGGTCAAACTTATTCCTATTTTTTCATTTAGCTCTGAGGAATTCTAATACGCTCTTTAAAGGCAAATTATGTTTCAATACATAAGTTAAGTACTTTTTCAAGTTTCTGATGAATTCCTTTAAAAAAGTACTATATGTTATTTATTTCGATAGACATAAATCTTTAAAAGATCCAGATGGAATTTTAAGAGATTTGGACAACAATACAATCAACACATCAAGTTAATGTAATTATTAAAATTCATATTCATTTTAAAATCCAATCATGCTTTTCATTCTTCTACAGGACTAGAAAACATTTTTGAAATTCATCCTGTGGTTTAATAAACAGATGAATTAGTTTTATAAGAATATGTAATTATTAAGTTATTATAGTTTGATGTCCCAGAAAATGACAAAAGTAATAACAAGTATTGAATCGTATTTTTATGACTTAGGAAGTAAATGAATTTAAATTCTTGAAAATGATAATTGTGAAGACTAAAAACATTTATCAGATCTACATGTAAAATAGGGTTGTAAAATTTTTTTTGTATTCTTCTGCTCTGTCGAGTTCATGTGATTGATGCAATTTCAAAAATCGCTAAATAGGCAACTTTTAAAATCATGTCTTGGATGTGGGCTAAACAGCAATTTTACCACAGTTTTAAATTTATTTATAATGCTCAGAAATACATATAAGATTTCCTTCAAGGCCTAGAAAAGAGATAGTTTCAATCAATATTTGCAGAATCTTACATAGGATATAAGATATCGGTATTTTTCCATTTCACTGGCACAGGCGATAAAGTCGCAAAAAAAGATACAACTGACGCTGTTTGTATTCAATAATGCATGAACATTTTTACTGTGTGTTGTTGTTAAAAAGTTTGCTTGGTGAGATTCACACCTCTGAAATGGAAAAGTACCAAAATTTCTTATTTTGTTTATAATGAACTTAAAATCATTAGAAATAAAATTTGCAATTAGTACCTTTCCCAAACTTTTGAACCTTTTTTTTTTTTTTCAGATTTAGAAACAATTGTAAATACGGCATTTCAAATGAAAATTAATACAGAACTTATAATTCACCACTATACATCGCAAATAAAATATAATTAACAAAATGATAGAAGTTGCAATTTTAATGACAACACTCAAAAATCAGAAGTACAAGTTTTGATTTATTCGTAACATGGAATACACAGAAATGAAAAAAGCTCAAACCAAATCAAGATTTCCAGTATAGTATAATTTACAGCATCAAATCGTAAATCAACTATATTCACACACAAAACTGCATTGAAAAGAATAGAAATTCTTAAAAATTTGATAAACCTAACAACGATCACACGGAGAATCAAATACCAAATGAAGTTTTTCTGAGATATTAAACACTAAAAAATTTTTAGAAATGCAAGTATCTGATTCTTTATCATTGTTATAAAAAGTACTTACGCAGCACTCATTTTGAGAAACTTTACCGGTGCAAAATTTACCACCAAGAATTCGAAAGACAGTGCTTGCAACAATCAATATAATAATTCAATTCAGTTCGAATAAACTTAAAAAATTTTCTGAAAAGAAATTCAAGCAGAATATTTTCAAGTGCTTCCAAAATCAGATAAATTTTATTTGTGTATCTGCTTTTAATTTTACTGATTTTTTTGAAAAATTCTTATTTATTTACTTGCTCAGTTTTGTAAATATCTTTCAATATTCTTCCTTTGTAACCATAACTGTTACATTTGACAAAGTTTTTAAAAATTTGTTTATGTATGAAGAAGTGAGATGAGTAAGACGCGAATCTTTGCTCGAAATTTAATGTGTTTGTATGCTGAGCAATTGAAGAATTGAGTGAACATAAAGAATTCAAAAATTAATAATGACTGCTGAAAAAGTTCCAATTTGTACCGACGAAGAATTTTTGGAAGAATTGAAGATATTAGGCTACAATGATGTCGCACCAGATATGTTAGAAATTATGAAAGATGATTTATCAAATTTGGTTTCTAAAGAACAGAACCATTCCAAAAGTTCTGTTACTAAAAGTGAAAAGGAATCAACATCTTCAGACTTAAAATATCGGTATTCTCAAAGACAGTACCGTAAAGTTCTCAGAAAACCACTTGAAAGTGAAAATGCTATCTCTCCTGAAATAGATGAGAGCTACGAGCAGAAGTTTCCAAATAGTAAATATATTCCTAATGCTAAGTATTTTCCTGAAACTAAGTATGAAAATAAATTTTCTGATGCTCTGGATTCCTGTGATGAGACTCCTAAGGTTAGTTCTTTTAATCGGTATATGAACACTTTCAAAAACTATAAAAAGAATAATTATTCTAGAAATCTTGAAACAGTGTCAACTAAAATTTCTCAAGAACGAGAGAATGTAATTTCCAATAGTATTCAAGATATGAATTTAGAAACGGGTTATACGTCTTTATCAAGCTCTGCATCGATGGATGTCAATAAAATCAAGAGAAAGGTGCTGAGGCACCGAGAAGGAAAACCAGTAATAACCGAAGAATTTCTTGACATTCCAAGTATTTTTAATTCTTCTTATCCTGAAACTCAAACCTTAGACAACAGTAAATCATTTTCTAGTGATGACTTATCGTGGAAATCAAATAGTTCAACTGGCAGTGTGTCTGCCATGAGTCCTGATTCTGGTAGTACACCACGATCCACCTTTTCCTTATCTTCAACACGCTCCTTTCATTCTCGCATTACAAATCAACGTAAGAAGAAGAATGATCCTGTGGCTATGTATAATTATTACAAGAAGTTTTGGAATGAGTTCAAGCCACCTGGAGAGAAAACTCATGATAAACTGAGGTGGGCTGTTCGAGATAAAATGTTAGACTATAATCTTTAAGAGTGTTTAGTTAATTGAATTTTATGCAATTCCTTTAAGTTGACACAGAGTGTGTCTACCTTAATTTTTAGTAAGTTGTTGGAATGAATAGTAATTTTTACTAGATTTTCTCAGAAATTTTATCTTAAGAATTATATTCCTAGAAAAGATTATATATATATTGTTGATTACTGTCATATCAAATATGTTTCTTGTGATATTTATATCTCGTTAGCAGATTTTTAAATATAGAAAACAGTATTTCAAAATATAGATTGGATTTTCTTTCCATTAATTCTTATGATTATTGTATAATTATTATTAAAGATAGAAGTAACTTGTCGCATCTTAGTGATCAGTAAAAAGTTCTAAAAACACATGGTATTTATTTGATTTAATTTGTATTATCTCTGAATTTAAGATAAACTTTAATTGAATACCACAAGTACAGGTTACATATTTTTTAAAATCTGGATGTCACTGTATAAGTCTTCTTAACACAGTACTATTAGAGTCTGACTACAATCTAATGTCATAATTATAAAAATAAAATAAATTACAATATTCCCAGTAAGTAATCTTTCAAAACTTATAGAATAAGTACTATAAACTTAAGTAGTAATGAAGAATAACTCTTAAAAAGTTTCTAAATAATTCAAGTATGAATGTAATAGCTCTTTTATTTCTTCAAATGCAAGATTCTTATATGTCATAGCAAATTTGTTGAAAATTGCAAAAAATTTTAAAAGACAATTATATTGGCTTTGCAATATTGCTTTATTTTTACATTTCAATTTTTTGATTATACATGTTCAATATATTATGCTTTTGTTTATTAGAAATGAATTAAATGAAAAAAAAAAAATCCCTTTTTTTTCTTCCCTTCTTCGCAATTACAATTTGTATAAAATTTTCATAAACAAGCTAGAATTATAAAGATTCCAAGACAGCTCTGGAAATGAAGTATGATAAAAATTCATATTTGCATTATCTTTAGAATTCAGTTTTCCTCAATGAATTGATACCCAATTTCACAGGTTATATCAATAAATAAATGCATAAATTACATTAATGTGTTGTTCAGTTGTCGCCACAAGTGACGATGCATTTTCCCTAAATATGTATATAATGAGAATGAGTTAAAAAGGAGAAGGATCAAAGACAAAGAATATATATGTTGTGGGCTAGGTCTAAATACTTCTTCAAAATAGAAAATAGAATAATATAAAACCCTTTGCCCTCCCAATCAAACTGAGTTATTCTGTATTGTGCAATTCTGAAATTATTTGATTCTTAGAACTTTTGTTCTGTGAAGGAATATGGAATAAACATAATGTTGGAAAATATAGTACAATTTTTTCTTTTCCCTGTGATCCAATTTGTATTCTAAATTATTGTTCAATCAATTGAAACATAATTTTATTAGAACAAAACTCGATACTTTTCCATTTCGCCGCCACAAATAACGCCAAGCAGATTTTAATTGGCGACAACACCCGTAAAAATATATTCCGTTTGGCGCGAGGTGTATCATTTTTGGCAACTTTATCACTTGCGCCAGTAAAATGGAAAAGTACCCAAAACTCATATGAATTAAAACAGACATTTTAAAGATTTAGGAATGCATGCATAATTTGCTACTCTCAAAAATAGCAGGAAGGTTGGAAGAATAACTGATGAAATTTATTGAAATGTGATAATTTTTATTCATCAGTCAGAATATTCTAATTTTAATGCTATGCAAAACAGAATATTTTATTTGCAAAACAATTGCATCATATTTGTCTTTCTTTTGCCTTATGGCAACCCATTATTATTGTGCTTGGATTGTAAATTTAGCAGTCGGGACCTTTGACATGCAACTTTCTCCATACTCACTATAACTTGTAAGTATTAAGTTTTTAATCTATTTAGGTACTTTTTAAACTCTGAATAGTTTAGTTTTAAATTTGCAAATTTAGAATTTTAAAAATAATATAGAATTTTTTATCCAATTTAATATCAAGCATTATAAGTCATGTATGAGGTAGATCTCTATACATTCTTGAAGTAACAAATAATGGTACTGTTATAGTGGTGTCATCATATTCTGACTGCGTCAAGATCATCACCAAACTTGTGAAGCCTATCTTGCAATACAGCATACCTTGCCGATATTTCGTAGTCTCTTGGCGACTCATTGTCAGGCACCGTTTTAACAGGGAAGTACCCAAATAAAATACATGAGACTTAGTTTCCTTTGAAAAATTTCTTTTCCATACAAAAATTTCTTTGAATCATTATTCAAAGATGATTTTTGTGGACAGAAATATTTAATTGAACATAACTTCAATATGTTTTCACCAATCCTTGAATTTTAATTGTAAATCTGACCGACTCTATAAAAATTGTAAGGATTTGTTTGAACTAGATTATTTCTGGTACTGGTGTATTATCATATCCATGTTGCCGAATGTATCTTATTTTGAGACCTTGACATCAGTGCATTGCAAATTCTTTCATGATTACTAGTTTTGTTTGAACTATTAAATTTTAGCTTTGTAAATTATTATTGTCTAATAAAATCATCAAACTTTGCCTACGGGATTATGATAATACCCAAGTACCTAATTTTATTCCTTTGTAGAATTTCATTGTTTAATTTTTTTTATTATATATTAGTTATAGAATAATATGCTATCCATGAATATTATTTGTCTATAAAATGGTACAAGTAGTAAAAAAAAATTACTTATTGTATAATTTGATTTAGAATTGATGTATCAAAATTTGTTAATTAAATGTATATATGACAGAAAAATCTGCATTTATTAATGTTATGAATAATTGTGTTTTAATGTTGTTAGATATCAAAATATATATAAATTGTGAAGAAAACTAAATCATCAGGTTATTGTGCATTAAAAATAATTCATTTATGAATTAAGTACTTACCATAATGTTTCCAAACATATTGTATTACGTAAAAGGAGGATGAAATGAATTATAGTAACTTGTTTGACTTTTATAAAATTTAGTGATAATTTAACTAAAGCTTTACAATATATTGTAACAAAAGAAAAGGAAAAAAGAATGTACCTTAAAATGCCCTGTTTTGCATAACAGAAAATGAAACTTAGGTTTAAATTTTTTTTTCCCCATCTTTGCAAATTATGAAATATATGTTTAGCATTTCTTAGCAACTAATGTGGAAGTAAACAAAAATATATTCAGTGTAAAATTTTTTTAACTTAAAGTGAGCAGAGAGAGAGTAGGTAACTATTTAAAAGTTTTCTAGCATGAGCTCTTCTGCCAAAAAATCTAGACAAAATTACTTCCAAGTTTGTTATTAAGGAGTAAAATTCACAAAAATTATTAGAAACTGATATATTTTAATTATATGAAGTTCACATATCAGAAGAAAAGAAAAAAATATTTTTAGAATAAACCATCTTAATTTGATGAACTGTTTATTTATTTATTTCATTGAACTTTAGGAAATTTTAATTTAAAATAGCAACATATACTGATTTACTTCTTTTTTTAAAAAAAATTATGATGCTAACTCACTTCTCACTTAAAAAAGGAATCAATTTTTTAATTTGATGATGTTTAGAAGGAAGATTTATTTTGTATAAATACTAAAAATTTTGGTACTGAAACATTTTACTTAGCTAGAAATACTCAATTTTTCTGTGTATTGGGAAAACTGCTGGAACTATGACTTTTTAAGCTGATTTAATATTCTAGTATCATACAGATAAATGAATTGAGAATTATTTAACTCAATGTACTACTGTAAAATTGGAATTTCATCAATCTGTATTAAAATTATAGAATTTTCTTTCGACTTTGTTTTATTACCTGTAGTATAGCATCCTTTTTTTGATGCTGATTCATTTGCAGAACTAATTTGAGATTTAATATAGCAAGGAGCTTAATCTTAATTTTTATTGTTCACATTTATAAGAAATCTCATGGTGTATGAAAAAAAGCTAACATGTTTTGCATATTTTTTTTAAAAAATGCTAAATGAGAAAATTTTAAAAATAACATTGCAATAAAATTAAATTGATTGTTAAAGAAGAAATACAGCATGGTTTTTTGGAATTCAAAAGAATATTTAAGAATTGTAAGTGGTTATATTTGCCTTTTAAAATTTCACATTTAAAATTATACATATGATACTAAATGAATTTCATGATACTAATTATGATAAGCATTTGAAGCAATGTGACATAAAATGCTTGATTTCCATGAGATAAGTATCATTGTGAAAGGCAGGTAATCATTATGAAAACTTATAAGAAAAGATTTCTAGATAACTTGATGCCTTCAAGATATAATTTTTCCAATGATTAATATGCATTTTCAAGACATACTTCTGCAAGAATATTTTGTTACTGAGAGTAGACAGGTCAAAGTACTTTATGTGAAATAGTTAAGAATTAATTTTACATTTATAATGACACTCAAACAACACTATTAGTGACAAGCACCATAATTTTAAATCATGTTATAGAAAGACAAAACTCTCTAATCATTTCCATACCATGTGAATCTCTGATACATTTCATGTACTGTGGCAACCATTATTCTACGAATAGATATGAGTCAGCCATCAAGATGATGCTTTTTCAACTGTCCCTGATGCTTATCACAGTTCCTGTTGAACAATAATCACACATAGCTATTGGATTGATGTAGAATCTGGTGATTTTTAAACTTTTTTTTTGTCTTTTTTATTTTGTTATATTATAATTGTTTTGTGATTTTTGAACGAAATGAATGTATTCGAAAATATTCGAAAGAATTGATATTGCCTAAAATCTTTAAATATTTCCTTTAATATGCTTAAAAAAAAAAAAAATCACCCCTTTTATTTATTTTTTGGAACCACTGGTAGTATTGTTTCAACTGATATCAGAAGTTTTGCCCCTCTTCCCCGGATGGGCTGACTTGTTGAATTAAGACTATATGCTAAAAATGAGTTTTTTGATTTTGACATTTGAAGATATGATTATTGTTATATCATTTCGATTTAATTATGAAACTTGTAATAGCAGAAATGAAAGAAATTTTAAAAATAATTAGGATAGAACAACACGCTTCACGTATAAATGCGTATTTTATCTATACAAATATACTTCATATACGACTGCATATTAAATCGTTAAATGCTGAAACCTTTAGTTTCAAGGAAATTAAAATGTGTCTTAATTGTTCTAACGAAATGCAGATTCTTTAAAATTGGATAATTTGTGAGACAAAAGAAACGAATTCTAATTTTGATTTAATATAGTTGAAAAATGCCTTGATAAAGCTTTAAAATATAGTTAAAGGCTTCAAGATCTCCAGATGGTTTCAAAAAGAAATAAGCGTTAAGAAAAATGTTTACTCTTATTTAGACAGGTGTCAAATATTGATGAAAAAGTTTGTATTAGTGAAATGAAATTTTATTCAGTTTATAATTTGATTCAATAAGCAAAAATCAAATCAGAAGCTTCAGAAATCGTTGAATCATTTCCTATTATTGATGAAAATTAGCTACGAAAAGATTTGGAAGAAACAATCTTATATAATTGATTCTAATGTAGTTAAAATTCCTTTTGAAAAACGTGAATGAGTAGTTTATGCAACGTCAAGCATTAAGCTGCTTTAGAGTGACAATTTATTCGGTATTTAATAATTCCATTAATATACAGAGGATCCTAAAATTGAGTATACACCTTCCTTTTTCGACATTAAAAATATAAAAACGTAATACTGAATAATTTGTATAAAATTAATATATATCTTTAGTGATAAAATATATTTTTTAAGAAATGTACAGGACGTGGAAACAAATATGAAACCCGTTTAATAAATTTATTACACAATTTTGAAACAGAAACTATAACATATTAAGTCACAAAATTGTGAGTATATACCTGGCATAACTTTTAAATGAAAACAACTGATATTTGGTTGCACACCCTTTCAAATTAACGACGGCGTGGTATCGATTTAACAAGATTTTTGGGTTGTTTCACTTGTGATTTTAGCTCATTCTTCTCTTAAAACAGTTTTTAAATTGTCTTTACTCGTCATATGGTACTTTTGAACAGATTTTTCCAACTGTTACCATAAATTTTCAATAACTTTGAGATCAGGCGATTGTGGTGAAGTGTGCGACTGCATTCTGTAGTTGTACAACAGCCGCAATTGAACAATTTTAGCAGTATGCTTGGGCTCATTATCGTGTTGAAAAATGAAACTCGATCCAAAACCAAACTTTTCATCACTTTGCTTTAAATTATTTTTCAAAAGGTTCAAGTATTGAATTTTGTCCACGATCTCATCAATAAACACTAAACTTCCCACACTTCTGGCTGACATACTTTACAGTAGGAATGGTGTTTTTAAGAAACAACTCACTGTAAGGCTTCCGCCAAACATAGCATTGCCCATCACTTCCAAAAACATTAAATTTGCTCTCATCACTGAACATAACTTGATTTCAGAAGTCTGGTGACTTTGAAATATAATTTTCAGCACATGAAAGCCTTTTCTCTTGGTTTCGTTTAGAAATGAAAGGTTTTCTCCTGGCCACGCGACCATTAAAGCCTGCTTTTTTGAGTACTCTTCTAATTGTTTCTGTAGAAACAGGTCTTTGTAACGTAGAAGACGACGTTGCAGCAATTTTTGGAGCACTCACTTTGCAATTTCGGTCATTTTTTGTAGGATTCTCCTCTTGGTTCTGTCATCCAGGATCTCCTTTCGTCCTCTTCCGGAAATACTTTTGACATGTTCCAACCCTATATACTTTTTGATGATTTTTTTAACACTAGTGATTTCGCTTAACTACTTTTGCAAATTTTTCAAGAGATTTGTCTTCAGCCATTTTAACGACCAGCTCTTTAACTTGAATTGCAGTTTCCGTTCTGAAACCAATTTTGAAGATTAAAAATTAATATCTCTACAAGAAACTTATACATTAAGATCTAAATCTGATGTCAGTATTAAACGCAAAAAATTTAGTAAAATAGTGGTAGCTAATTTATAAGCTTGTGATCATTTTCTACTAAGTGTATACTTAATTTTGTGACATCGATTCGTGTCATTTAGTCAGAAAATGCAAATAATTTTACTATGTTAATTTCAAGTTTATTTTTTGGATAAATATCTTATTTAAGGAGGGATTTGTCATTCCTATTTAAAAAAAAAAAAAAAACTTTTTACCATATGCTTGTATTTTCAAAGTAAAGAAAGAGAGGTATATACTCAATTTTAGGAGCGTCTCTATATCCACTAGTTAAAAGTTATCTGTTCATATAACACGAACGTATGAAAGAGAAAGAACGAAGTATCCGAACAAATGATTACAAATTTTGTCATCATAGTATAAATAAAATCCGAAGGTAAAAAAAAATTCTTTGATTTGTACTTTTTACCCTAAGAGAAGTCGTTCCGCAATTTTCATAATTCAGGATTACCATTTCATCAGACGAGTCATGAATCAAAAATATCTGCCAACGTGGCTTTGGTAAATCATGCATGAGTGTGCGTGGCGAATGATATATGACTTGCGCCATTCAACTTAAAGTTGTTCAAGTTCCATTCAAACTTTTTGAGTTTTTTGTATTATTCTTTGCCCACAAGAACTGAGGTATCGAATTTTTTTTCATTATACAAACATTTCGGTAAGACTACCTTTTATTTATTTCCTTTTTTTTCAGTCGGCTCATTCGTAATTTGTGACTTAAGATATGGGCGAACAGTTACCGCCTCCTATGGAGACCATTATTATACGCAGAAATTAAAATTCCCAGTCATGTGGTGGCCGCGGTAGCCTAATGGACATGGTTTCGGATTCGTGGCTGGCGGTTTTCGTTCAGTCACGAGTTCGAGCCTTGGCCGCCAAAGACACGCCGTGTAGCCGGGGCTGATGCACGTTAAATCTATCGGTGCTCAAAGTCCTCCCGTTGGCGTAGAGTGGAAGTTAGGAGAGAGGGGTGCCAGCACAGAAGTCGTCCTCGTCACTTGACCGAGGCTCAAAATTACAAGGTCCGTCGCCAATAGCCCTTGTGTTCCTTCTAGTGCGACTAAACTAAAAACTAAACTAAAAAAGTCTACTTCTAGTATAAAAACTAAACTAAAAAAAAAGGCCCAGCCATGTGAACATTCTAAACATGTCCTTTACCAGAAATGGTAAAATTAAACTTTCTACCGCAGACCCCGTGTGTGCAGGACATATATTGTCGTTAGAAAAATTATTAAATGTCTCAATTAAGGTTAACGTCATATAGAAAGGAATCTCTTCCCAATTTCTCCTCTTCGGAATTCTTACTATTGTATCACTGGGAGATTTAGCCGCTGAATTACAAAACGCAAACAATATAGAGATAGTAGAGATCCGTCGATTTGTCAAATCTGGGTGAAGTCCAAAAATTTCCCCTGTGTTGATTACCATATTGGGAGCAATGTTACCAGAAAACATCAAACTCTGTTTTATAATCATAATATTCAACTTTACACAGGTAAACCTAGACAATGCTCCAAATGTTTCTGTTTCCAACATCAATCACGATTTTGTAAACAACCTGATACTTGCGTAAATTGAGATACATTCCATATAGGTGAATGTACAGCTAATGAGAGCTGCATCAATTGCAGGGGAAATCATCCAGCTAACTCTCCGCAATGTCCTATATACATTGAGTCACAAAATTAAGTATGCACAGTTATAGTGTTGATGTTTTTTAAAGAATAAGAGATATATAATCCTATTATGTTCAAAATTTAAATGTATTTAAAAAAACAGTTAACTTAAATTTAATTTTAACACGAAAAATATCACAAAAATACAACCATGTAATTTGCAAAAATAGTTTAACTTAAAATTAACATGTAATTCATGTCACAAAAACAAGTATGCAGACTAACAGGGAAAGAGAAAAAAGATAATTTTTACACTTTTCTTTTTCAAAAACTAAAAAGTAGTAATTATTAGTAGGGTACCCTTCGCTTTTAACACTGTTTTTAATCTTGATAACATTAAGTTCTCAAAATTTTGGGTCACAAAAGATGGTATTTTCTGCCACTCCTCCAAAAGTACTCTTCTGAGATCATTCTTATTTTTTACCTCTTGTTTCCTAATTTTTCTATCAAGGTAATCCCGCAAGTGTTCAATGGGATTAATATCGGGTGATTGAGGAGATTATTAGAGCTGTTTTTGAAAATTGTAGAGCAGCCATTCTTGTTCAGTTCGATCTGTATGTTTTGGATTATTATCTTGCTGAAATACTCGTATAAACGATTTCTGAAGTCCTAATTTGTTGTGCTTTGACGTAGATTATCTTTTAAAATGTTCAAATATCTTAATTAATTCTTTGTTCCATCAATTATTACTGAATTACCTGCACCATCCACTGACATTCAACCCCAAACCATAATTGAACCCACCACCGTATTTAACATTTCCTCTTCGGTTCGAGCTCTGCGTTTGCTTTTCTCCACACTTTTTGGGATCCATCTGATCCATAGATGTTGAGTTTACTGTCATCTGAAAAAATTATTGAGCTCCAGAAAATCTAGTCCTGTTTTGCAAAAATAAGTCTTTTTTTGCGATTTACTTTGCTTACGAACGATTTTCTTCACATGTTCTGATCATGGTATCCTACCTTTCGTAGCACACGGCGTTTCAGGACTGCAAGATTTACTTAAATGGTTTTCTACATCAGATTTTAATTTTGGATCTCTAATATTTGGATTTTTCTTAATTTTTCCAATAATGTTCCGACCTTCTCCATCATTGAATATGGGTGGTTGACCACTTCTAACCTTGTTTCTAGTACTGCCCTCAATCCGAAATTTTTCAATAACTTTTTGCACTGCAGCAGAACTTTTCCGGTGATCTTAGAGATTTCCCGTTGAGACTTGCTCTCCTTTTGCAGTTTTATAATTAAATCTTTTAGATCTTGTGATAGGTTCTTTCAGCTTTGAACCATTAGTAAATTATGTAATTTTTTAGCGTCTAACATAGAAAATTGCAGAAAAACCTTCAGAACAATCCGTAACATACAACATAATCATAAAAAAGTGTATCTGGACTTTTAAATGACTTATAACCCTTAAATTTTCAAATTGCATACATGCTTTTGTGATGCTTTTATTAGTAGATAAGAAAATGATCTTTAAAATTGTAAAGTAAACTAAAGCAAAGTTCATTTCCTTGAAGTGTAATTCGCAATCAATAAGGCATATTCTCCAAAGATATATACATATATATCTTGTATTTATTTTAAAAATTTGGACTTTTTGATTGAAGACATGAGATGCATACTTACTTTTGTGACTAAGTGTATATTAAAGAAAATCAAATATTGGAATTGAAAAGCAGTCAACACTTAACATTACCAGAAGCAAGATGACGAATTCGAGCTTCTAATACTTAAAACTATTACGCGGTATTAAGAAATCATTCACAAGCTGATAATAAGCAGGAACTTTTGGACTCAAAATTTGAAAAAACGTTAAATTCCTTTCAAACTGTATTTGAAAAACATACAGCATTTTTCATGAAGATTTTTGAAAAATTCCTGGAAACCATATTCACACATTTAAGCAATATCTTGGAATTGGCGGCTCGTACTACATCCGCAACTAGAAAAAAAACAGGCACATACAGATTCAAAAAGTGCTGGTAATCAAATTCCACCTACGTCCTATAATAAAGCTGCATCTAATAGCATAGAAAAAGAATAAGAATGGATAAAATAACCAGTTTGTATATATACTTTATACATTGTTCCAAATAGTACTAAAGAATAATGAACTTTACATTATCTTATAATTTTACGATATATCCTTGAGAGAAGGCAATAAATTACGAGTTGTAAAATTCGCCCATCCTTTATTTTATTTATAAACTTTTTACAGTGAAACTGTAGAGGCCTAAAAATAAATTAATATGGTTAAATATCCCTCCCTTCTCACAAGCAGCAATTTTGCTGTTTCAGGAAACCTTTTTAAAAGTCGAGGACAAGCTCAATTTTCCAAACAAAATTATTTTCAGATTAGATAGAATAGACAGACCCGGAGGAGGACTGCTAAATACAGTTCTAAAGAATATATCTGCCCGACAAGTTCATACAGAAATAGCGCAAATGCATGATCTAGAAATACTTGTCATCAAAATAGAAATAAGAAATGTTTCTATTTAATTAATATCTACTCTCCGAGAGGACTAAACATTTCATTAGTAAAATCTTTCTTGGAAACATTAACAGATCCGACCTTCATTTTTTGGAACTTTAACCTCCTTCTTCCAATGTGGGGATCCGATCATTCTACTAAACATAGTAATGACTTTGTCGATTGATTAACTGACTCAAATATTCTTATCCTCAATACTACTGTAAAATGAGTAGATTGGCAAGAAGTAATGAAACAAGCACAATATACATTAAACAATTAAGAGGATGACAAGACACGACCAACGGAAACTATTTCTAAAATAATATTTGAGAAATTCGATTATCAAACAGATCATTTCCACCATGGTGGAACAACACTTGTAATAATTTCTTCAAGCTGAAAAAGTTTTTCCGAAAAAAGGTCATGCATTATATTTTTCTTCAATTGTAGAATAAATACAAGCAATATTCAAATAAACTCAGATTTCATTTTAAAAAAGGCAAAGAGAGATATATTGGATCACAATATGTAACAATACATCTAATTCAAGAACATTCCACAATATCCTGAAGAAATTTTATACACATAAAAATCCAGAATCAAATTTAAATATTCTTCAAGTTAATAATAGATATATCACAAAACAACAAATCCAGGCCAATATGTTTAGCAATTTTTTTTGCATCTAATAATACTTCCCACGAACCGCTTCCTTTGGATTTACTCAATAATAAAAACAATATACTTAATAAACCATTCTATATCTCGGAATAAAATAGGACTATACAAGGATCCAAAAACACTACTCCGGCTGCAGATAAGATTACAGCACCTTTCCTCAAAAATTTGAATTACAATTAACGTGCATTATTTTCAGCATTTATTTGAGAATTCGACAGTACCTCAATCTTGGAAACGTGCAATTATTTTTTCGATTTCAAAACCCTGCAAAGATAAAACTAAAATATCCTCATACAGACCAATAGTTGTAACTTCTGTTTTATCTAAAACTTTTGAAAGAATTTTAGCTGGACGTTCTCTTATTTCCTGACAATAGAAAGAAAACTTCATCCACAACAGAGTGGATTTGTTCCGTTTAAAGACTGTATAGGTGGCGTGGTGTGGAAGTTAGGAGAGGGGGTAGCTCAAGTGTCGTCGAGGTTCAAAATTATGAGGTCCGTCCCCAACAACCCTCGTGTTGCTTCTAGTGCGACGTTAATAAAACCCAAACTAAAGACTGTAGAACCGCTACATAGCTTATACACACATAAAGCTATAGAGATCCTAAACAGCAAAAAATAATAATAATAATCTGTGAAAGGGGATAATAGTCTTTGTTGCTCCATAACCCCTTTTCAATCTGCCTGCATGCTTTGTGATATAAATGTGTGACAAAATATTTCGTCATTCTAGCAATTACCAAATTATGTTCAAACATTGAACGGAAATCAAGTTGTATTTTCTTGTATAGATCAGAAACGCAATCAAAAGAAAAATTAATTAATTACAATAACATTTTAAATAAGCTACAAGCTATACTATCGCAAGAAAAAAATACATAGGAGTTATTGCTTAGAAAAGTATCCGATATCACTTTGCTTCCATAATTCGAATATCTAAAAAAAACCGTTACGAATTATACACAAATAAATGAGCTCTACAAAATGGTCTTTTTTTTTTTTTTTTTTTTTGTTAGATTGGACAAATTAACCCCACTAGAAAACAAGAAACATTATACTAAAACTAAAATTGTTTGTTACGATAGCGCGAAAATGCGATTAGTATTGTATCACGACATAACGGTCAATATTAATAAACTTCCAAATCCACACGAAAATATCTATAACGAACGGCTGTCTCGATTTGTGCCGCATTATAGAATGCGAACGTATCATCGAATGCAAGATTGAAAAGTGCCTATTGTATAATCAGTCTATCTTATTTTTGCATTAACAACAATAATTAGAACGAAATGCTAAATATTTCATATATTATTCTGATGCAAGAAATTATCTAATGTATTCCGAAGAGAATGTTCCCGATAACTAATCATCTGTTTCGAATGAAACTTGAAACATAGACTATTTAGAGTATACTCAATGTACTTCTGTGAGGACAAAAAAATCATAAGAAATGTAAAGTTTCCGTTTTATAAGATAAGTAATCCATTGATAGAATTTAGTTTCCTTTGAGCTATTATCAATGCCATCAATCTTTTTCAGCAGCAATAAGCATTACAAATGTTAAAAAAGAATGCTCCTTTTTTTCGACTTTTTTTTTTTTACAATATATTTAAATGATTCTCAAAAATATCTTCATTGGAAAAATTTCACCTCTGAATTTAATAGAAATTTTATATCCAATAACTATTTATTGATTATTTAATTGTCTTGCACGAGGGTGGTCTCCGACCTTAACGTGAAGATGACAGCACTCGTCAATAAAAGCTAGGGAATGTGATTGTGCATCTTTTGACAGGTATTCACCAAAATTTGTCATTTTAGAAGCGCAGTCGTTTGAGCGATTCGATGTGAATGTTTCAGTGAAAGTGAAAAAATCGAAATCGAGCTGTCGTTAAATATTTGTTTCTTAAAGGCAATACGCAAATCAAAGATGAATTAGACGCTGTCTACGGGGCCACTGCACCATCATGTACCTCCGTGAAATTTTGAGCAGCTGAATTTAAACGTGGCCTTACCCACTTGGAAGACGATGAACATTAGGGGCATCCAAAACATGCGACCACTGACAATAACATTGCTAAAGTTCACCAAATGAAGCTAGATGACTGTCGAATCAAAATGAAAGATATAACAGAGGCTATGAGTATGTCCAAAGAAAGTGTTTGTACATTTTGAATCAAGGTTTAGACATGAGAAAGCTATCTACGCGTTGGGTACCACGTTTGCTCGCGTTAAATTAGAAATGTGTTCGAATGAACATTCTGTTGGCGCAGTTAAGGTGCAATAAGTCACAGTTTCGGCGTCGATTTATTACTGTAGATGAAACTTGGATACTCATTATACTCCCGAAACAAAAATATAATCAAAACAGTGAACTACGAAGGGGGAATCAGCTCCAAAAAAAGCAAAAACTGTTTTCTCCGCTTTGAAAGTTATGGCGACTGTTTTTTGGGATAATCATGGAATCATCTTAATCGATTATCTTCAGACAGGAAAAACCATTAGAGGAGCATATTACACATCATAATTTGACAAGCTGAAGGCAGAAATTACGGGAAAACGGCCACATTTGCAGGAAAAAAAATTCTGTTTCTCCAAGAAAAAGCTCCGTATCACTCCTTAGTGGTTGCCATGGCGAAATCCACGAATTATTTTGAACTGCTTGACCACCCTTTTTACTCACCAGATTTAGCCACAAGCGACTTCATTTAACTTCCTATTCTGAAAATTGCGCTTCAGAGGACAGAGATTTTCGTCAAATGAAAAGGCCGTCCCCTTCGTTAGCAATTATTTTGCAGGGAAAGACGCCGAGTATTATTTGGACGGGTTAAAGAAATGAGAGCATCGCTGGAAGAAGTGTGTAGACTGACTGACTTGAAAAATAAAAAAAAATTAAAGAAAAATTGTCTTTTATCTTTGGTAGGAAACTTTTCAGACCACCCTCGTAAGCATGTGATTATATTTGATGTTTCATTTTTTATGCCACATTATTCAATTACTCCTTTCATTGTTTTACATTGATATTGGCTTATTTTTCGCTAAATTAATACCCTAATATATAGAGCAATAAGTTATGGCCGATGGGCCTCAAAATTCTGAAGTTATATCAAATGAAGTTGCATCTAAACTGTTTTTTCACTCTCTCGATTTCTACAGTGCGGCAATATGAAAATTTTTCAGGCTTTGTCAGATTTTGATTTTAACGATGTATATTATTTGGCTGGATCAAAGTTCAAAATTGTTATTACAAAATTATAAATATGCCAACCTTTAATTATCTGCAACTTCATTATTATATAAGTAATGTTGGTTCTTTTGAAAAAAATCTTCCGACATTTTTTCAGTATGAAAACTCAGTTTGAGACAAAGCAAAAGTGAGACCATGCTTCCTTCACTTCACTTTGAAATGACATTTTTCACTCATAATTAAAATACATTCATTTGCAGTTACAGTATTTTAACTATATGAGTTTCATATACAATGTTATTGCGATTTTATCAACAAAAATATAATTTCCTGCACATATTTTTGTTTAGAACGTAAAATTAAACTCTAAAGTGAAACCGAAATTTGTAAAAAAAATTAAAAGGCACAGTTCGTTTCACATTTTTTCAATATAAATGTTTTTGAATGTCATAACTTTGCGACGTATTAAAAATCGCGTTTGTAAAAGATAATTGTTTAAAAAATTCATTGGTGGACCTTTATGGCTTAACCAAGTTTTTTGTTGATCTTAGATTTGGCCCTTTATTGCTAATGTAAATGTTCGATTTAATGTATCAAAAAATTAAATGTATCATGTTTTTAATGAAACAAAAATGTGAAATGTATCATGTTTGTTTCCATTGCACAATATTTACCTACTCGTCTATTAAGTATTCTACATTCATCTCAAATTTGTGAATGTAATGTCAATATTATGGAATTTCTAATAACCCTCTGCAATCTAAACTACTGTTTTTGACAGTAAAGAATATCCAAAAGAGTAAAAAAGAAGAGAGGAAAGTTTCTATCTTTCTCATTTATTACTTTTTTTCCTAACATTTTCGAAAGTACTTTTTTTGTCTATTTTATTCTTTCACCTGTAAGTTTTCATACCTGTATGAAATATTAAAAATATTTTTAAAAGAAGAAATGTAGTCTGATATAAATCTTTCTTATTTTTTTACTTTTTCTAAAGATTTTTTACTAGGTTGTATCGAAAAGTTTTAACCGAGTATCTGGAAGAAATTTATTCTGCATGGTTAAAAGGTCAATTGAAAACTCCAAGGCTTGACACATAGATGGCGCTACTAGAATTAAATCCATATGTTTTTTAGTTAGCCCTAACCCTCAAAAGATGCGTGTATAAATTTGACAGCTGTCGGATCATTAGTTTGTGAATTATAGCATTTTGAGTGAAGCAATTTTTGTTATTGTGAAAAAAATGGATAAAAAGGAATTTCGCTTGTTGATAAAATATTGCTTTTCGAACGGAAAAAATACAGTTGAAGCAAAAACTTGGCTTGATGCCGAGTTTCCGGACACTGCCCCAGGAAAATCAACCATCAAGGATTGGTATGCTAAGTTTAGACGTGGTGAAATGAGCACAAAAGACGGTGAACGCAGTGGACGCCCCAAAGAGGTTGTTACCGACGAAAACATTAAAAAAATCCCCAAAATGATTTTGAATGACCGTCAATTGAAATTGAATGAAATAGCAGACACTCTAAAGATATCAACTGAACGTGTACATCATATCATTCACGAATATTTGGGTATGAGAAAGCTCTGTGCAAAGTGGGTGCCGCGCGAGCTCACTTTTGACCAAAAACAACGATTCGGAGCAGTGTTTGAAGATGATCAAGCGTAATAAACCTGAGTTTTTGCGTCGATATGTGACAATGGATGAAACATGGCTCCATCATTTCACTCCAAAGTCCAAGCGACAGTCATCTGAGTGGACTGCATACAATGAACCCGCTCCAAAGCGTGGGAAAACGCAACAGTCGGCTGGCAAGGTTATGACGTCTGTATTTTGGGATGTGCATGGAATAATTATCATTGTCTACCTTGAAAAATAAAGGACCAAAAACAGGGACTATTTCATAGCGTTATTGGACCGTTTGCAGGACGAAATCGCCGAAAAACGGCCGCATTTGAAGAAAAAGAAAGTGCTGCTTCACCAAGACAATGCACCGTGTCACAAGTCAGTGAAAACGATGGCAAAAATCTATGAATTGGGCTTCGAATTGCTTCCTCATCCAACGTATTCTCCAGATCTGGCCCCCAACGACTATTTCCTGTTCTCAGATCTCAAAAGAATGCTCGCTGGGAAGAAATTTTCGTCGAATGAAGAGGTGATCGCCGAAACTGAGGCCTTTTTTGAAGCAAAGGACAAATCGAAAAATGGTATCGAAAAGTTGGAGGGTCGCTATAATCGGTGTATCACCCTTGAAGGGAATTATGTTGAATAAAAAAAACTCATTTTGCCAAAATTATGTGTTTTACTATGGTAGGCCGGTGACTTTTCAATTGACCTGTTATTAACCCGAATGTACGTTGATATGGTTTCAGGAAGGCGTAGATTGAAGTAACCCGCATTATGGACAAGTTAGTTCTACATTGACGGTCTTCGAAAGATCAGGAAACGCTGGTAGAAATGTATAACTGTGATGGTGTTAATGTTGAGAAGTCAAAAGGATAATAAATAAATATTAAATTTCTATCTCGATTTTTTTAGTAATGATTAAAAATTTACGATCCCCAAGAAAAAATTAAAATTTTACGATTCTGCGGATTACTTCAATGTACGACTTCCTGAAACCAAACAAATCTGCAATTTACAACATTAAGTACATAAGGACATGCAGAATAAATTGTATCCTCATATTTCAGTCATTTTTAGCTTTAATTAAAACTACGATGCACGCTATTATTTCAGAAATAAATGCAATAATCTACTCAACAACCCAATTGTATTTAGTCAAACATTCAGTAAAATATAACTATTCTATTTCTGGAAGAAAAAAAAAATTCTGAAACTCATTATATATTATTTCAAAGATAAAGAACATAGCAAAACTGAAGCGAATAAATTTAATCTAGAAAAAATGATATCATTGCATTGAGTCAATATTTTACATTGTTACAAGGCAAATACGTGATTCGATAGTTAACAAATAATAATGATAGTTAAATGTTGGATTCTTAAGAATAATTGGCATTGAGAATCATTGGCTAAGAATCATTGCGTTGAGTCAATATTTGACATTCTTCCAAGGCAAGTATGATTCGGTTATTTTAATGTCAAATTCCAAAAAATGATTGACGAAATTTATTTTTTACGTAACTAAGCGAATTTTTAAAATTTTTTCATGAAACTAAATAAAAAGTTTACCAATTAAATAACTAAGCAAAAAACTAAAGGCAAATGAATGAAATATTCCATCTAAAACAGTTTCAGGCAAAATAGCATCATAAGAAATCAAGACAAATAAACCAATAGTTGTTAAAATACTTAAAAGTGACTTCTGAATAATTATTTTCGTCTATAAATTGTAATGAACGAAAATTTTTAAGAGTTTTAGAATTTTTTGAATTATTATTGAATCAATTTAGTTCATTTTTTTCCTTTTCCAAAGAGCTTAAATTTTTCCAATAGTTTTTAAAATGCTGAAAAAATTCTGTGCTGTTAAAAGTTCTGATAAATTTCAGGAAAAATATTAATTTTTAATCCTTTCATCGATTTTTATTTGTGATATTTTTCTTAGAATGACAGTATTTTCCAGATTCTGTTCCTTTTTTAAGTTCTAGGTTAGAAGTTTTTTTTTTCCCTTCCACATCGATTTCCTCAAAAAAAAAAATTAATAAATAAAAGAAGAAGAAGAAGAAAATTTTTACTATATTCTGCTTATGACAGCTTATAGAACTATATTTCTTACAGAACAGTTCGTGTAGTCTGGGAAACGTCCAACTCATTCCTATAGTTTTTTTTTCGTTAAAAAAGAAAAGTAAAAATCGAAAAATCAATCGAAATCAGATGTAATACTTACAAGAACAAGTAATTTGAAGTGAACTCACTTTGCTGGTTACCATGACGATGTGTATTCTTACAAGTGAATCAAAGGAAATGGTTCTCTCTGAAAATATTTGCAGTTATTAATTATGTGAGGGAGCTGAAAAAATAAAATCTATTTTATCGACTGTCTCAAAAATTTACTTCTTTTCGTGTCAAAGTCCAATATGTTTTGACTCTATTTTTATTCGTATTTATTGATCTTTCTGACGAGTTCGTAGCCAAAATTATTCTCAGTGCGAAACAAAAATCTGAAGAAGATATACTATAGAAGACAAAAAGGAAAAGCGACATCACTTAATTAAAAAAAAATATTACTTTCTCTCCTAATACCCATATGATAGTTTACAAAAATGTATTAAAAAATATATAAAGTAAAATCAAAAACTAGACTTTAAAATGATTAAAAAATAGTATAAAATAATATTTTGAATAAATAATTTTGTAAGTAATTAGCCATTGAATGGACAATTGTCTCAGATAATGTACTCGTATAAATGCAGGTTACCCAATCACTCTCTCTTTTCGAAATAAAGTGAGGTTACTTGTTCCCTTTACGGTCATATACATAAAAAGATCCTTGTTTCCCTTTTACGGTCATATATTAAATTTAATAATTTATTGTTTGCTTTAATTTTTAAGATTCGAAAATAATATTGCCCACTCCAATATTTTATCGTTTGTTTTAATTTTAATTGAATAATTTAATAATTATTTTTCAAAAAAAGTTATCATCTTTGGTGGCTAAATCTGTTCTCTTTGCGAAGCTTTGCTTTCAATGTTTGCAAGTTTTTATGCAAATCTACACCGTTGATCGTATCGCTTCAAAAAGTTTTTAGGAGTTAGCTGATGTTTCGAAGAACCTGTAAACATATCATCGCCAGAAAAAAAAAATTTCAAATTTATTTTTGGGGAATTTTTTTCTAAAACCTTTTTCACCATCAACAAATGACAACAGTATCGGTATTGATTTACATAAAAACTTTTCTTTTTGAACTTATTTACTTGAATTCAATTATTATTGCTTTTTAAATAATTTTCTTCGGTTTTACAGTTTTTCTCAATACTGAAGCGATATTTTTGTGTACTTAACAGACCAGCTATAGAATAAAATGTTGAAAAATTACGAATCTTGCCACAGCGGCTGTGTAAATTAATTAGCCAACTTCGTTTCGAGACGTTTTCTCCAGAAATACATCGATCCTAATGAAACGATAATCAAATGATAAACGGAATGAAAACATATATCTGCCTTAAAAAAAACAACAGGGAGAAGTATTAATTAGTGGGATTTTAAACATATTTTTAACTGCTCAATCAGTGAGCGAATTTTTATTCACCCCCCCCACACACACACACCTTCATTCACACCTTAAATATATTTCCCCATGAGTTTCGAAACACCCTGTATAGATTATTAGCATTGGTTTCGCTATTTCGGTGAATGAATTCACATCAACGCGGGAGGAAACAGAGAAAAATAATTATGGAAATGCTCGATTATAGAGTAAATATGCAATTAATTTATATTAATCTAATATATATATATGAAAGGAATTTTTTTTTTTCATGAAAAGGAAACGTTCTTAACATTACAATATGGTAATATAGTAAATCGGTACTTCGTGATTATCGAAAATATGACGTGGCCGTGGTAGCCTAGTGGTGAAGGTCGCGGACTCGCGGTTGGCGGTTTTCGTCAAGTTCTGGGTTCGGGTCTTGATGTTACTAAAGCCTGTGCTGATGCACGTTGCATCTGTCGAGGCCCAAAGTCCTCCCGTTGGCGTGGTGTGGAAGTTAGGAGAGGGGAGTGCCAGTCGGGTGTCGTCCTCGTCACTTGACTGAGATTACCAGGTCCGTCGCCAATAGCCCTCGTGTTGCTTCTAATGCGACGATAATAAAACCAATCATTTTATAGAAAATATGACATTAGGAGCGTCAAATGGATTAATTGAATGATTACTGAGATCAAACTTGGAAGCAATACGAGAGCTTTACATTGATGGCGGACCTCGTAATTTTGAATCTCTTATGACGTGGGAGACACCTGAGCTGGCTATTCTCTTTCCAAACTTCCACACCAACGGGAGTATCGAGAGCCTCGACAGATTTAACGTCCATCAGCTCCACTGCACGGCGAAGACATGCGCAAAAAATAAAGAATCCGTTAAAATAATTATTCTGTTTGCAAAAAGGCTCATGGCTTAAAAATTGAAAAATGCCCATGGAATTGAAAAAAAAAAGACACCCGATGTATCAAATAAACTTTCTTTTGCGACATTATGTTACAGTATTAATTATATTAACCAATAAACCAGCCAGCCTTTTTTTTATTGGTAAAATCATTAAATTACGTTATTTTTCATCACGTAACTTCAATTTGATAGTGATGTAATCAAATCAAATTATGTAACTTTTCTGAACGCAAAGCAATTATTCAATGTGAAGCCAAATAATTGGGTGGAAGATTAATTTACGAAGTAATCAATTTTGCTCTACATGAGGAAAAACATTGCGCGTGATGCGTATCCAAATAGAAATTGAAAATATCTAATGGTGTTATCGATTGTTTTATCGCTGTAATTTTCAAATTGGTACCTTCGTGTAACCTTGAAACGGGTTGACGCACGTTTCCACCTTCAACGAACCTTTTGGGCTACTTTGCGACTAAATATCATTTGAAACCTCACCTTGTTAATATCTACTAAGCATTTCAATATGAAATATAGTGAATAAAAGATGAGATAGAGAGATTGGAAATGTTTAAACGCTGAAAGGAGTTATAGAAATATAGTACACACAATACTGGAGGCAGGAAATTTAGCAATACAGTTGAGATTTTGACTTCGACCCAGATTACAAGTATTGCTCCAGACTGGAATCCAAATTTACTGTAATTGAGATAATTGTAACTTTCAATTATAATCTTTGGTTAAGAATCCGAGTTAGTTACCTCGGTACATTCAAAATGAGAGCTGATTTGTGATCAGTCAAATGGAATCGAATAAAATTAGTTTGACTTTATTAATTGACTCTTTCTTGACTGATCGATTGAAAATGTCACACTTAGAAGCAACTCGAGGGCTATTGACGATGTACCTCGTAATTTTGAAAATCGATCAAGTGATGAGGACGATATCTGAGTTGACATCTCCTAACTTCCCCACCATGCCAAAGGGAGGAGTTGGGGTTAATTTAATAAATTAAATTATTTAAGTGAGAAATTAATAGGAATTAAGTTAAATCATTACACACACGCATATATATATATATATATATATATATATAAACGCACACACAAGGGGGATATAATTAAACTGACCACCATGCTCAGAGTGTTCTATAGCGCGCGCGATCTAACTGCACCAAATGTAGTAGGAAGATTAAAGACGACTACACGATTCCGTGGGGAAAAATTAGTTCAAAAAGTCATTTCTAGGGAAATATGTGGTGCTGTTTAATTAAAAAGAGAAAATATAGATTTGTATGTGTGTCTTTCCAATACAAAATTTGTACTTGAATTTTAACCCATTTCTTTTCATCTTATCGAGTTGAAATTGTCGATGGCAATACATTTCTATGATATGCTCAAACAGTGACGGATTTGGTAAGGGAGGCTTAGAGGCCCGGACCTTGCATTTACCATTTATTGAAAAAGGCTCTCTCGGTGTTCTTAACATTATTGGGCTTTTATACCCTGTGTGGCAGAAGCACTGGATATAAAAGCTCAATAATGTTAAGAACACCGAGACACCAGGATCTATAGTGAAACTGAACTTTGGTTCTGCGCTTACCCAAGAATGATTTAATATCATAAAATGGGGGAAATACGAGTTTTCAAAAAGTTAGATATATTTGATCCAGTTGCTTTTTTTTAACTGGATTTTTGATGGTCATGTTATACTGTCACCAATTGAGTTTGTTTTCTCATTGAAAATAATTCTAAATAGAAATGAATCCCTTACACCCCTCACGTTACGAGCATAATTTCTCGTTTTCGCTTATAGGTTCTCTGGAGGTATTTGAAACATGTTATAAATTCTTTCATGATCACCTGTCAAATTAAATTCTTATCTATGTAAATCCACAACTAACTAATGCATATATATATATATATATATATATATATATATATATATATATATATATATATATGCACACACTACGGGACACTGAAAATACAACACCCAGAAGGAGTGGCCAGACAATTATGCAAATTTTAGGGTCGATGCACGTCACCTAGTTATGCGAAAGATGTGAAATGCGCAACTCTCCACCTGCAGAATGTTCAATTTTCGTGTTGTGATTTCTGCTAGGGAAATCATCGTATAAAATTTGTTCCTGTCTCAGTGAACTCGTGAAATAGAATATAATGTCAGGCCGTCTCTACTAGACGATTCTAGATTGTGGCTGTTCCAGCAGACAGACGATTTTACGTGGGCATGGTGTTAGGACTAAGAAGGGCAGGTTGGTTCATACGGCTAATCTCCCCTGACATACACCTGGACGCGTCCACAGCACCGGCTGTGGCGAAGATGGTTGGAACAAAGAAGTGTGGCAAGTTTGAGGAGTTCCAGTGCAGCCAGAGGGACATCCGCACTCGTGGATCGACGCATTCGCCGACAAGCGGTGGCGAACCCGAAAGCCACTGCTACCTCCATTCTGCAGCATGTTCAAGACACCATGGATGTCCCCATATCGACCAGAACCATTTCACTTCGATTGGTTGCTAGTGGCCTGCATTCATCGTGTACGTTAAGAAGACTCCATTGACCCTAAAGCATAGATGTCATTTTCCCTTGTTCGTGCGATGTGGACGACGGAATAGAACAGGGTCGTATTCTCAGATGAGTCATGCATCTTTTCTTCAATGATAGTCGCCGCGTACGAGTGTGGCGTTGGCGTGGAGACTCGTCCAATCCGATAGCAATTGCGGAACGTCTCCCCGCGTGACATCATAGCTTAGGGCACAATTGTGTATGATTTCAGGTCACTTCTAGTTTAAGGTGACCAGATTTTAAGATTCGAAAAGCGGGACACCATTGACGGAGGGGGATGTTCTCGATTAAAAAGTTAGTACCTAAAAAACACCTACCTTTGTAACCTAAATAAATTACTTACCTAAATAATCTGAATAGCTTATTTGTTGATATCACTTGTTTAACTAGCACTAGCACGCAGTACGATGTGTATCGTATAAGAAAGTTACAAATCTCATTACGCGAAGGCGTTATTTCATGGACGACCAACAAACTCCTTACAACCTGACTCTCCACTTCTCTAAAATTCTCCGTTTCCAATTTTTGTATAAGATGTAATTAATTCCTTTGCAACAATGTTCCAAATAAAGCTAGATCGCTAGCAGAACATATCGCCATAAGAATAAAATCTGCAGAAGTGTACAAAGTGTTCTTTCTTCCTTTTACAGCTACAGAATATTTTTTTTGCTGCTAATGCCGAAAAATGCAACTGTTCATTACGTCCAAACAATGATGATCGCATTCTCGTAAATGATCAAGGCAAACTTTGATAAGCAGTTCCTGTTAATCAGTACCCAACAATTATTTTTATTATTAAAGTTTAACATTATAAAATTTACAAAAATAACATAAAGCTCATATCCTGGTGAAATAGCTGCATGGGAGCAGGAAAAAACGTATGTTTCCATGTTTCCTTCCCGTTCTTCCACCGTTCCCTAGCTTGTCGTACATTCTTTCTAAAAATCGGGACCGTATAAAAAAAGAGTTGGATGTATTTATATCGTTTTCATTTCTAATCAATACCATTTCGAATTACTAAATGTATTCTTACAATAGAATTTTAATTATTTAGATTATAATCTGTTATATCTATATAGATTATATTTTATAATCCGTACGATAAATCATCTGTTGATGATTTTATTTTTTTGGAGGTGATAAAACGATAAATTAAAATTATTGCTCAAAAGTGATGTGTCCTATAATTATTTCAAAATATTTAAGATATCTACTATCAATAGATATAAAAGAATAATTTATCTAAATACCAATAATGCTTATCTAATATATAAGGAATTTATCTAAATCCGATAGTTAGCTACCTAAGGGACGTTGTCAAAAATTTGGAACCACTCCAAAAAAAAAAAGAAGCGCTGAGTGCATTAAAGAATTGGAAGAAATTTTTCTGAATGGTTTTTATAAGAATAAATGTTTATATATTTGTGAAAACACGGGGTTCTATAGAAAAATAAACAGACTTCAATATTTTTAGAGAATCGCTTATGTTTAGATATACTAGGCTAAATTTGAATAAGCCTATGACATTGGCTTCTGCCGAATGTAGAGTGCGGCAGATATAACTCCCCGATTTCAAACATAAATAATTAAGAAATAAAAGACGTTATTCAAAATTTAATTTCATAATTTGAAGGAACAATATTTATCATTTCGTTTTTCACCTTCACCTTCACTTCGTTTTGAAACTGATATCGTCTAAATGTCGACTTTCAATGTCTATACATTTCTGAAGTCTCACCCAGAAGTTTCTCATTACCCTCCTTGTAATTTCTAGCGGTATTGCCGCAATTTCTTGATAGATAACAGCGTTGATTTCCTTGGTTGTTCGTGGTCTCTTCTAGTAGACTTATAACTTCAGATGACCCCAGAGAAAATAGTCTCAGGCCATGAAATAAAGGCCAAAAAATAGTCAGGCCAAAAAATAATATCTCATAATGAGATCAGGTACTCCGGAATCATTTATTTCGGCAAGTCCAGCAATATTCTGGCTGCGTGGTCTGCAGCGCCATCTTGTTGGAACGATGCAGCCAAATTATCATATTCGTTCAGTTTTGGCTGTACAAAGTTACGTAACATATTCACAAAACCGGCAGAAGTTACCGTAACTGCTTTGCTATTCTCCTCAAAAAATTAAGGGACTATATTCCCAAAATATGCAACAACATACAAAGCAGTAACTCGATTACTGTAGAGATGTCGTTCATGAATTTGTTTTGGATTGTTTGGAGCCCAGTAGCGAAAGTTGTGTTTGTCAAACAGAAATGAGCTTCATCACTTGACAGATGAATAACTTCTTTTTCATGTGAAACATTTTGCAGAATGGTCTTAGAAGAGTCACTGCGGTTCCCAATCACAATCATCATTTTGTAAAGATGGAACTTCAGATCTAAGTGCAAATTTCACCTTATACAACGATCAGATATCCCTGTAGCAGTAGCATATCTACGAGTTGAACGTTGCAGAGATAGGAGAAATGTTTGTCTCACTGATTCGACTTCCTGTAGGCAACGATAGCTTGAGGCTTTAAGTTATGAGGTCTGCCGAAAGGTTTGCGCTTTAAAGCCCACCTTGTCCTTTGGAAATTTCAGACCTATAACAAAAGGGTTTTCAAATCAGGAATTATAACATTTCGATTAAATTTCTGTGAAGTGATGACAGAGTCTCCATTTTTGAAATACGCCTCTATCACAAAAGCACGAGACTCACCGCTCCCCACCTTGATGGCTACCTAGATGGTACAGTATCTGTTATTCAAAGCCAGTTCTCAGTTTATGTTGCGCAATTAGCGCCAGAACAGTGATAGTAGGAAATCGGAGAGTTATTTCTGCCGCACTCTGCCATAATCAAATATAATTGACGTTTGAACCATGTAATATTGACAACTGGAAAAAAAATCATAAAATAATTTGAATCTAATGAGTGATCTGTGCGAGCAATTTATTGTTTTACATGTATTTTAATTATGATATTCAAAATTTAAAAACTTAACTCTAACTTAGCTGTAAAAAATCCTAGACGCTTAACAGAGGGGAGCCAGTGACCATCAACGTCAAAAGGTTGTGTGCATTTGAATACGATCTATTAATGAATCAAAGAAAAAGATCAGGTAATATTGAAAATGCTTGCCACTATATTTGGGGGGCTTAAAAGTGCCTATTTTAAAAATGAGAATTGTTATATTAGGAATGGGAATGAGTTGTTCACTGTAATAGTGTCCAGTGAAAAATATATACTCGACTTACGGCCAGTGTGATTTACGACTAGTTACTCTGATGAGAACTCGGTCGTAAGTCGCAGAAACTTATATGTCCTTAAGGGAAAATAATTCGAAATAAAAACCAACGTTTTTAAAAACAACGTTTTTATATGGTGGCAAAGTTTATTAAAAAAAATTATTAAAATATTAGTTAAAACTGGTCGCAAATATCTAAATATTGCATTGTTAGGCAAATAAGAACGGTTCCCAAAATTTCAGAGCTCTAGTTTGATGGGAAGTTGATTAAATTAACAATAGACAATTTGATGACACACTAATACACATACATACAGACACACACCAAGTGAAATACATAACAACGTTAAAACTAACTAAAATTAATTAATTCGGTAAATTAAATGGTTGGAATACAGATTAGTCAAACCACTCTTGGAGACAGGAATTATTGGGCGGTATTTTGCCAAATGTTGCTAAATTGGTCCGCGAAGCGGAATTAATATTCAGCCAAAAAAAAAAAAAAATAACCAAGTTTGGGATTTGTTAAAATTGAACAAAGGCCAAGTGATTGGGCTAAACTGCATTATTTAAAAAAAAAATTAGTTAAAACTTGTTGCAAATGTTTAAATATTGCATTGTTAGGCGAGTACGAACGATTCCCAAAATTTCAAAGCTCTAGCTTGATGGGAAGTTGGTTAAATTAACGATCGAAAATTTGATGACACACACACACACTCACACACACACCAAGTGAGATTCAGAAAAACGTTGTAATAATAATATGGCAGAAAAACGTTTGAGTTTTCTATCTTATTTTTTTAAAAATCTGTGCATTAGTAAGAATCAACATCTAACGTTGAATATTGTGAAAATTTTTCAAACATCACAATAGAAGAATCCTTAAAAAGAAATATGTTGTTTTTTTAAAGTTTCGATGAATTATATATATATATATACTAGCTGACCCGGAAAACGTTGTTTTGCTATGTAAATAATTTCTAGAGAATTTCTAGTGTAGAAAAAAAATAACTAACTTATTGGAAGTGTATAAGGATGTGGAATATGAGTGAAAAAGGCATAGAGCGCTTTGAACGATGAGGGAATATAAAAATAACAAAACACCAAACATTAATTTTTTCAGTTTATCAAAAGTAATAATTATTTATATCATTAATTCATAACATAATATTAATCTCTTAATGCTACAGCGTGAAAAATATTTTTTGTTAGCCCGTCTTTAGCTAATACAAACAAACTTGATGGTTTACCCACTCGAGAGCATGCAACGTATAATTGTCCGTGTGAAAAACATGGTGTGCTCAAATCTAAGCCGCAAACAGACATTGTTTGGCCTTGGGATTTATTAATAGTCATTGCAAATGCCAATCTAATCGGAAATTGAATACGCTTAAATTGAATTGGCACATCTGTGGGTATAATAGGTATTCGTGGTATTAATACATTTTCTCCTCGAAACTTGCCATTTAAAATGGTGCCTTCGATAACGTTTTTCATTAATTTTTTAATGACCAATCGCGTACCGTTGCACAGCCGTGGCGGGTTCAAATTACGAAGCAAAATAATCGGAGATCCAACCTTCAATTGTAAGTTATGTGGTAGCATGCCTGGCAAATCCAGTGAGTTCAAAAACTCTGTTGGAAAATTTACAGCTTCAGTGTCATCGCAAACTGTATCAATAGATTTATATGATACCAAGTCCCCTGGCAATAACTGTTGTATCTTCAGATTCAAAATGTCAACGTCCACATTTTTTGCAGCTAAAATTACTCTTTCTGCAAGCCACTCGAGATTTATGTAATTCGTGTGTACATCGGGAAATATTTGTTCAATGAGAGCATCTTGCGAATCAATGATTGTGCAGAAATCAATCGCTAATTTTATGTATCCAGTTTCATCTATAGTGACTTTTCCATCGCCGATATCTAAGAGTTGTTTTGAGAATGTTTCAGCGGATGGATCTTGAAGCATTTGAACGCGCATGTTTACTTTCAGCTGTACTATTTCATTTCAGTGTTCATTAAATCAGTTGCACCTCGATTTTGCGAATTCATACCGAAATGACTGAGTGGTAAGTTGGTAATGATAATGCAAAGATCCTCAATAGCAATCAATGCTTCATTGTACATATCGTCGCTGAATGTTATCGCTAGATCGTTACATCGTGTACGATTTTGATGCAATATATCATCAGTCATTGAATCTTTGTGATTATCCCACAATATCTCTGCTCGGGCTGGAAAACATGTAGTCAACGCTATAGCGAATAGTAGACGAATTTGTATTGCTGTACACTTCAATGCTGCTTCAGAAAGCATACATTCCCACTGATTGTCATCTTCCAGCAAGCCGAGTGCAAGGCATGCATCTTTATACGTTGTATACTGTTGCCCATTCACTTTACGTATATCTTGAAATGACAATGGGCCAGTAACATTAACCAACAATAGTCGAAGATAAAAGCACTCAGTCTGTCTTGGATTCACTGTAAATACTCGCCCCAAGGCGTTTGATTTGAATAAATTGGGACATGCACCAACTGGTGAGCCTTGTTTGTGGGGTATCCATTGTTTTGTTTGAGCCCATGTGAAATAGCGTGGTACTTGTGAATAGAGTAAAGTACGTGCAAAGGCACCAAAATCATCCGCACGATTACACAATTCAAAAAATTCAGTGAGTGTAGTTTTTGGTGGATTTATAGCACGATCAATCGCTGTCTCGTTCGTGAAATATACATGCTGACCGTTTTCAAGATGAACGGCTAACTGAACAACTGCTGGATCCCGTTCATGAATCGGAAAACCAAAGATACGCCAAACAAAAAATTTCCCAATTGTAATAAAAATCTAACTTTCACCGAATTCGTTTTTCACCATTCCCAACAATATTTTCGTTACAAATAAGAAAGAATAATTTTTGATTTTATAATAAACGTATAAAAATAATTTATACTTACAACTCAATAGCCGTTGTTTGCGGGAACTCGTGACACGTGTTGAGTATTTTAGAGGTTATGTAAATCACTTAATTAACTGATCGTGCGAATTACACTCAAAATTAATAATTTTATTAGTTGTTTTGTTGGCAAAATTTTTGGGGTCGACACCCCTTATCACTTAGAGGTTTGAAAAATAGATAGTAGCTGATTCTCAGACTTACTGAATATGCATAAAAAATTTCATAAGAATTAGTCAAGCCGTTTCGGAGGAGTATGGGAACGAACATTGTGACAAGAGAATTTTATATATTAGATATATATATATATATGTGTGTGTGTGTGCGTGTGTTTAAGCTCAAATAGTTTTAAGTATTTTAATTTTTACTTGGCGTGATGATAAGAAAAAGTATAAGTAAAATTTTATTTAAGGAATGTGCACTCGAACAATCTAAGTTAGGAGTTCGACGTATTTTATTTAATCCTTATGTGATTTAATCAATAAACATATTTATCTCTAAAGTATGAATGTAATAAATCATTAGAAATTTTCATTGATCTTTTACATAAGAAATTAACGAAAGATAAGTAATGAAGAGCTTTAAACATGACGAAATTGATGTAAAATTATTTGTTTAAAATAACTAACGTGACATATTTTGAAAAGAAGAAACATAACTTTGATAAAGTTCCTAATTTTTTAAATGTTACTCTTAGATGAGTATTATAAGTAATTGCAAATGGGAGGGAAAAGGTAGTAATTTTTTAAAAAAATTACTATACTTTAGTTTTATTAATCAAATGCTTAATGCATTTATTATTATGGAACCATTGTTACAAAATTAACCCTTAAATTATAATGACAATCATGCAACAATGTTTCTCCTTTTGTAATCGATAAAAAAATTGTAACAAAAGCCACAGTTGCTTAAAATTACATTGTTACATCGAAAAATGTTCATTTTAGTGTTTAAATAAGCTAAGTGAAGTTGCGATTTTATTACTGCGACAGCATATTTGAAAGTTTTTGTGGTAAATACTAATTAACGAAATACTGACAATGAGGAAAACGTTTCTTGGTGCTTTTTCTCTCCTGCTTCTTTGGATCACCAACATGTTGCAAATGATATATTTTTGTGACGTGACTTATATGTGTTATTCCGTGGGATACATCTTACTGTTGGAACACTGCAAAATCACGCAGAAAACTGGTGCTTCCACTAAAGTGGACGCCTGTGTCGCCACCGAGGACATCGAAGCCTTCTACCACGGCATATAAAATGACTACTGAACTTCTGTCAGAACTCTGAGTAATTTTCATATCTTTTTGAAGATGCCAGTAGTTGCAATGATGTATTCAGAGCAAATCAGTTTCCAATTCACGTTAAAAATCACAAATATTCAAAGAAACTTGGGGATCTATTAATAAATTATGTTTCGTTGTTGCCGTACCACCCATTTGTGGATTCGATTGAATCAGGACCACTTTTATGAGAAATATATCTGTTTTGCAAATTGTTTTCATATTATAACAGTAAGAGAGCAACCACTTGACGAACATAGAAATCTCTTTGCAGAAAGAACCCGAACTCAATAACGCCTTTACTGCAGATAAACCCTTTTGCTGAATCAATTCTATCCATTCTTTTTCAACAGGAAAATCCCCAGTTTCACTAATATTATTTCAGAAAGCAAGGTAAAAAATTCATTTATATAGCAACAAGAATTTCAAAAGAATAGCTTCTTCAAAGCACTTTGCAATAACATCAACTTCAGTTACATCAAAAAAAAAAAAAAAAAAAAAAAAAAAAAAATTTAAAAAAAAAAAAAAAAAAAAAAAAAAAAAAAAAAAAAAAAAAAAAAAAAAAGAATATCATTTAGAACAACAAGAACTTCAAAAACAGCTTCATGGAAATACATAAACTGCTTCAATAAGATAAGAAAAAGGGGAACATCTCATACAGCATCAAGAATTTAGAGATTGGTTTTACAAAATACTTTCAACTTCATGACAACTTGAAACTCATCAACTTCAAACATATCCAAAAAGAAAAGGAACATCAAATGCAACAACGAGAAATTCAAATGCAGTTTTATAGAAATACTTGAAATTGCCACTAAGAAGTCTGAAGAAAAGGAGCATAATATAAGATAAAAGGAATTTCAAGAATAGCTTCATCAAACACATTCAACCTACTTTAGAATTTTTAGAAAAAATTAATAAATAAAAAATCGCATACAACATCATAAAGTATTTAATTACAACTTCATCAAAAATATCGGGGAGGGGGGAAAACTTCTTTTACTGCAGCAGGATTTTCCCGATCAGTTTCATGACAACGCAGTAAAGGTTTTTGAAGAGAAAATTGTCATATATTTCTATAATAGTATTCAAATTTTACATTTTTTCTCATAAAACTGGAAAGTCTCAATGTTAATGAAATTACAGATGTAGTGATTCTTATTCCCGAAGATAGTGACTCTTATTTTCAGAGACAGTGACTCTTTATCAAAGAGATAGTGACTCTTTATTAAAGAGATAGTGACTCTTGTTTTCAGATACAATGACTCTTTATCAAAGAGATAGTGATTATCATAGAGATAGTGACTCTTTATCAAAGATGTAGTGATTATCAAAGAGATAGTGACTCTTTATCAAAGAGATAGTGACTCTTCATCAAAAGAGATAGCGACTCTTCATCGAAAGAGATAGTGACTCTTCATCGAAAGAGATAGTGACTCTTTATCTAAGAGATAGTGAATCTTCATCACGAAATAAGTGATACTCTGAAATAATGAGTAATATTTGGGTCACTTCCGATAGTGACTTTCTTAATCCTACATAGACTTTGTTAAAATAAACGTGAACATGATTTGTGTCTAAGCGGGTTCTGATACGATATCAAAGAGTGAGCAGTGGCAATGGCAAGTCGATGAGTCAGAAAGGTACCAACTGGTGATAGGCTTTTTTTTTCTGGTGAATTTTGTTAAGTTTTGCGATCAAGATGCATATAAAAATGGTCTCTTCCTTCAAGCTGAAAGTTTGTTTCGTCCTTTTACAGTAAAAGCAATAATTAAGCGATTTTTTTTAAATTGTCAATAGCTTCACCTTAATAGATTTTTTTTAAAAATATATTTGTACTACTTTGGCTTTCAATAAAATAGTTTATTATTCCTTCTTCAGTGTTATTTTATTTAAGAGAAGATATCACTTCATTTTATCGTTAATTAATTATTTTATAACCAGGTTGTGACATTAATACAATTCTGATTGTGTTTAAAACGCTACGTTGCATTTAAGAGGGAGTAACATAAAGTTTTAGTTATTATATATATGTATTAAGAAATAATCGAGGCATCTGAGTTAGATTTATTGAATAACAGTTGATTCTGCGCATTAATTGATGTAAATTGCGACTATTCATGTCGTTTGGATTGATTTCAAGAAGCCGTAGATTGAAGTAACACGCAGTTTCGGAGAATTTTAATTATTATTCGGGTTTCATACATTTTTAATTATTACTTGAAAAATAATTGAAACTTAATTTTTATTTATTATTCATAAAACTTTTTTACATAGCCTCCCACCAGAGAAAAAATATTTCCCAAACATTCCTTGACCTATCGAAGGCCATCATTCTAGAGTTCGGTAGATTGAACTCTATCATATCCATACTGCGAGTTGCTTCAATTTATGGTTTCTTGAAACCAAACAAATCAGTATGAATATCTGTTATTTACAACAGCATTTACATAAAGATAAATTAATGTGCATAGTAAATTTTATCAGGATACGTAAGATATTTTTTATTATTTCTTAGTAGAATAATGAAAATTTTATGATACTCCCTTGTATGTTCTTTAACTGACTTTGTGTCGAAGCTTGAACATTTGTACAAGATATTCTATATTTCTTCTACATTTGATTGTAGCTTGGAATCACAGGTTGTATAACTTATTTCTCTCTTAAGTATCTTGTAATTTAGAAGAAATATATATTGACGCAAGCGCGTCCACACACATATAGAAAGAGGGAGAGAGAAATAATTTTTCATTAATCTCATTCTACATCAAAACACTAAGAGAATTCAATTCATATTGAAAATTTGTAGTCTGATAAACTCTAAGATATATATTTTTAAGAAAGAATTTGTCACCCCAAAAGCGAGAGAAAGAGAAAATTAAAACAGCTGATTTTTTAGATAAAAAGTTTCAGATGTGTCACAATACGTCACCAACCCAACGCTGCAACCCCTATCTTCTAATTTAAATTATATGTAGCTGATATAATATTCAATTTAATAATTTATCGTTTGATTTAATTTTAATTAAATTTAGCTTAAGAATATTCAATTTAATAATTTATCGTTTGATTTAATTTTAATTAAATTTAACTTAAGAATATTCAATTTAATAATTTATCGTTTCCCTTAAATTTAATATAGGAAAAGTTTATTATAATCAATTTCTTAATATTTCATAATTTATTTAAATTCTTATATTTGATTGAGTAATTTAATAATAATTATAAAAAAAAGCGCACCTTGGGTGGTTAAATTTGTTCTTTATAAAAGTTTGCATAAAGCATTTTGATTTTTTTGGTTTGGTTCCTCATGTTGTTTATATGATTCTTGACATCCAACTACACAAAACTTAATATTATATTGAAATTTTAATGCATGTTCCATATCAGAATCATACGAAAATGCTGTTCCATACTTGTAGCAAATTTCAAGCCTTCGCGAATTAAATCAGCCGTTAATAGCTGAGTGAGTGATTGTAAAGTTTATTGGCGCAAGAGCCAGATATGGCTATGCTGAGCCAAACAAGATTAAACTGTGGTCTAGACGTGAAGATGAAAAAAGGTAAAAATGGTTGACAAGAAAGAGGGTCGAAAATAGAGAAGGATCGCTTGGGTATCCCGGGAGTGCGTCACCCGTGTTTACCAAAGACAGTAAACCCCATGGGAAAGAAAAAGATCACTAAGGTGCCTCGGGGTCATGATGCTCGTACTTACCTGAAGAAGGCAAGTCCCTGAGGTCCCCTGATATAATCCCCAGGGGCAGGGTGCCCGGCTATACCCCCAGACGCTGGGTACCCATTTTAGTCGCCTCTTACGACATGCATGAGCTACAGTGAGACTATTCTGTCATCCCCGGTCACCACACGGGTCCCGTTAATAGCTGAACTTCACCTTCGACTTCGTCATTATCAACTTGGATTATCGAAATGAAAAAATGCATAGAATTTTTTTTTTTTTTAAAAAAAACCATACGTAACAGAAATTATAATTTTAAGGATATATTTCAAGTTAATAACATGTTACAACAATTATTATTATTATTATTTTTTCAAATTAAGCGTAAATATACTCGAAACAGTAACGGGATGGATTTCCAGTATAGCTGGAAATCAAAATGCTGTGTTCAAGTTGAAGTACAACGAAATAAAGAAAAAAGTGATTATAAAATTCGGTTCTTTCCCGTAACTCCAAAATACAAAGTAAATAAGCCATGAATCAGACCAAGTCACTTACACATGTATGGACATAACCAACCGTCTTCTGATTACACTGTCAAAATTAGAATTTTAAAAAATTGGGGGGGGGGGAAGTAGTGTTAGAACAAGAAATTCGTGTAAAAATAAGGTGACCAGATTTTAACATTTGAAAAGCGGGACACATTGACAGGGGGGAAGGGTCCTCGATTAAAAAGTTGGTACCTAAAAAATACCTACCTTTGTAACCTAAATAAATTATTTACCTAAATCATCTGAATAGCTTATTTGTTGACACTTGTCTAACTAACATTAGCACGCAGTACGATATGTATCATATGAGAGACAGTTACAAAACTCATTATGTGAAGGAGTTATTTCGTGGACGACCAACAAACTCCTTACAACCTGACTCTCCACTTCTCTAAGATTCTCCGTTTCCAATTTTTGTATAAGATGTAATTAATTCCTTTGCAACAATGTTCCAAATAAAGCTAGATCGCTAGCAGAACATGTCGCCATAAGATAAAACCTGTGGAAGCGTGCAAAGAGTTCTCTCTTCATTTTACAGCTACAAAATGTTTTCGTCGCTGCCAATGACGGAAAATGCTACTGTTCATTAAGTCCAAACAATGGTGGTCGTATTCCAATAAATGATCAAGGCGAACTTTGATAAGCAGTTCCTGATAATCGGTTCGCAACAATTATTTTTAATATTAAAGTATTACATTATTAAATTTACAAAAATAATATAAAACTCATATCCTGGTGAAATAGCTACTTGGAAGCCGAAAACCGTATTTTCCTTCCCTTTCTCCCACCGTTCCTTAGCTTGTTGTGCATTCTTTCTAAAAATCTGGATTTTCTTAAGATCCCGCGGGACGCGGCATAAATTGTTAAAAATCGGGACTGTCCCGCGAAAAATGGGACGTCTGGTCACCTTACTCTCGTTTCTATTCAGGGCACTATGATGGCCCAAAGATACGTGGATAAAGTGCTGTGGCCGGTGACACTTCCTACCTTCAGGGTGTGTCCGATGCCCTTTATAGCAGGATAATGCCCGACCGCACATTGCTCGCATCAGCCAACGTGCTCAGCAAGATGTACAAATGCTTCCCGGGCCGTCGTTCTCTCCTGATCACTCTCCAATTGAACATATTCGGGAAGTGATTGGACGACATTTGTAGACCCAGCCACTGCCGCGTTTATTGAACGAACTGTGGCAAATTGTTGACAGGGAATGGAGAACCAATCCTCAGGACGCTTTCCGTACTCTCATTGACTCTGTACCTAGATGTATTGCTTTGTGTATCGCAGTTCATCTTGGTCTTACAACTTACTGAGCCGACACCGTTCTCGCTTTGTATTATGCATATCACATTTCGAAATAAAAAACCATTTATTGTTCGTTGCTGTCTCTCTGTGTTTGCCGAGTTTCATCACACTCTGGCCACTCCTTCTTGTAGTTGCCTTTTTAATGTCGCATAGTGTACATTAAAATTTAAAACCAGCAATAACGAAAAAAGTTTTATTAAATATTTAGCGTTTTAAAATCTAGAATAGTTTAAGCAAAAGTTAAAACCAAATATTTTAGAAATATAGAAATGTTTTGTGCGTTGATTGGAATCCGAATTTTCAGCACACTGAATTAGTAACAAGAAGTGGAAATGGAATTTACTCCATTTCTAAAAATAAAATTATTTTATGAAACATTTAGAATTATCATTGTCGCACTTAGCAATGTCCAATTGAGTTGAAATTTTGCACACACGTATATCTCAAGTAATATTTTTTTTTTAGTTTTAAATTTCCATTCTAAAAAGAATGAAATATAATTTTAAAATCAAGCTGTTAAAGATGGAATAAAAAAAGTAGAAGAATAGTTTATAAAAGCTTAAAGCGTTTATACTTCTTTTGTTCTCGTATTTAAGTAGCTATGGTATTTATTAATCATTACCTTGGTATCTTGTTAAACTCCTGAAGCTTTTATAAATTATATATTATTTAAACTTGTTGTAAAGAACATTGATTTTTTACCTTTTTGACCATCTTTAAATAAAAGTTTGATTTAAGAAAGATTTTTTACATATATTTTTAATCCCCCTTCAATACACAGGAAAACTACTTCTGTATACCTAAAAAAAAAATTTCAACACAATTTTTTAATAAGAGTGGCTACAGATTTCCTTAAAATTTTTTAAAGCTTAATCTTTTTGATTTCTTTACTTCTTTTCTTAACAGAAATATATACATTAGACAGTTTAAACGAAGTGCAATATCTGCAATGATTGATTTTTAAATGGGAGGATGAGCTTGACATCACAATATGGCAACCTTCGTAATTACACATAGAAGCAGCATGAGAGTTTTTGGCGACAGTCTGGTCATTTAGAGCTACGATGAAGAGAAGAGGCCGATAAGTAAGTGTTCAACGTAAAATCCCGATTTTCACATAAAACCAACGCGAAAGCCCCGACAGATTTAACGTGTATCATCTCCGTTACAAGACGAATTTTAAAATGCTTCTGGACTCGAACCCACGATTCGACTGAAACAGGGAAGACCACAAGCTTACGATGCGGACAAATTGAAGATGCCACTCGACTCTGCAATGAAATGGAATCCCAGAATTTTTGTGCAGAGCACATTGTATTAGTTTTAAAATATTATATATTTCGAAAGTTTATTTAATTATTTTATTTATACAATTTTTGCATTTCTGTTTCTTTTTAAATCAGAACCTTGTTACAATTTATCTAGTTTTTAATACTTAACCTTTCGGTACGAGTTAAGTTCAAACTTTGAATCGCACTATTTGATGTATTCTCGAATCCATTGAGTTTGCAATGGCTTCCACCCGCTTGTCGTATCTCACAATGATAGCGCTCAGTAACTGGTCTGGATGGGAATTCTTTATTGGCTTGGTTGTTTAAGACACTATAGAAGACCAATTGAACAAGTGCTCTACTTACCGAAAGGTGGGAAGTTCGAATCACACTCATCATCCATGGCAACGAATCTCCGCCAGTAACGAAAACAGTTTCCGCTACAGGGTGAAAAATCGTTTCCTAAAGTGGCGAAACAATTTTCGCCTAAGTGTTGCCTCCGGAACTTGACCACTCGATCGCAGCATAGTTTAGAAATACTATTATACGTTGCATGTATCCCGATACAAACTTGCCTTAGTGTGTCTGAGACGTTCACTCATCACCAATCGCCACCACAACTAGTGATGAAACCAGCTTCAAACAGACATGCCATTACAACTACAGTGAGTGATTGTAAAGTTTATTGGCGCAAGAGCCAGATATAGCTATGCTGCGCCAAACAAGATTAAACTGTGGTCTAGACGTGAAGTTGAAAAAAAAGGTAAAAATGGTTGACAAGGAGGGTCGAAAATAGAGAAGGATCGCTAGGGTATCCCGGGAGTGCGTCACCCGTGTTTACCAAAGACAGTAAACCCCATGGGAAAGAAAAAGATCACTAAGGTGCCTCGGGGTCATGATGCCCGTACTTACCTGAAGAAGGCAATTCCCTGAGGTCCCCTGATATAATCCCTAGGGGCAGGGTGCCTGGCTATACCCCCAGACGCTGGGTACCCATTTTAGTCGCCTTTTACGACATGCATGAGCTACAGTGAGACTATTCTGTCATCCCCGGTCACCACACGGGTCCATTACAACTACAGACTTCCGATGGAAACGTCCCAAACAAGAGGTAATGCAAATTAATTGCAGTAATGGCTGGAAAAACAAACTTTTCTAAGGGTTGTTCTGAAAGTTTCTCAATAGTTAAAAAAAAAAAACTTTCCTCTGGAAGGGTGAGAAGAAAGGTAAGCATGATGGCTTTCTCCTGCAAACCGCAACTGGCGTGAAAAAAAAAAAGCACTTAAAATAATTATCCTGGCAGGGAATTCATTCCATAAAATTCAATTAAGTTAAGAGAGGAAATGTCTTTTAACTTTGCAATCAGAAATACACAGCAGTTTTAATAAAATTCTTCTATGTAACGATTCTTTCAAATATTTCTTAACTGCTGTAAAAAGGTGTATCAAAGATTTCTATAAATAACTTCCTTTGGTTTAATAACCTAATAAAAGTTTTGTTTTGGCGACAATTTTCAAATATTGCTCTTTAATCAAGGATTTTCGTTTATTCCTGGATAATGTCCCCCCTCCCTCATTTCTATTGCCCTGTTAAGTATATTTTAAAGCTTGAAATAAAACGAATTTTGCGGGGATCAGGATTTCAAACAGGAATGTTTTGCATTCAGTGTTATTCTTGATTCTGTATGCTTCATGTGGAAAAAAAAAAAAAAAAAGACTATGTAAATTGATTTTTTTCACATAAAGAAAAGGTTACGGGAGTGAAAAAATTTAAAACAAAAACAAATGAAGCTACGAGAACAAAATTCGCTCACTAAACTAAATTTTGATTCTGAAAACTATTGAAAGATAATCGATTGTATTTACTAACGTCACATTTAGGAAGGTACACGACGGTTCTTTGGTGGTGTCAAGATTCGAACATAACACTTAACGGACGTCAGATCACAACCAGGATCAATACGCTACTGCAAAAACTATTGAATAAAATCTTGTCACTAAAATATGTCACTTTTGTAGATGTTCTAGCAATTGTAATCAGCCAGGTACAGTTACTTTAAGTAAATAATTACGGTTAAAATACTTTATAAGTGAGTGGAAGTCGAAGTTTATGGCACAAAAGCCAAACCATATATATCTGTGATCTAGATGTTATATATGGAGGGGGGGAAATTGTTCGACAGGAAGAGTCAAAAATGAGAAATCTTGCTTGAATACCCAGGGGATGTCATGTAATGCAGCAATAACGGCTTTTTGATTTACCTTTGCATAGTATCTGAAATATCACTTCAATTACAAGGAATGATTTATTTTGATTGTAAGGTAATTATATTTGATTAAAAATATATTTAATTTAATAATTTATCGATTGATTCAATTTTTATATTTGATCAGAATAATTTTGTCTACTTAATTATTTTATTACCAATTTTAAGTTTAATATTTAATTGAATAATTTGATTTCTATCACAGAATCATCTGCTTTCATACTTTTTCATGTAAAAAAATTGGCATTATCAAAATTTTTTAGAGTGAGAGAAAATCAGTTTTATGGTGCAAAAGCCAAATCTGGCTACACTGCACAAAACCATGTGTATCTGTAATCTATACATTACAAACGGGAAAAAAGATAAGAAAAATTGGTTGGCAATGAGGGTTGAAAATAAAGGACCACTATAGTATTCCAGGGGAGCATCACCCATTTTTACCAAAGAAAGTAAATCCCATGTGAAAGAAAAAGGTCACTATGGTACCTCAGGGTCATGATGCTTATACTTATCTAAAGAAAGTAAATCCCTCTGAGGGTGTATCAAGATCAATAATGCATTTAGGTTATGCCCTTATTTTCATATTACATACAAGAAATTATTTAGTCACTATTTTGATTGTATAAATAAAAAGAGCAATATATTTCAGGGAGGAATATAAATTGCAAGAACAAAATATAGAGGAGGGACAATGATTGTTTCATGACCCAGTAGTGATATAAGTTAATGAACATTTAATGAGTCCTGTATTTTTATCTGAGTGTGTATATTTGAGTTTCACTAAAAATAACATATGTTTTGGTTTCATATTAAGATTAAAATAAAATTTCTGAGCCACAGAAATAATGCTCATATATTTCAATAAAAAAAACTCAATATAATGATTACTTCTGCAATGACTACATACTTCCAGAAAAATATTTGCCAAAACAATGATGTTGTGCAACAAAAGTTTAAAAAAAGGTACTGTTTTCACACTATATCTGAGAATAGAGTAAAAACATATTCAAACTATTCCTTTATGAGACAATGACAAAAAACCTTTATGAGACTTTTTGAAAATGACAAAAAGACAAACAGTAGACAGTATTCAAAAAGAATTTTTTTTAAAAAAAATTTCAACCATTATTCCAAAATTAATTTAAAGTCAAGAACAATTTTATAAAATAACGTTTCATTTTTTTTTTATAGACAGATATCTAAATATACCATTTTATAATGTGTAATTGATTAATTATGATAACTGATGAACATAAGAGATAAATCACAAAAGAAATGTTTTACCAACATTATCATAGAACTAATTGCAAAAATAAAGAGCATCACTAAAACAAAACCATTACATGATATAAATATTACAATACAGAGGTTAAATAAAGAAATAAAACAGCAGAAAATAAGAAAATTAAAAAAGTTTTAAAGTCTATTATTTTCAAATGAAACTTTTTTTAGATAATATAAATTAAAATACAAATATTTATTAATAACACACATCAACAACAAAATGTCAACAGCATATAATGATTTTATTTTTTGAGCACATTATATACCACTGTGTGAAATGCAACTTAAATAACACACTGTTGAAGAATAATACAACTTTTGATTTAAAATTAAGACAAAAAGGAATGTTTATTTTCAATCACATATTGATCAAAGTACTGCATCAAGTATTTTTTATGAAAATGAAATAACTGCTTAATTTTCCTAAGAAGCAGTCCTTATCACCAATCTCATCCTGTAAAATGCAAATTATGTTTGAATGAATTGTTTTCTGAAGAATAAAACAATACTCGTATTAACAAGTTGATAACTTTTTAACACAAGCAACAGAGTAAAAAATTGATTTTTAGATATCGAAAATAATTATAATCTGAGAATAAAAACAAACTATAGATACATAAATTACTTAATTTTTGAAAATGATGCTTTACATAAAAATTTAATATGGATTTCAAAGAAATAAAATTACATAAATATTTTACCTATTTTTGCTATAATAAATTTGTTTTATTTACAACTATAACTGTACATGTAAGAATATTCTGCTTTTTAAAATGACTTTCTTTAATAGTTTATTCTCAGTTAATGATGAAAGTTAAATAATGTTGCAAAAGCTCAATAATGTTGAAAGCTAAATGTTATTTGCAAATGCTTCAGTAATTCATGGATTATCTAGCTATCTATTTTAACAATGCTTTTATACAATTTCAAAAAGAGGATAAGAGGGGGAAAAAAAGTCAAAATCACAAATTTGATTTTCAGCATTGTTTGAACAATTTTCTTACATTGTATGTAAACAAACGAGATGAAATTCAACAAACATTTTAAATTCCATTTCATAAATTTTATGAATAGCACAGTGCTATGGAAATATATGTACATATCTAGCATTTTTATCTCGGCTACTATTTCAATTTTTGTGAACATGATATAAAAGAATCACAAATAATAAATTTATCATTTTCTATATATTCTATACAATAATGAAAAATGTTGATAGTCGCCAAAAATGTAACATTTCTTCACATTACTATTAAGTAAAAGTTATGAAGATTTACATTACATAAAATAATATTTTTATTCATATTAACATTTTACTTTAATAAGTACTAAGTCATCAACAAAGTACATTAAGCTAGGAGATATATCTAAAAAAAATTTATTTTGTTTTAGATATATTTAATTATTTTAATACATTTAAAGCTTGATATAAATTTTCATTGATTTTTTTTTTATACAAATCAATTTCATGTTCTTCCTAGAGATTGTAGAATTTCTAAATATTTCTTTAATGTATTTTCCTTTTAAAAAAAGTACAGCATATGATAAATATAATTAAAGGTGTATGATGCATTTAAATGATTTCCTTGATATTCTTTTATAATAAGAATAAGAATTAGTGAAATGAATCTTTTTCTGCTCTGCTCCCTTGAAAAGTGGAAGGGATTTTTTTTTTTTTTTTTCAGTCTAAAAGCAAAAGAGATGAATTTTCGCCTTTCAAAGTCCTTATAGAAAAAATTAAGGAAAAAATATCATATAAGTCAATATTTATAAGAGACAATTTTTTTTGAATAAATAAAGAAAAATCATACATTAATTTAATCATATCTGAAAAATTAATACAAATATCAAACAACTGCACATTCCCTTGGTGATTTATGTAAAATTTTTAAAAATTAAAAGACAACTGTCAAGTTGATATTCAGTTCAATAACAGTCAAAACACCATGTTAAGTAAAAAAGATTATATTATTATTAAATATAAATGCAATACATGTGTTTATTAGGAACTTACAAAAATTTAAAAGTGCACAATTTTTTTTTTCTTTTCCAATTGAACATTTAAAGATTGAATTTTAAGTAGAAAAAAGAAAATAAGTAAGATCACCAAACAGTTAAATAGTAGAGTATTATAGCATATTTTTCAACACAAATAATTAACATTAAGTTAATATCACATATTAATCACGAGGAATCAAAATTATTGATAAAATCCCTTATTACATAAAAAAAATACAGGTCTCAGTTTCTTTTAAAAAGAAAATTTCAAAAATAAATTATTATAATCTCTATATAATAAATATTTAAATTTTAAATAATAATCTCTGTATAATTTATATTTAAAATTAAGAAAAGGTTTTTTCTTCTTTTTTTTATGGAAAAAGATATAGTCTAATTTTTCTATAATAATAACCACACTAAAATACAATTAATGTTGTTAAATTCTTTGTGCTGTGAACAATTATATAGATAACAAACATCTTAGTAGCCAGTCTATAAAAATTTTAGTAGACAGAAATTAATTTATTCTGATGTGGGGAAAATCAATAAATTTAATATAATATCATAAAAATATATTGCTAAGTGGTAAAAGTTAAGTATTATGCATAGTATGAAGAATGGATGAAACTGAGAAAAATTTGACTATCAAAGTTCAGATTTTCTTTCAATTTTGATCAATTCCACTTCAAACACAAGGACAGCATCACCTATACAGAGATGGGGAAAAAAAAAAAATCTTCATCAGTGACAAATGTAACAGACAAAAGATTTTTCATATATACAATTTAATTCTAAAGTTATACATAAAAATTAGTTTTGACAAACAGTTAGATAAATATTTTAAAAAGACACTAGAAATTACTTTTTAAAAATTTTATTTAATATATTTTAACTTAAAGACTTATAAATTATTATAGTTATATTTTTCAGCATAAAATACAGCCATTTTCATGCTGAAAAGGCATAACTAAATCTTTCTTTACATAGGTAAATAAAGTACAGTTACCATTTTTCCACAAACATAATTTCTTTTCAGTAAAATACACATTTTCAGTCATATTTTTTAATACTACTTAATCTAAAAGTTTGTTAAAATAATATAAAAGAAAATTAATTACTTTGAATTTAAAACATAGTTAAACAATAAATTTTTAAAATTAAGTTTCACACACAGTTTAAATATACTTCATATGAGAAATGCGAATATGTGACAATGCTTTTAGCAATTCTCTCAGGAATACCTTTCCTAAACAGCATTCCCCCCCCCCCACACACATCACAAAGAAATGATATATATATATATATATATATCACAAAGAAATACAAATAGTCAATTTTTGTAAAAATTATTTTGGGATAAATGGTAACATCTAATGTTTATGGATGCTTAGACTAAATAAATTTGCTATTTAATTTTTTTTTTTTTTTGTAGTGTGCATCTGATAAAAGAAAAAAAGAATTTTTTTTAAAAATACTAATGTTGCTAAAAGTATAAATACCATTAAATATAATTCATCAAGAAAAGAATTTACAAATATATATTAATCACTTCAGCAATCATAAACCATAAGTATATATAAATTAAAATTGTGAAAATTAAAATATGTAATAATGTAATTCTGAAAAATTATATCCAAAAGTTTATTCCTATGCAAGATGTTTTCTATGTTAATATGATCTTCTACTGCATGTTGCATTAAGGTATTTTTTAACAACATCTTTAATAATAATGATGAAATAATATGAATTTCTGTAACAATATGTTCCATGATAATATTGAAAAAAAAAAAAGCAAACCAGGATTAAAGTAAATAAACATGTTAAATTTAAGGACTCCTCATATCTTATATGATTATATTGCTGTAGGAAATGTAATAAAAAAGTAACAAACATTGATATATTCTTATAAATATTTGTTACTTATACATAACAATAAAATTAGCTTTGGGAACAGAATTATGAGGTACAAATACTTGCTTTTGTTTTTGTGAAAATTGGGCTAAGATAACAAAGCCAATTATTGAATAAAAAACAACTCATTGTCTTAATGACACAATAAAATTAACTAGTAATGGAGATAAACTATTTATAAAATTCAATCACAAAATGCATTCAATTCTTATTCCAAAAAAGTTAATTAGTAAATTTCAGAGATTACGTAAAAAATCATCAACAGGTGTGGGAAAAGTGCAGCATACAAAAATTACAATTATATAGATATAATTTCTCATAAAAAGGCAACCCATCATATCCTTCCTCTAAGTATTTATAAAAAGGGCAGTGAATTCCTAAGGAAACAAATTGCGATGGAATTCTATTGAAGGATCAACAAATGTGATGGATAAATCTACATGAGAAGTATGTATCACACAGAAATTTATTTACTACTGGATGAAGCATGAAAATTACAATAATTCTTTACACACACAAAACAAATATACATGCATATGAACCTTATTAAATATTCTACAATAAATAATAAACAAACATTTATAAATGACACATTAAAGGTTCAAGCTTTGATCAAAATTTGGCATGGCAGTGGAATTACAAAATGAGCAAAGAATAAACCCATAATAATTATACCTGGTATTGTGGGAGGTGCTCCAGCTGATCCATAACCAAGATCAGGAGGAATAACTAATTTCCTTTTTTCACCTTCACACATTCTAGAAAGAAAATGTACAATTATGAAATATATATATATATATATATATATATATATATATATATATATATAATATCAAACAAAAATAATAAAAAATCACAAAGTTGAAAAATTATATTCAAAAATGCTTTTTGTTGATGAAAAGATAAAAGTGTAAATGAGATTATCATGAAAATCATATTTGCATTTAAAAATATAGAAATGAAGAAATCAAGTGATATATATTTATACATTATACAGCATCTTTACTGATTAAACATTTTAATCTCTACAGAATAAAAAAAGTTCACCATTTACAGAAATTTTTCTTTTAACTTCAAAAGTTTTTGTTATCATTTTCATTTTAATTATTCTACAGAATACCTATCACTTATAATGATGACCTTTCATATGATTGTTTGTGCCTAAAACACAATTGCCTTTTTGTATGATTCATTTTTTGCAAAATCTTTTTTCTTTTATAATACAATCTTATTTTTAGTTTTCTGAAATATTCAACATACTAAGCTTTCTAAAGCAGAAAAGGAAAGAGATATTGTTTTTAACAGTTTCATTTTGCTTAGAGCTACTTTGAGTTTAAATAACATATTCACCATTATTTAATTCTACTGCTACTTTCCCTTGTATTTGTAAAGTGAATAAGTACTAGACATCAAATGAAGATATGCAAGAGTAAGATAAAATATTTTATTTATCATCAAAGAACAGATATGGTCTCTCTCTTTCTCAAATCTCACTTGACTCACCAATCTTAGATTATAATTTAAAAATAAAGTCTTAGTTTATCAAATCCCTCATTTTGATTCAAACAATTGTCATTAGCAACAGCTTTGTACCTTAGTACTTAAACCAAGAATCCTTTTAATCCGTCGTTAATTCTCTACCTCCCTTAATTTTCCTTTCAATTCTATTTCACTTATATGTCACTATCTCTAATTCAATTCACTTTGCTTCTGTTTTCATCTAATTTACTTAATCATGTTTCATTTTCGTTGGGAAGAAATAGTAACTTTATGCAATTAAATTTACGATAAAATCCTTCAGGTTAGTGAAAACTGTAAAAAACCAAACATCATAAAGACATTTGATTTTAGGCTCATGACAGGAAAGTGTTCGATAGAATATTTCTTCCATCACTGGAAAAATGCTAGCAAAGATAGGATAAAAAACAACTATTATTAATCCAGATGGAAATTCTTTTCTTAAGAATGTGAGCCAGATGAAGTAGCTTAAATTTACTTCAAATAGGTAACTTCAAGATTGAATGAAATATAACGAAATTCATTTATTTAAATGCATTATTCATACATCTTAATCACAGGAAGAATATGAACACTTGGGTTGGAATGCTGTTCAGCCCACATTCTTGGCAATGGAAATATTTTTACCAAGATATATTGCCTCATGTGGCAACCCTAAGCCTTTTACTTTTCTGTACTAGTGAAGTGCATGCCATCTATTTGGGGGTAATAGCACATATTCAAATTTTGTTTAGGTTTTTTGGCCAATCAGGGAAAAAAAAAAATTGCATTTGGGCCTGGAATGAGTTTGAAACTTTTCTGAGTTAAGAAAATTATGTGAGCACCTTAATTTGATGTGCATCTTTTTCCTAGTATTTTTTTGCATGTGTTCTCATATGAATGGTGGTGTTATATAAAAATCTTTAACAAAGAGAGAAATTTGTTTAATATGTTTCATAATAGCTAAAAACTAAGATGACCTGGAGTATTTGTGAAAATAGATGCATCTCAATTTGTGAAAATGGTAATGATCAAGTTCTTAAAACATTTCTTGACTTCGGCATAATGGGTAAGTAAAACTATTTTTGTATTCTTTCATTTAATGCTCTGCAGAAATTTAAAATTCCATTTAAAGACAGTCCATGATGTTTTATTATAAATGTTAATTTTTGCTTAAGTTTCAGAGAAGTTTCTTTTAATAAATTATCGAGCAAAATCCCAGTTTTAGCATGCTGTATGGAAAAATTTGTAAAATGATGCCAAAAGTGGAAACATTTTACAACAGGAAACAAGATGTTATAGGAAGATTACTAGTTTGGCAACTTGATACCAAAACAGCTTTCGTTGGCAAGCAGCATGCTAAAATATGATTAAACTAAATTATTATAAGAAATTTTTATTTTGACTGTGAATTTCATTAAATTTATTTAGAATAGTTCTAAATGGAATTTTAAGAGATATTAAACAACAATATAATCAAAGCATCAAGAGAGCTTGTATAATTATTAAAATTAATATTCATTCAAAAATCCTATTATGCTTTTTATTCTTGCAGAGGATTAGAGAAAATTTTTAAAATTCATTTTATAGGAATATGTAATTGTAATAAATTAATACAGTTTGCTTTGCCAGAAAGTAACATAAAAGCAACAACAGGTCTTGCACTATTTTTATTACACGTGGGAGTAAATCTAAATTCATGAAAATGATGAGTATGAAGTTTTCAAAGCATTTATCAGATTCAGAGATAAAAAAGGTTAGTAAGCATTTTTTGTGTTTCTCAATTTAGCACTCTGTAGAGTTTACATGATAGGTGTGATTTTGAAAATAGCCAAATTGGCATTTTTAAAATCATGCAAGGATGTGGGCTAAATAGTGATTTCAAAGAACACTCATTACACAAAATCTATCTTTAATATTAGAGAAATTTAAATAAATCATTTTCACAAAATATTATCAATTTTTATGATTTGTTTTCATTCTAATAAATTTAAATTGTTTGTCAAATTTTCTTGTAAGTAAATTTCCTTTTAAGAATGTATATTTGGAACCATTATTTTAAAAAGTTAGATTGCAGCTATCATTTTTTTTTAATCCTGTAAATAATATTAAAATTTGTATTTATTTCCTTAGTGTTAATACTTTTACATTTGCATATGGAATTTTACATTCAAACTAAAACATAATTATTACTATACAATCGATAATTATTTATTTTAATTTGGCACAGTTTTGATTTTTAATTAAATATAAGTGGATAATTTTTATTTTGTAAAATGATACATCTAACTTCAAATTTACCTTTGAGCAAAATTGCCGTTTAACTATATTTTGGCAAACATATTTTACTTGAAAAATAATGATATAACTAAATATATTTCTAATCCAAGAAAATTAAAATTTAAAAATTAAACTATTTTTAATTTAGATTTGAATTTTTCAAAACTCTATACTTAAGAAGTCCTTGGTCCCAGCCTCGTATCACTTGTCCTGATCCAAGTGTGAAAGACAGGGGTTCTCCTCTTTTATAACTATTATCAAATTCAGTTCCATCTTCAAGAGTACCCTGAGATTTAGCAAGGGAAAAAAAAAACATTTATGAACAGATAGAACAAAACATAAACCTCTTAAATGAAAATTATTGACTTATCATAATATATAAAATGAAACTTTATAATGGAGTCTATTATCATACTAATAAAATTTAGTTAATCAAAAAGGTACATAGGAGTTAAGCTGTCACAATTTAAAACCTGTAACTACAAAAACTTAAAGTAGTATATAACTTCTTCACATAAATAGATATTTAAAAAAAAATCTCAATAGGAGAATTAAAAAGAACATATATAAAATATGTCATTGAATGAATATTAATTATCTACAATACATTTTGAGCAAAAAAAGTTAAACAGATTTGAATGATTGAAAATTCCACTTTAAAAAATTAATCAGAATTCATATTTATTATTTCCAAGTTAAATTCCTTCTTCTCTCTATTGAATTTTGGATTCAGGAAGTTCTAATATTGCATTTTTCTAAAACTATGCCTTGTATACATACATATCACAATTGATTTAATATAAATGCTACAACTCTTATGATCTCTCTCAACAGTTAAACACAAATATACTTATATCAATGGTTCTCAAACATTTTTTCATTACACCTCTTATAAATTATATACATGAATTTATTCTTAGAGAAAAGTTAACTTTTTCTTAACTGTCCACTTACCCTTTCGAAAGCTCCTGAATTTCTTTGGAGATACATATAACAGAGTGAAAACCATAGATTTGTATTGTATATATAGTAAATTTATTATCTTCAAGTTCACATCAATACATGAATTATGTGACAGACATGCATATTAAACATAGACAATAAAGTTATGAATGACATTATTTCAAAAAACAAATTTATTGAATTATGGATCTAAGAGACTCCAGTCTAATAAATAATTAAATTTAAGGGATTAAGATACATACTGTGAATACATATATTTTGATTAATTCACAAATAACACATGAAAATATATATATAAATAAGTAGCTAAATTATTTCACATTTCATTGAAATAAAAATGGCTAAATTTACCTTATAATGCATGTGTAAGACATCTCCCTTTTTAGATTTTGTTTCACATGATTCTACTCTCTTTTTGACACCAATTTGAAGTTTCTTTACTTTGGATGCTGTCTTGGAATCATCATTTGTTACAAAGCCCATCAAAGAAAAAAATGTGCCAGCGAATAATAAAATATAAACAATGAATTTTAATAGAGAAGACATCTGCAAGTAAAAAGTTATTAAGAAAAAGAACTGAATAAAAAAAAATTTCTAGTGATACACAATATCTAATCAATGTAATCCACTAAATTCCAGTAAAAAAAACTTATATAATAAAGAAGTGAGGTCTTTTTGCACAATTTAAAATTTCTGAAATAAAATTCTTACGTTTTTTTTCTTTCTTAAAGAATATTGAAGCTTTATCTTATTTATATAAGTTGATGCTTTAATCAGCAATTAATGTACCCTGATAACGTACTACATAGAGAACGATTCAGCAAAAATTTTATTGCCAAGTTTCCGATTCAAACATATTTTTATTGTTGTTACAAAAGTTTAACAAAATCCTGAGTATTAATAATGTAACGGGTCCGGTGTCTCGGAACATTGAATTTATCGATGAAGGAATAACAAATAAAAAAAGATTAAATTATCAGAACATGTAACAAAATATTGTGAATGACAAAAGTATTACTTAAATTTTTTCGCAGCATTTAAATTAAATCTAAAATGAATACATATCTAAAAAAGAGCATTTTTGAAAAACTGTAAAAGTGTAAGATGTCAAATTAATTTCAGTTAATTAATTAATTTTACCGAGATGTTATAAATAAAGGGAAGATGCCGCAAACAGAGTTTGCAAATATTTTACTGCTTCCGGATGATGTGATCTTCAATGAACATTTGATCTGTAACAATTTTTGTACGACCCGTTCGGAAATATAATAAAAAATTGAAAATCTACACACATTTTTTTTTTTTAAACCTATAATACTACAGTCAAATTAAAGATCATAGAAAGTTCTTCAAATATAATTAATGGAACAGATCTAATTTTGTGATTCACTGTAAATATTTACGGAAATGGGAAAAGAGTTGCGATCAAACTTTATTACGTATAAATACTGCTGTTGGCAACTGCTTTCACATTTTGTTTAGTCTTGTTCGCGATTTCATTTGAGAGAGGCAGTTTGACGTGCAGTCAGCTACCGTGATACAAGTAGTTTTATTTTTTAAATGTTTTCTTTTCAAAAAGTAAACAGCATGTGAATAGTTTTTCTGTCTTATTTGAAAAAAATGGCTTCAACAGAAGAAAAATTTCACGCTGCCGTTGAAATAATTAAAAATCTCCCGAAAACAGGTAAGTCTCAATAGTTTTTCGTATCAAATATTGTGATTTTAAGAGTTTTTTGCAATTGTCTTGCACTCTAATATTAACTTTTGGATAGACAACTGGAAGGTTTCGGAAGATAGTTATTTATCTCATTTTCTAATAATCGAGATGGAAAAATTGAAACTGAAAATAAATCAGAATTTTATTTTTATTTATTTAATTTAATTGATACCCAAAAGATTTTTATTTTAGCTTTTCATCATTCGAAAAGTGTCAGTGAGGGAAATTTTGAATATGCGATTTTTACATTTTCTATGCAGTTCCGTTATCTGTTGTTAAAAATAACTTTGAGACAATTGCAGTGGCTTGAACAACATATATAATCGAAGTTGTGACAGTTCTAAACTTAATTGGGTATGTAATTTGAATCCAGATCACCTATGCTCAAAAGTTTATACGTCTTTCAGGAGTTATGTTTAGTCACTCATATATTCAATTTAATTTTAAATTTGAATTATAAATTATGTCTTCAACCTTCAGAGTAAGAATTTTATCAAAATAATTTATTAAATGATATTTTTATGAATTTACGACGTACAAATATTCCAGTTTTCTTATTTATCTTTGTAGCAATTTTTTTTTATGAATTAAAATTTCTTTTCTGAATTGAAGTGTTTCACATATATCTTCATATGTACAACTGCTATTTTATTGTATCTTTTTTTTTCTTCAAAAGGCTTGATGTTTTTTAATGAGTGTAGATTCCAACATTGCAAAATTGTTTGGATTATTTATATTTGGATCCCAATTGTTGTGTTTTTATAAATTCAACTTCTTTTAAAACTACTTAAATTTTTTCCCCATAGAATTGGGATTCATTTTGGTAACTCTTCAATTTATGTATAAAATTGCTAATACATAGTTATTTTTATTTATAAAAAAACATTACATGTATTATTGAGTAGAATATTAAATACCAAATAAATAAAATGAAATTTATTTATTTAATTAATAAATTATTTTATTAATTAAAAATAAAATTAGTTCGAGGCCACAATAGCTTATTGGTCTGGACACAAACGCATGTCTGTCATTTCTGTCGAGACGTGGATTTGAGCTCTGATGCCTCTAAAAATTCATTTTGTAGTGGAGCTGTTAAGGTCCCATGTCCTCCCATTGGCATGTTGTGGAAGTTTGGAGAGGGATATACCAGCTCGACTGTCGTTCTTGTCACTTGATGCAGTCTCAAAATTATGAAGTCTGTCATCAATAACTCTCATATTACCTCTAATTGCAATATTAATATACAATCAATCTGCTTTAAATTGCATTGAAAAGCTGTGTTTATGTAAAAATGTTTTTGGATTAAAATTCATTTCTCCTAAAAGAAAGTGTTAAGTTTCTTTTGTCATTTTGAAGGAATCTCTAGTCTATGTAATTATTAGTTGAAAAAAGATTTATTTATTATTTTTTTACAAATTGTCAGAGGGAACTGATTTGTTAATTGAATTGACTGTACTTCATTAATTACTTTTTATTCAATTTGATTTTTTAAAAAAGAGAGAAATCCTTTTGTATCAGAAACAGGTATGTCTTCGCTTTAACATGTGTGTATTTCACCAATATATTAAGATTTTTTTTTTTTTGCTACCAAACAATTTTTTGAATTAATTCACATTTGATATATAATCATTTAAATTATTTCATTTCAACTGTTTATGATTACTTGTTGATGAATATAGAGGTATCAATATCTATTTAACCATTGAAATGCATCAAAAGCTGAGTTTAAATAAATCTTCTTATATGTTAAAAATGGCTTTGGTGTAACTTGAAAATTATTAACCGAAATGGTTAAAGTCGGGAATAGGGTGTTCCCTAAGCGATTGGCAACTTTTAGGAAGCATTGGGGACTTTGGGGGAGATAATAATTTAAACATGGTGATTTGTTACGGTAACCCTAAGAATACTCAATGCTTAAATCACGCACGTTTGGCGACCTATCTAGGAAGTCGCCAATCGCCTAGGGGACACCATGTTCCTGACTTTAACCCGAAGTTAAAATAGTATCTGTTCATTAAGATTCATTTGAATGATTTAAAATTTATCAGCCCAAGATCAATGCACCTTTTGTAATTTGTGTGCTTGTTGAAATATGACTTGCTGAAATGTAATTTTTAAGAATCTGTTCTTAAAAAATAAATTGCTCTTTCAAAAAGATATAAAGCATATCAAAAGGTAGTTTGGATATATTTTATATTAGGAATTCTATGATTATTTATATGAAATGTGAAATGGATTTTAAATGGAAAAAAAAAGATGCACCTGCTTAGATTTTGATTTACTTGAATTTTCTTTTGTCCTTATATTATTTTCCCATTAACCCCATTCAAGTTCATTTAATGATGAGATTGTTATTATGTGATATGTTAAGGCCGAAGGAAATATTCCAGTAAAGAAGTAACTGTGCTAATGAAGTAGTAATTATTATATAATTTCATAGTAAGAAATAAATTAATTTCCAAAAATAAGGATTGTTTTTTAATCATTTCGTGTTATCGATGAGCAAATTTCCTTTTAAGAAGGAAAAAGATGAAGTAGCACGTGTGTCTGTCATCAATTTTAAAGCACTTTTCAATTGATCTTGCAGCATTTAAGACTGTTTAGTTGTTAATATCTTTTATTATCAAATAGGATTGGAATTGTGTTACATTGCTACATGTTAGCATTATCTTTTTCTTACTAAAACTGTTGTAAATACTTACTTATTAAGGAACTGTTTGAAATTACTTCTTGCAACATTAATTATTTCATTTTCATATAAATATTACTTAAAAAAATGTCAATGTTTGTTTCATGTATTTATCATGAAACTGTATCTGTCAAATTATGAAATGGTTGATTTTTGATATATTATATTGATTTACAATATATTTAAGTATTTTCTTTTTAGTAATTTTTTAATTGTTACAAATTTACTTTTCTTTTAAAACACACTATATATTGTAACCCCTTATATATTTGATTTTTAGCAATTCAGCTGCTGAGTAGATTTTGTTTGAAATGATCATAATGTAATGAAATGTGTATCATATTAATAACTTTAATTGTATGCAAGTAGAAATTTTAAGATTGATGTATGGGTGTTTCACCAATCATGTGTTTGTGTAGCAAAATGATGAAGTCCTTTTTGAGTAAATCTATTTAAGGAGTTCATCACTTTCTTAGTTTAATTTAGTGGATACTGTTGTATTGTATCGATCTTCAAATTCAAGGATTGGAAGAACTTCAAGATTTTTCAACAGTTTATTGATGATTTGGACAAACACACACATGTAGACAAATAGTTTAAATCAGAAAGTGAGGTGAATTATCATTCTAGATAGTGGTTCGAATTTGACGCATTCGCAGCATTGCCTTTCTCTCCAGTTTCTGTTTACTTTCTGGATTTTGACTGGCGTTGCCACTTGTGGTTTTACAAACTATTCAGGAATAATTAAGCGCTCGCGACAGATACTGCCGTCTCTAAAATGATAGCTATTGACCCCTTTTGGTAGAACTTTTTCCTAATGCATATATATCAAAAAATTATCCAAAAAATGATTATACCCCAAACAATTTATAATATTTATTATATTATATGCTTTTATTATTGTAATGAAGAACATATAAGAAATTTAAACGTAAAGTCTTTCTTAAAGTCATATTGCTTTTTTTCTTGTTTTGAATAAAAATATTACTAGTAGTATGATACATACAATTTCAACCACTTCTTATTCCTTGCATATATTTTTTAAGTAAAAGGCAGGATTTAATTATTCAGTTGTCTTTAATTTATATATATGTGTGTGTGTTGTGTGGTATATATACACATATACATATGTACATAAAATTAAAATGAATATTATGAATCTCTTTCTGAATTTTAAGTTGATATATATATTTGTTATGGATATAATTGACATGCATGAATGCTTTGCTGGTTTATCATTATACAAATTAATAATAAACTAAATGAATAAAAAAAATTTAATGAATGGAAACATCTGATGATATTTAAGTGAACATTTTTGGAAGGTCCTAGTTATTTTTCAAAAGCTTGGAGCTGAAACTTGTTTATCATTGTTTAAAAATTGCTATTTTAGCAACAAGAAGAGGGGCACTAAATGACTTATATTCATATGCATTTGTTAATTTTTATTTTTCTTGAATTAAAATATCAGTGTCTCTCATCAAAAATTTCTTACGCTCATTATAATTCCATACATTTCTTTTACTCATATCCTTGTGCGTTTTGACTAATAATTCTATTTGTTAGTTAAAAAACATAAGAAAGTAAGTTAAAAAAAATTTGTTAGAAAGAAATTAGTGTTATTTTGAAAGTCACTTTTATAGTTTTTTCCAAGATTTTTTAAAAAAGATTTCATTTTTTGTTGATTTTTTTGTAAAGAAATTGTCAATCATCAGATTTTTAAAAAAATTTTAGATTCGATTTATTTAATTCAAAATGAGTTGAGACTAAAATCAAATCTCAACATTTTGATTGACTTCACTCTAAAATATTTTCAGAAGAATATTTCATTGATGAAAGCAAATCTCTGGTTTTTTAAAATAAAATATTTTTTTTTAAACTGTAATTTTTAAAAGGTCTTTAATTCATGAAAAAAATTAAAATAAAGGATATTGATAAATTATTATTTTAATAGGTATGATCCCTCTCAGTGGAATTGTGTTAAAAATTCTGAGGAAGGATTAAAATATTTAACATATAGTATTTTTCCACAGTCAGTTTTTTCCTATCAGATTATTTTTTTAAAAAATTATATTTTTAAAATTAAAAATGGGTTCATTGATATAATTATGCATGTACGTGGGAAGTCAAATTAAAGTTATCCAAAATTTGTTTTTGAATGAGAGAGGAATGTGGAGAAAAATAGAGGATATGATGTTACTTATAAAATATTGAAAGTTCATTTCAAAATAAAATAAATACATAAACAAAACTTAGTACATAATTTGACCAAAAAAAAAAATCCCTTGCTTAGAAATCCTAATTTTATTATATTAAGATCATTCTGACTTTTAAAATTTTTTTATTAATTTACCAAAAAATGTTTCGTAAAATATTCGTAGTATAGAAGATTTTGTGTCGTTAAAAGTTCATCAATGTTATCGATTATATTCTTTATTGTGATTTGTGAAAAATTATTTTATTTTGAATCTTTGACTGTACTAAGATATTTTTGAAATGTTTTTTCATTTTCCTTACGCAATAAAAAACACACCTTTGATGGGCTAATACTTCCTATCCATGTGAACGGAAACATGTTTGAATACTTCCGGAGTTTCCTGTTTGCCCTTGATTAAGACTTAATGCTCATTTCTGTGATACACAGAGGCCATTATTCTTCAAGCGACAAATTTGTTTGATCGGAATAGACCAAACATTTCAAATATGCGTTTAACGACAATTTGATTCTTGATTGATCGTTAAGAGTTGTTAGGAATATGGAGCAAAAACACGAATGTTGTTATCCCTTTTAAAATTATTCTTTTACTTCATTCAATATTAAAAATATTCCATCATCTGTAAAAATACTCTAAACGCTTGTTTATTAATTACTACTTTGACTAAAATTTTTCGGAAAATGATAATGCATTCGATCTTGTTCATATTCCATAGATTTTTCGATGAGACGTGTATTTTTCGCAGGTTAACAAAATGTATCTCTGATCAATTACACTGCCCTTTGCATTTTCTAAATTAAATTTATGTGAGAAACTTGAAGGGATGGTCAATTTGTTGATGATTTGGAAGCTCAGAATCTTCTATTTTTGTCTAATTGGATAAAAGACCAATGTACCGAATGTTATCCAAAATTTCTAAATATTTTCTGAAATACTTTTCATTTTTTACCATTATGTTTTGGTAAAAATTGGCCTAGGTGTCTTTGAGGCAACCAACCCAATAATTGTATGATGAAATTCCGAGTAGAAATGAGTTCATCCGACTGATGGAAAATTCTGAATACAGATATGACAACCGAAGCAAGATAACATAGTTTATTTTAAAAACATTCGCAAGTTAAAATAAAACAGGTTAAAATTAATTTTAAAAAAAGTTGTGAAAGCCAGATACACATAAGAATCAAAAATCAATGCAAATATATAAGCCCATCGCGAAAACTTCTCCTTCAACTCTCCAGAACCACCGACATAGTTGAACTAATCTTCTCGTTCCATTTCTTCAGCTCGTCTACGTGTCAGTTATGGTTATGAAACTTTAGTTGTGGCTTTACTTAGCAGTCGCCGTAGTGGTACAATGATATGAAAACTTCATCATCGGATTCCTGCTTTTTCCTTTACCTACTTTCCGAGTTTATAAGCGCCTATGTGCTGTTAAAGATTTTTGTGTGTCCAAGAATCCTGTTTATTATAACAGAATTTTATGAAAATCTCGCCGGGTAATTTGTGAATTAATTATACATCTTATTCTGCATCTTTTGATTGTTTTAATGGACTCTCTCGGTTGTCTTATTTCTGCCCGAAAAAAAGGCCCGATAACCACAAATCGTACACGCCATGTTATTTATAACTATGGTCAGATTATGTGAATAATACAAGAGATGACTTTCCACATCCGCATCTCCTCGGATTTATCGAGCATCAGTCCCTCTCACGACGGGTCTCACGCATTCCAAATCTTAAAATAAAATTCGGTTTCGCGCATATTTTAATATCTTTTCATATTAAAATATGAAACATTTTAATGCCATTTTGCAATGCGCCTTAAAAATATGGAAACTGCATTATTTGTTAAATATTTTTAGTTTAATTATATTTCTAAGCATTTATATGCATTATGAAATAAAAATTATATATTCGGAAGCATTTTTTTTTTTTTGAAGATTGTACGCGCAAATCAATACACCATTGAAAAGATGTAAAAACAAAGTATTATCATTAAGCAATATTTTATAAACTAAGATTTTTATGAATATTTAAAATTAGTGTGTATCTAAAGTGTAAAATTATGAATTTTTACAATAACAAAAATTATATTTCAATGAAATGTTTAAGACATGAAGATTTGAAGAAAATGAGGGGAGGGGAGCTCGATTTATCGCGTTTAACAGTCGTATGACCTCTTAAGTGGGAGCAGGAATCGAACACGCTGCTCGATTGAAGCATCGTCGTTCACGAGCTCAATGCCAGGACTATTCGACTACCACGGCCACAAGGATTAAAATTAAATAGAATAAAAACTCTTACGCATCAGTAAACCGTCCATTGTAGAAACAAAACGGATAACGATACATTGTTCCGCCAAAGATAATTATAAGATATACAAGACTAATGTTTGTCGAATCTAAATGTATGACTGAAAAGTTCTTATGTGGTGTGAAGTTTTTGAGATTGATTTATTGACTCTTCAGTGGTATTTATCGCCTAATGTTGGTTTGATATTACGAGGTATGTTAGCAATAACTTGGACTGAATAGTTTTTTTTTTTTTTTTTTTTTTAATACAGCGCGTATGAAACAAAATTAATCTAAACTTATTTGAGATCCATTTTAAGAAAATAGTTTTTGGTTTGTATCTGTTTCATAAGTTTTGGCTTCACTAAGATTTCCAAAAAGAACGAGCTTTTATCCATTACAGCATGATTACTACCTATTTATAGAGACTTGTTTTTGTAAATATTGAAAAACCTTAATTCAAGTCAAACTGCAGTAATCGATATAAAATGCGATAGTAAAACAACGAAAAAAAATCGATTGCATTAAATATATCAATTTAAAAATAATTTATGTATTATTTGGACCGTTTTCTCTCGAGAAAGACCTTGTGGAAGACATTTTTCCTCGTAATGTTATTCCCGGATGCTATCTTCTAGATTCAAACCAGAATTCCGTCGCCAATCAATAAACTATTACACAACCAAACTATATCATACACTTTTCGTAATAGTTGCTAAACAATAGTCTTTTATGTATTACTAAACATTGATGTATGCAAACAGTTCAGTTTGTTGAAAAAGTCAATTGTTACATTTCGCGAGTAATTAAAATTTATGTATCAAGATCAAATCCATCAAAGGTCCAATTAGTCTCATTAGTTTGTCTCGTCGTCAAGGCTGTCTGAACTGGAATACTGTCCGATTCTTCTCATAGCACTGTATACTCTTATTCTTTTCACAAGGTAAACTGCACGTCGCGTTTTTAAATGCATTGTTCTGATACTGGAAAATGTGTCCAAGAGGTCGTGTTCAGTTATTTGCCCGGCGGTCTTGAAATAATGAATTGTTTTACTCTCTACGTGTTCTGGTGTTGAAATTAGTACGGCCCATCAGATGTTGACTTGTGAATGGAGCAATTATCTCTCGCGAACTTTTTATCTTTAGTAGAGTTCAAGCTGTGTGGACCATGACGGTGGTTTCATACTAGCCCAGAAATTAATTTAAGAGGTTTGCATAATTGAATGAAACAAAAAATTTCGATTTAAAAGTTTAGGTTTAAGAGAATAATTTTTCTACACACCACCGGCCCGATCTGGAGACCATCCCAAATTCTGATCATGGCCATTGAAATTTAGGTTGGTTGTCTTGACAACTATGCATAGCTCTCGCGTTGCTTACAAGTGAGATGTAAACAATCAATCAACTTAACCGCGAATTGTTACGAGTTTTATCGAGCGCTTGTCCATTTGAATACGGTCTTCATGCCCGTATCCAAAGTCTATTGACTTTGCATTTGTTGAATTTATATATTCTATCCCATTGTGTCATTAGAGGGAGGTTTCCTTTTGGTTGTGATAAAATGAGGCCAAGAGGCAGTTTTTGAATGTACTCAAGAGATGAGTTTCGAAGCTGAGTGGCTGAATTTCTATTGGTCACCTTTGAGAGGAGTGGAGTATCGCTATTCGCTCCCGAGGTGTGTGCTCTTGGTGGAAGACGGAGCTAGTTCATTTAGGAAATTACTCAGACATTAGAATTTAGGTTTAGGAGATTTTGATTTTAAGAAAAGAACTTGTGAAAGAGTAAGGAATTACTTAATTTTTTGTGTTAAAAAAGCTGCAAGAAGTATTGAAAATTTTTTACATTGAAAATAATTGGGAGAGGCAGTGTTCACAAGAAATGTGGAAGGATTCTTCCAGATCTTTTAATGTTGAAATGTAGAGAATATTTTTCAAGATTTATCATATTTACATTATTAACATTGTTGAAAAATTTTATTGAGAGTTTTTCTGTATGCTTTTTAAAAGTAGATTTTGTGACTTTTCGAATTTTTTTTTTTATTTCTAATGTACCATTTAGCTTTTGTGATCATTTTGAGAATTGAATTTTTGGGATTGAATAATAGGTTTTGTCGCTTAATCCCTTTTTAACGACTTACTCAACGAGAGAAGTAAAAACATTATCAGGGGCTATCCAATCAGGGTACAACTTATGATTTTTGGTTTGATTAATAGTGATCAGGTTCCTTTCAGAATGCAAACTTAGACCTCTTCCTTGATTAACTACCCATGAATAGCTTCTTTGTCGCGATTTGAGTTTTACATACCCCTCTCCCTGATTAATGATTTGTGATTGGTCGATTTGACTCCATCCCTCCTTCTGTACAGCTTCTAGTATGTAGTTCTTAAAACTAAATAACTTTTTTTCTGATTTAAAATTTTAAATATTACATATAAATTTTGATGGAATATACACACTGCGTATTCTCTCCTACGTGTGTGCAAAGTTTCATCTCGATTAAATGATAGGAAGTGGTTTAAAATTCGAATTTGAACAGGAAACGCATAAATTTTTATATACGCGTACAATATAAATAAAGCAAGTTAATCTAGTTTTGTAAAATGAAAAACGTGGTTTTATTAGTATTGTCTTTCCTCTTTATGTTTTTAGAAGCATTTTAGTTTTAACTTCACATATTTCCATTTGAAATAAGTCGAATGTAAATATGAGAAACCAAGTTTATATTTTCTTGACTTCAGTTTTCTCTAATCTTCTGTCTATTTATAACATGTTGATAATGTAATTGAAGAAAAAAGAAAAACATATAATGAATGTGAGGAGCAGAATAAGCATAATATATTAATAAAATGAAATATGAAATAAAAGTTTACTTGTAGGTATTATAGCGTCATTTGAATGTCATACATTTTTAGTGAACACCGTACGCTCTTAGTTATATGTTTCCGAAAACGCGATTCAGGTATGAACCGTAAACAACTTGAGAAAATTCATCTTATTTTACTAAGGAACACTGACAATCCCAATAGATTCTACAGAGTATATTTTTTTTGATTCCTTAACAATCCCCCCTCCCTGAAAGAAAGAATAAAATTGCCTTATACTGGAATTACCAAATGCTTACTAGTTTTCTTGGGAAAGCACGCACACAAAAGTAAACATCCCCAGGAAATATTATTCCAGACATCCTGCTGGGTGCACTGCTATAGCTTCGTAACGTCCTTTTAAAATAGTAATATATTCGTCTGTTAGTTAACTTAGAAACTAATGCTGAAACCGTCATGTGGGTGTATAACTAGCATTAGCCATATTACTCACATGTACTTTATAATATGTGTAAACTATGGAATTAAAACAATTGAAAGGAATGATCAATTTTGGAGATTCATTCTTGCCTATAATTTCATGAGCTTCTATTCTGTATACTGGGGCAACTAACAAGGAAAAACTGAAATAAGAAGGCCGGAAAAATTCAGCACAATGGATTAAGGAAAGTTTACTATAATTTTGTTGCAATCTTCTTCATCGGTTGATGTCTGAAATCAATGTTGGAGTCTGAACATCGGGTAATGAATTCAGATTTGTGCAAGCCGAAAGTAAAATCAACTGAAGGAGACGTTCCAGAAATATCAGTCGATAAGAGATTGCGAAAGCCATTGAAGATTTTCTGACTAGGAACTTATTTGATTTTTTTTAATCGAAAGATAATCGTTATTTACACGTGAGTTGGAATGTGACATGATTTAGCCTTTGACGTAAACTAATTTACCAACAACTGATAAAGAAATGAGTAAATTCTATTGGAATATATTTAGTGTTATAAAGTTCTTTTTCTTTTACCTTAAAGTTTACAAACTTGATTTTGATTTATTTTTCTTTTCTTAAAAAAGTTTGTCGTGATAAGAGAGGTACTATCTTCATATATATATATATATATTTTTTTCCAGTTTATAGATCCGATAATCCTGTGACGGATTCATTTCGATGGAGAGAAAAAAATGCCTTTACACATTAAAGATCGGCATCTTTAAGCTGTTTGCTTTAAATCCTTGAATAATCAATAATCAAAATAAATTAAATATTTGGAATGGTTTATTTAACCGACTACGAGTATAAACTCATATAATAATATCTATTTATGACAGGTTCTGTGTCATGTTTTATCCTTCAATTAACACTTTGAGGACCTTTAAATGAATTAGTTTTAATTGAAAATTCTTACCAATTAATGAAACATGACCTCTGTTGTTTACTAAGTAATAAATGGAATTCAGTGTAATTAATGAACAGATTGCAAGTGTCATGCATAGAATTGGGGAGATGCATATATAAGTAGTGAAGAGTTTATTATGGAGGTTTGTAGTATCTAGTGAGTGATCAATTTAATGTGCTAAAATTATCCAGTGAAATCTTCTAAGGAATGAAACCCAAAAGGGTCGGTAAGGAGAACAACTTTTACTATGTATTAAATATTAAATAAGATGCTTATAGATATTGATTACCACAAATTAATTATGTTCAAGTTAAATATTGATTATTTGATCAAACTAAAAGAACTTGATTATCGTCTTGAGCTACTTTCTCTTCATTTGAGTACGTAATTTTTGTGATTCTCTAAATATGCTTAGAGAATCACAAAAGGAAGGAAGTAATGATGAGGGCGTCACGAATAGTTACAAAAATTCTCCGATCTCGGGTGGTTGTATTCGAGTGAAATCTGGCCAAGAAGGATAGTGGCAAGTGGTACTTTATTCACAAATATTCAGGCCAGGACGACTGGGAGGTAACAAGCTGTAATACATTTACAGCACAACAGGAATTCCCTTCGGCTTTGCATCTCTCCGTATTTATAACCGCTCCGGCTTGGTGTGACGTCACATGAAAAATTCAGAAAAGTCCGCAACTTTCCTCCCAGTTGAGATATCATCACGTTTCCAGCACTTTCTGAAATCTTTATTTGACCGCCAAGGTTAAGTGGTCATTGCTTAACTATCCTTGGCTGACTGGTGAAATCTCTGTAAAATGTCTCTTTTCTCTTATAATGTTACAGGAAAGTTCATCCCGGTTTCGTGATATTTTACGAACTTTAGATAATAGACTTCTAAAACCGGATCCGATTCGGGTAGACGCGCTCTGAATATTGTATGGTTGCTCTAACGTCTATAGTGTGTCTATGACTCTCTCTAATTTCTCGATATCTCCGCATTTTTAATCGCTACATTTTTTTGAACAGTACGGCTTATTTGGATTTGTTATGGTTCCTTCACAAGACGGAGTCCTCGTATCAAATTTCGCAGCAAAGCAACCCCAGATGTTAATTAAGGTATCCGAGACAATAAAATGCTTTAAATTTTGCATTATTTATTTATTTTGTCGTAAGAAATTAGTGAATGCTTTGTGACGTAGTAATGCATCGCTGATTTCACAGATATATTATTTATAAAATGTTCATACATAAAGTGCTAGGAAATAGAATTTTATAATTGTATTTAAACATTCCATGCCGTAGAGATTTTTTTTACTGGCGGGCCCCCCCCCCAAAAAAAAAAAAAAAGTGTTTTTAGGATTTCGGTATACTTTCTTCAATATCTACTTTATCCATAATTCTGAAATTTTCCACATAATACAGTTTTTAGCCATATAGTGAACAAAATTTTTTTAAAAAAATAAATCTTTACAAATTTTATGTATAGCACAGTATTTCTATAGAAATTAAAGAAAATTTCAAGCATAAAATTTTTGAATTTTATTAAATTCATACTTTGAAATAATTATGGTATAGTAAATGGAATGTTTTGTTAAAAAGTCCCAAAAGTTTGTTATTCCAAAACTTCAAAAGTTACAAGTGTAGTGGAGTATTTTAAAACGTATCTAACATTCCTTAGAAGTGTGCTTAATTTTAATACAGCTATTGATTATTAATCGCTCATATTTAATTATTTATGTATATATATGTGACTTTCTTTACATGAACAGATACATAAATATAGATATTCCCAATGCTAAAATATGACTTTTGCTGCTCTTAATTTCAAAAAGTGACGATTACTGAAACTTTTTATGAAATAAGTTTATTTTTCCTTGTCGAAGATGTCTTTGTTACCGTTAGGGAAATTCGTGTGAGAACCCATGGTAATATTTTGAAAATACTGTGTATTGTCTAATGTTCATTTTTAGTTTCCGCAAAAATTCAAATATTAATGAAATTGAGATTGAATTTATATACTAATATGCTTATTAACCTTTTTCGACGCAAACAGGTGTGTACCGCAGGGGGCCGGCTGCCACTTTCGCGAACGTCTCTCCAGTACCGGAAGGTTTTTTGGTACTTAGTTTTCTGTTATTTCGAGGATTTAGGCAAACTTAAATATTAATTACATAAAAATAATATATTAAAATATAATAATAAATAAAATGATATATAGTAAATAATAGTTTTTAAAGCGTTTCAAGTTAGTGTTCCACCGGTGTGTCATTCTGTCGTTTAAAGTCACATGAGTTTGTACGTATTCGGTACAAATTTGGACGTGCTGGCCCTTCGTTCCACACATTGTGCTGTACTGGTTTATGTGGGATAGCGTTCTGTGTTATCTTTCAAACCATACCACAGCTTTTGGGGGCGCACTTACATTGTTTTTGGTCAATGCAATGATGCTCGGGTGGATTAGTCCTGCCTCAGGTGTCTCTCTTGCGTTTGCTCATTTCAGCGACAAGGTCTGTGTGACAGTCGGACTTAGAGGGTTAAAATAGTGATTAATAGAAACACGGTTTTTAATTTTTATTTATTTTTTACCCACTGATTCTCTCGTTAAATTAACCGATCATTTATAAGTAGCATAGTGAATAAGGTTTCGAGCTTATTTAATCGAATCACTGATTAGGGTCCCGATACCAGTAAAAATCTATCATGTGGAATGATAGAACTTGTTAAATGTGACTGAATCTCATATGGTGTAGTGCGAAAATTTGAAGAGTTTGGAATTAGCTTAGATGTCGTCTTCGTCACTCAGCGGTAATTCTAGAGCAGTTATTTTGAACTGTGTGCTGTGAGATATTCATAGATGTAACGCGAAAATGTTTTAAGGTCTTAAATGGAATTATTTTTGAATAATGAATCCGAAATGCATTAGGTTTGTATATTTAAATTAAATCCCTTTCTTAAAAAGATAATACGAGTATGTAGTTATTATAAAAAATCTATTTATAAAACCCTCGAATAAGTGAGTGAAAGTTGGAATTAATGGCGCAAGAGCCAAATCTGTGTTAATGTGATCTAGACTTCACAAATATGGATAGAAAAAGGGAGGTCGAAAATTGAGAAAGTTAGTTAGGATATCTAGGGGAAGAAGCGTCATTAGTGTTTATCAAAAGCAGGAAATCACATAATAAAGAAAAATATCACAAGGATTTCTTGGAGTCATGGTGCTCGTATTTAACCCAAATAAAGTCTTAGAGATAGGTATTAAAGAAAGGAGTAAAAGAATATGTATATGTGCATAGTGCTATCTTTAATTATCTTCTGTTTGAATGTTATAAATTGCTAAAAAAAAAAGCCAACTTTTTCAAATTATTTTTGTAACGATTTAAATGCGTCTTCGGAGTTTACTCGGAGTTTTGTAATTTTATTAAAAGAACGCCCGTTCAGTTAGCTCCATACTACCAAATAGTCCTCTCTTGTTGCTTCTCTGTGTTACGTTAATAAACAACAACAACCAAACAGTTCTTCGAGTACCAGCCTTGGCAGGCGTTTTACTCTTGTTTCATTTTAAAACATTAAGAAGGGAAAACAGACAGATTACATTGTGCCGAAGCACGGAGCAAACACAGCAGAAGGGAAAAAAAAAAAAAAAAAAGATGAGAGAAAAGTAAAAGACATATACCCCCCCCCCTCCCAAGTTTTTAAATTCGGTTTTTTTTCCCCCTTGTCCAAAATAAAAGTATTTCGATTTTTTTTAAAAAAAAATTTATACAGTAATACAATATAATCAATATTAAAAAAAAAATAGTGGCAGTTAAAATGTAACAATATGAAATATAATGACCAAAAATGGTCTTAAGATTAAGAGAAAGCAAGAGAAATTAAGCATTTTACAACACCTTTCCTTTTAGGAAAGGCGAGGAGAGATAGGAAAAAAACCTATTTCCTAAACACCACTGTAGTGGCGAGCACCCCGATAGTGGTCCAGATTATAGGTGTTACAAGGAAAGTAGTAGAGATGGGATTGAAACTGGCTGAATGTGTATCAAAAATGAATGAATGCTTGATAGATTTGAAGTGGGAATAAGCTGAATTACTTACTATTGGTTGGCACTGAGCCAGAGCAGAATTACTATTGGTTGAAAGGGATTGTAAGGAAGAAAGGAACAATCTGTAGTAGCAAACGGCAATAAATACATAATGTTTTTAGAAATTTCAGTGTATTCGTCACCATGACGAGCCCCAAAACTTTCTAGGTTTATCATTCCTCCATTGAAGAGGTTCTTCAGAATAGTAACTGATGCGAATTTCAGCAATTTTTCTTTTCCAGAATTGACAATGTTCCTATTGACAAACTTAATAAAAACCTTTGTCTGCTTTTTTTACACAATGGATCTTAAGTGGAATAAAATTACAACACGCGACTACGGATGACGCAGGCCCCGGTATACTCTTGCGGTTCTTCTCTATTTTCGACCATCTCAACCAAGTTTAAACCTTTCTTCCTATTTTTTTCAAACGTCTAGATCACTTGCACCTTGTTTGGCGCAGCATAACCTTATCTGGCTTTTATACCATTAAACTCGACCATCAATCACTCTGCTATCTTCGGGTTTGTATATAAAAAAGTACGTTTTTTTTTTTCTTCTTACTAATAAGGATCTGTTCCATTCCATTCCATTCCAGAACTGTGGAAAATCCATCCTTTCTCTTTTTTCATTGTTCCTGGATCACGGCCAATAGTTCAAGAATTACCTCTGAATGAGACGAAAATCGGATCGATGCGAAATTATGAAGGCAGTCTAAGTATGAAATCATTCTTTGTGTCCGAGATGTTTTTCGCTGTATCGAAGTAAACAAGAAAATTTGTATTTTGAAAACCTGCTTATTAGATTATTCATATTTCGTACTGAGTCACCCACTTGTTAATTTGGTTTTCCCACAAGATTCATTCACAGAATACGCACCCTATTCTTAGAACAGTTTTTGAAAAGGAATTCGCATCGTAACGAAATATAAGCCATTGTTCTAATGATACTTTCTTAAACATGTAATACCACGCCCTTTAGAAATGAAAACAATGTAGGAATTTTTGTTGCTCGTGGGCGTACTCAATAAATTTAAAAAAAAAAATTTCAAAATATTAAGCGCGGGGAGGGGGAGAGAATTAAATGCTTAAATACAGTGACAAACCTTGTAAGAAACGAGTTTAATTCTGCCTAGTAGCGTGACTGATGCATGTTAAGTCTTTCGACGCTCCAAGTCCTCTCGTTGAAGATTTGAAGAGCGTGTTCACAGTTCAGATGCCAAAATTACGAAGTTCTTCGCTAATACCTCTTGTGTTGCTTTTAAGTGAGGCATTAATAAAAATCGGTAAAACAAACAAGGTTTCTTGCAAGCTGCTTCTGTGTCAATCGCAAAAATTGTGAAGGTTCTTTCATTTCTTCATTGATAGGAGTGCATAGCTTCGAAATATTTTTGCTGTCGTTAATTAGATATAGCTTTTATCGAGTCCGTCAACTTCAGAATGGTACAAATCGTGGAAATATTTCAGTCGTAATGTGGTATGAAGTCTATTACTCTTGCATCTTTCTTAGGTTTACCGTCTTTGGTAAACAGGGATGCCGCTTTCCCCGGATACCCTAGTGATCCTTCTCTAGTTTCGACTATTCTTTATCAAACTATCCCCCTTCTCCCTTCTTTCGTTCAGAACACAGATACGCATGTTTGGCTCCGCGTAGCTCTTGCGCCTTAAAATTCAACTTTCATTCACTGACTCCCTGCTCAGTTTATCTATATCACATTTTGATACCATGGATATCATCTTTTTCCTTCGCTTCCCATCATTCTTTATCCTTCATCTTTAGCCTCATGGTTATAAGAAGAGGGGAAAAAAATAGCTGAATAATTGTTCATCAAAATAAAACCGTATAATTAAATTTCAACATGAAAGAATGCTTCTATCGTGGTATGTGAACTTGAACAACGCGCAAGACAAAGAAATCTGAAAATTCCGTAGTTAAAACGTCACCATAGCAGGCTCGTAACTGAAGGCAAAAACTGACCTAATGATGGCTCTTGACTAATAAAAATTCTTCTGTTGGGGAACTCGTACAAGGGTCCTTCAATATATCCTAAGAAAATCGAAGAGTTGGCACTCGTAACATCGAAAATGGTTCGTTTTTAGTAAGCATCATGACTCTCCAGACAACTAAGTCTCAGTTATTTCCTTCGTGTGATTTCATTTTTATTGTCGATTGAAGCTAGAAACTTGTGTTTATTTAGAGAATTGGAAAAAGGGAGTTTCGAGTGGTAATTAAACAGTTTTATTTAAAAGGCTTGACACTGATAGAGATCAAAGCTGAGTTGGATTAAGTGCATGACAAACTGTTTAAAATTGGGTAAATGAGTTTAAACAGGGCCATACATCTACAAAAGTTGAACGTCGTTCGAGACGTCCAGTGGAAGTGATTAATCCCGGAATGATAGACAAAATCCGCGATATGGTTTTGTGATCGACGAATTAAAGTGCGCGAAATAGTTTAGGCCGCTGGCATATCGCAAGGTACAATGTTTTCAGTTTTGCTCGAAAAATAAGGTGTGAAAAAAAAATCTCGACTTGATTTTTTTAACCATGGATTTCCGGAGGCCTCGCTGTGCCTCCTGAAATCTATAATTAAAAGACGATGTGTAAAAAAAAAAAAAAAAAAAAAAAAAACGCGATTTATCCTTTCTATTACAGCGCCATTTAGCGGTTAATCGCTTACTCTCCGCCTATGCATTGTTGTGTGAAAATCGCTTGTTTAGATATTTTCTATCATCCCTTAAATTTTTGCATTTGAATTTCAAAACACCCTTATTGCTTAATTTATATGAGGGGGAGGGGAAACGGCAAGGTCTTATGATCACCAAAAACAAATATAATTGTTATATTTTATCGTCTTCCAAGCTCACGGTTTCTCAATTACGAACTCCTGTTCTATATTCCGTCTGACCCTTTTAACACGCGTTCCTCGGGGTCCATTGTTTCTAAACCACTGGTTAAGGCTCCCGTCTACCCGCCATTTTGATTTCGTGGACGTAATGTTAATCCTATGGAATTACGACTTTAATTCTCACATCTTTATTATTTGAACTATTTGAATGCAATAAA
>BMAW01058244.1:113194-230366 GCA_019974015.1 Nephila pilipes | reverse complement strand
TTTTTTTTTTTTTTTTTTTTTTTTTTTTTTTTTTTTTTGAATGGGGACGTCCTACAAAGGGATTTATAGAAGGTGAAAAATTTAACTTATTTACTGATTCAACCTGTTTGAGGCCAGTAATCTATATTAAGCATAGTCCCCTCACTAGTATGGAATATTTTACATTTAGCTTATTGATTGGACTGGGAAGCGAACTTCAGTTAGTTGAATAGTTGAAGATGGCACTTGTGGGTTGGTTCTCCAGATTTCCTGGAAAATCTCATATAAATAGTCTTTCCCCATTATATGAAATTTTCCTTTTGTAAAATACTGTTGTGTTGGGAAAATATGAAACTACAGGGATAAAAAAAAAATAGTCCTTTTTTATTTACACTAAAATCATTATTTGATTGTGCCTCTTTTAGCCTTAATGACGTCATCAATTATTTTTAACATTGGTGCTCACTATCTTACCAACATTCGTCTTCGGTTATTTTATTCCTGCCTTGTTGTTTGACATTTTTTAACATCTCCTTTAAGAAATTAGATCCTCCCCGACCATACGTTTAAGAATATACTCCTGAAGTATTGTTTAGATCCTAGAGACTGAGAGCTACTACAGGAGATCTACACCATTGTTTCTAAATCACTTTATGATTGTAGTAATTTCGTGGTAAATAGAATTCTCCTGTTGAAATTTAATCCCTTCATGTTTGTGTCTCCAAAAATCTGAGAAAAGGATAACTGCAAGGTCGTTTCGAGTACATTTATGTACCGATTGCAGTTCGTTGTTCCCTTACAGAATTTCATTTCTCCCAAACCATCGTCCGCCATGCATCCTAGATTATAATATTGACTTCTTCCTGCATAACAGTAGGTACTATATATTCCTGAAGATTCCTAAGTATCCCTGAAGATTCCTAAGTATTCCTGAAGATATTCTTCGCCCAAAATAACGCGAATGTTTCATTAAAGTTGTGATTGTATTTTATTGCCTGTTGAATGCAAAGGCATTTGATTACGTTGTTGTCGAAACTTGAGAGTAATGTTATAATAAACAAATTAAGTGATTTTAATTGACACTTTAGCAGTTAACATACAAAAAATAAGGTTGCTTAATACTTTTGTTCGTGGTTGTATATAGTGAGGGTGGTTCAAAAAGTACCCTTGGGAGAAATGGAAAAGGAAGTAATTTACTTTAGTATAGTTCGTAATCGTTTTCCTTTTTTCCAAGAAGTTCATGACTATGACTCGCTTCGCTCTCCAAAAAATCGTTACCGTAAGTTTTCCGGCCAATGAAACCGTCTTCGCCTTCTGTATAGCAGATTAACTGGAGGCAATCCATTATTTTGATTATTATTTGGCTTCCGATGTGAGGAATTCATGTTCTATCAATGGTGGTAACTCGATGCGGCAGCAATCGAATTTTGATTTGGCATCAAATAGCTGGTAAATCAAAGCTACCAATTGAATCAGTGTCACATTTGTTTTCGGACCATTTAACAAATAGCTGCCTCAATAGCAATGCCATCTGTCGTCGATAACCGGTACTTTTTGAAGTCTTTTCGTATGCCTATATGTATCTTAGTAAACCTAGGAGCTCCAAAAAGAATGAATATCCATCAGTTCTTATTGTTTAATATTCATATACGTACTTTGATTGTAAAGGGCCTAAAATATATATAACACATCAATCAATAAAATTCGATTATTCTACAGGAATTATATCATGCAAATCATGCTTTAAAAAAAAGAGAAAAATTTAAATGTCCAAGTATTAAAAAAATCTGTATAATCTTATTTAAAAGGCTTCTCAGTGTCTTCGTTATAAATACGATTATCGATAATGATCGAATGTTGGAAGGATTTTTAGATAACTCAAATTACAGCAATACAGAATTTATTTCTGGTGAAAAACATTATAAACTTGAAATGCAGTTGTAGAAAATGTTTAGATTTGTTCATTAAACAAGCTGAGAAAATAATTTTCATAAAATGTTTTGTAAGAAAATGCTGAGTTTTGTTCAAAGTACAAATTGAAAAAAAAAAAAAAAAAATTATGTGTAATTTTTTTTGTAGGAAAATATTGCTGACATTTGCAAAAAAAAAAAAAAATCAGTAAATGCAAAAATCTAGATTTAAAAAATTGAAACACGGATCTTCGAATCAAAAACATGTACTGGAAACACTGGCGAATTTTCCTGATATGATTTTTTTAAAAAAGTTATTTGCTTAGAAAAAACATTCATATTTTGCTGAGTTTGTTGACAGTTTTTGAAAAGTTCTCATCATGTTAAAAAGAAGAGAATTAAAAAAAAACCTTTTGTTAACTCCAAGAAATTTAACGCAGAAGTATTATCTCTACTGTGACACGATACTTAACACAATCTTTGAGATAAGAGATAATGTTAAGCATTTCATTTGTGCAGACTAATGTCATTTACCTGTTGTTGTGCTTCATCATTACTTCTTACTCATACAAAAAAAAAGTTTATTGAAATGTCATTGTCCATTTGGCCTCAACTTGCGAAATGACATTGTTTTGTTCTAAATCCATAAATACCCGCATACTGTCGTTGAAAAAATGCAATTTTAATAGAATTTATAAGACTGAATTTTACAGATCTGAATTTGGAATATAGATTACAGTATTTATTTAGTTTTTCAAAAAGGAAAAATCACACACATGAGTGAGCAAGATTTGTTTCATTCATCCCACCTTTCTCAAAACATGGCGTGAACTTATTAAAAGTCGGGTGTCTTGCATTTTTTCTTTTAGTCCAACTTCGAGCTCATGTATTTTCGGATTATGTAAAAGCACTGTATTTTGTAATTGTTTATCAGCTTTAAATTTATGTTAAACTTAATAATTTAATATAAAGCTTATGATTATTCCTCAGACTTGGTTTCGATGGATTTCCAAATTATTTAAAATAAAAATAAGTTTAAAGAGTGTAGGAAATTTTCAAGAAATGATAGATTGGTATTTTTTGGAAGTTATATGGCCTATACTGAGCTAAAAAACATTTTAAAACCCATTTGAAAAATTACAAGTTTTCATCTCCAAATTCGAATGTATTTTTTTCTGCTGTCTCAGGCCATATTTTGAAGTATGCATCAGTTCGAAAAATTGGCTTAAAATAAAAATTTCGATCCGTAGTTTATCGAAATTAAACTTAGAACAAAATGGTAGGTTTCTAAAAAATACCTTCATGTGTAACCATTCATTGATTCAACTCGACCTCAAAATAACCATACAACCTCAGTATAACCATTCATTGCTTAAGATTATTCTGAGACTACTCATTTATATAGAGTGTGATGCGGTAATCGAAAAGTCTATGATTAACTGCTTGTTAAGTAAGCAACGAGTTACAATATTAATATAAAATTCGCGAAAATTCAAAATCAAACAGCAATTTATGAAGATTTAGTTGTATTTTCCGGAATTTTTAAAATATTTAAACCATATGTATTAATTTGCATTATATTGTAACGATTATAAAACCGAGGTCAATAAATGTTCAATCAGTCAAGTGAAGCATTCGTAACATATTCTGACTCCCTGTTCGTTTTCCTGGCATCGTGTTGCGGTGTTCTGTAATTCTAAGTTGGAATCCTAAATTCACAAAACATCTTCAAGTGAAGTAAAGGAAGGTTGGAACCACGTGGGTTGGAATAGGGCTTCAAAACCTCGTGCGGTACAAAATGGAGATTAGAAGAGTAATATGTATGATCTTGTAGAAGTTATCTTCGGGTTGTTCCTTTATTCTATAACTTAGGCTCTTTCGTGCGTTTTTCCTTTAAACTTTTTGGGGACTTTTAATATGATGATGATGGTTGAATTGAAAATCTTTTCCGAAAAGGGAAACTTGACTCATGCAGATTAGTTTAGAATTTTTGAAGAGTAATGAATATAATTGAGGAGATGCATATATAAACAGCAAATTGTTTAATAAAAGAGTTGGTAGTTTTTGTTAATATAGAGTAGAAATTGTGAGCTGAAGTTATCACTGTGAGACATTTGTATCATACCTGCGCCGAGTTAAGAGCTTTAGGAGTGAATATAGAAAGGATCTATGAAGAATCAAAGATTCGAATCTTCATTTATAAATCTTCTAAGGACTGAAACCCGATTGGTTCGGTAATATAAGTACAAAATTATTGTACTAAACGTTAAATCGGACTCGTATAGATCGTTTCCACAAATAAAGCAGGTTAGGGATTCACCTTTGTTCTTTCATAGATATTTAGTAGCCTTGTTGTCATCATTGCATGACTTTCTATTCATTGGACTATTAATTAGTGACTCATTTTAATAGAGAATTTAACAAATGTTTGGCGCAGCATAATCTACTTTGGCTCTTGCGCCATAAAACCCCACTATTACTCACAATCACATTTAATAGTGAATTTAAATGGGAAGAGAAGGAAGTAATATCGGGATGTTACAATTATTCAAAGTTACGAAATCCGTCACCAATAGCTCTCATAGAGTTGCAAGAATCTTTTTTTTTTTTTTTTTTAGTTCCACTATCTTTTTACTTTTAAGGTGTATGCCGTGAAATCTTCCCTTGAGAGCAAATGCGTGAATAATTAAATTTAATTGAATTTTAATAAGAAAATAAATTAAATTGTTTGCTTTTAAATTAGCTTTAAAAAATGCATATTTATGCATAGGAAAATTTCTAGTAAAATTGTGTTTGTTAAGGATATATATCTGTGTAAAAACATTATCTTGAATAAGGCCACAGGACTGCGTTATGACATTCTTAATAACAGTTATGATTAATATTGCAATTTGTTGGTCAATACATATAAAGACTTTAAGCTGAAATTCTGCTCAAACAAGTTCATTGATCCTTGGTCTGGAATTATTGCTTTAAAACGACGTTCATTCAAAACGAAATGACTTACATGATTAAAACTGCTCTTGATGATAGTTTCCTAAATAGCCTGCTAGAAATGATTACGTTATTTATTTATATATTTATTTTGAACGCGCATATACAGTTTTCGCATTTATGATTATGTTGAAAGAATGCAAAAGCTTTTGTTTTAACATCAAATACAAATACATCACGTGAATATTTTTTTTTAAAAAAAAAGTGATTTACCTTGATAGATAATCACAGATTTTTAACAAAATCCATTCTTTCCATTGAAATTAATGACAGCTGTAAGAATAGAGAATTTCAAAGAGCTATTATTTCTTAATCCACGCTTACCTTCATTATGTAATGTTAAAATAAAATTAAATATTGACATTTTCCTTCTGTTTGAGACGGGTCAATTGTCTAGAAAGAATGAAAACTGAATAGTTATATTCCGCCGATTCCGTAAAGTTGAGATTTTATGTAACGGAAAATAATAATTAACCGCGTTGATTTTGATATAAATATGTCATGTTTCAATTGGGATAATTCAACTATTTTATTAAAAATGGACTAAATTTTCTGAATCGTCATATTTTTTAAAATTCAAACTTCCTTCTCTTTTATATATATATATATATATAACCTTCACAATCTGGTTAATGACATTTTAATAAATCGACTGATTTGTTGACTTGGCGCAGAGCATAATAAATAATAATAATAAAAAAAAAAAGCATAAGTGAAAAAAAATTGTCAATCTTTTATTTGATAAAAAAAAAATTGAGGCGTTTTTAAGATACTTAGAATTAGCGATTAAGTACCAAAGTTGCTTATATATGCATGAAATCAAAAGAAGTAATAATGCTTCAAGCTTTTATAAATTATATATTTTTACATTTAAAAAATTTAAATTTTTTTCTGTAGTGGACTAATAAGCAATTAAGTGAGAAAAATTTCATACATGTGAGAAAATTTTCAGTTCTGTGGTGAGAAGTGGATTAAAATAAGAGTACAAATTTTGAATTGGAAAGACATTTTTTTACATGCATAGTTATGAACGTAACAAATTAATTAAAAGCGTTAAAAATCATCTGACACGATCTGTAACATTTACATCTAATGATAAAAAGTTGGTTTTGTGTAGATTTCTCTTATCCTTCGTAAGAGTATTCGGAAATCCGAGGTTAAAATCTCGATTCATTGTTATATGAGATCAGTAAGAGCAAATATAAAATCCTATAACGGCCAAGGACGGAATGAATGCCTATAGGTAACAACTGTCAATAAATGGATGGTGAAATAAAACTGAACTTGTCAGCCGGGTATCAACTAAGGATAGACAGCATATTTGGATCAAATTAAGTTTGAAACTTAAAATATGGCGAGTGCCATTAAAACGAAGTGTGAGTTTTGATAATCACATGTGTCTTTACTTTCGATCGACCTGACATACATTAATCGAAATAACTGCATCATGACCCCGAGGCATCCTAGGGATCTTTTTCTTTCTTATAGGTGTTTACTGTCCTTGGTAAATAGGGGTTACCCTAGCGATCCTTCTCTATTTTCGACCCTCCTTGTCAACTAATATTTTTTTTTTTTTTCAGATTTAGACCACAGTTAAATCTTGTTTGGAGCAGCATAGCCACATCTGGCTCTTGCGCCAGTAAATTTCACATTCACTCACTCACAATCGAAATAACTGAAAACTGTATTAATAGACGATAGAAGCAATTTACAAGTATTATATATACAGTGGCACAAACAATTGAGGATACACCTTACTTTTACTTGATAAATCCAACTTTCAATCAAAATAACACCTTAACCAGAAGTGCAAACGAATTTTTATTCTTAGACATAACAAAAGGTTTAATTAACAGTAAAAATAAAGAAAAATCAACGACAAAATTTTAAAATAAAACTTTTTAGAGGCATTTCAAATAAACATAAGCAGATTTTTACCTCAAAAAATTGAGGATACACAAATGAAATTTTTGTTTCACTACCACTTGATTTCTTTTTGCTTGCTACTAATAATCTAAGTTTGGGAAATTTTATCCTAAACTTTTTCAACTGTTATTTCTGTCTTTTGAAGTTGGTTATGAGAATATAAAGCTGTATTTTTAAATGGAAAATGGCTCCTCAGAAAGAGACTAGTATTAATGTAAGAAAATTTATATTAAGGTTATTTAAGAAGGGAAAATCTTATCGTGAAATAGCTGAAATTGTCGGCAGAAGTCACTCATGTGTCCAGAAAATCATTGGGAAATTTAAACGCGATGGATTAATTCAAAATAAGAGTGAAAGAGGAAGGAAAAGTATTCTGAGTGATGTAGCTAAAAGAAAAATTTTAAAAGATATCAAGATTAATCCTAAATTGAGTGCAGTCAAACTAGCTGCAGAAACTTCTCGAATAATCTGCAGAAGTGTAAGTGCTGAAACTGTGAGAAATGTGATTAGACATGCTGGATATAGCAATCGAGTAGCTAGAAAGAAATCTTTCATAAGCTTACAAAATCAGAAAAAGTGTTTGAGTTTGCAAAAACTCATCAGTTGAAGACAGAAAACTTTTGGAAGAAAGTTATATTTAGTGATGAAAGTAAATTCAACATTTTTGGAAGCGATGGTCGTCACACCGTTTGGAGAAAGCCCAACACCGCTTTGGATCCAAAAAATTTACGTCCTACAGTTAAACATGGTGGTGGCTCCGTCATGGTTTGGGGTTGTATGGCTGCAAATGGGGTAGGAAATTTAGTTTTTATAGATGGTATAATGGATCATAAGCTTTATATAGACATACTCCGCAACAATCTTAAAGAAAGTGCACAAAAATTGGGTTTAGATGGAAATTTTATATTTCAGCACGACAACGACCCCGAACACACGGCACGTAATGTCAAAATGGGGTGTCTTTTTCATTGTAAACAGCAATTGCACACACCGCCACAGTCCCCTGACATCAATGTCATAGAAAATTTGTGGGCCACACTAGAAACAGCGGTCCAAAAACACCAGATTAGAAACAAGGCTCATTTAAAGCAAGTGTTACAAGAAGAATGGGATAAAATATCTCCAGATACCACTAAAAAATTGGTCGAATCGGTACCAAGACGTTTGGAGGACATTATAAAAGCCAAAGGACATGCAACAAAATACTTATACTGTCTATGCATGTAATATATCGAAAAAATTTCATTGGTGTATCCTTAATTTTTTGAGGTAAAGATCTGCCTATGTTTACTTCAAATATTTGTGAAACTTTTAATTTTAGATATTTTTTTTGTTGATTTTCGTTATTTTTACTGTAAATTAACCCTTTTATTACGTGTAAAAGTAAAATACGTCTTCTATTCTAGTTAATGTGTTATTTTCATTAAAAGTTGGATTTATCAAGTGAAAGTAAGGTGTATCCTCAATTGTTTGAGCCACTGTAGGTTTTTCAACTATCTTCTCACTTTCGTGCCCGAATCCTTCTGATAATTAAATGTAAAGATGTGGAATCTTAACATGGTTTCAAGGATCTAGAATGTTATCTAATAAGGCTTTAATGAAATAACTGCTTTTCCATTTTTCCTCCTTTCATTTCTAGTTTCTAGACTGTAGAGAACAGCACTATATTAAAAAATTGAGCCATCTGAACAAACTAAAAATAAAATTTTTTTCAAGGAATGGGTGCAAAACATCTTTAAGGCTTCCATATACTCGCAAACGTAATGTTAATCCTGTAAAGTAATATGTAACTTTAACAACTTCTAATGTTTTTATTTGAATACGAGAGGATATCGTACAGTTTAAATTATTGCAAAATAATAATAATAATAGATATCTGGATAAAATTCTGTCTGTTAATCCTTATATACATAATGTTGTAAATTACAACTACTCGTGTTGTAGTGTGTGGGGCCGCGGTAGCCTGGTGGTCAAGGTCGTGGACTAGCGGCCGGCGGCTTTCACTCAGATGCGGGTTCGATCCTTGGACGCCAAAGACCCGCCGTGTATCCGGGGCTGATGCACGTTAAATCTGTTCAGGGCCCAAAGTCCTCCCGTTGGCGGGGTGTGGATGTTAGGAGAGGGGGTGCCAGCTCAGGTGTCGTCCTCGTCACTTGACCGTGGTTCAGAATTACGAGGTCCGTCGCCAATAGCCCTCATGTTGCTTCTAGTGCGACGTTAATAAATAATAATAATAATAAAAAAAAAAAACTCGTGTTGTAGTGTTTGATTTCAGGAAGCCGTAGATTTTAGTAACCCACAGTATCATGAAGTTTTAATTATTGCTAAAAAATAAACGCGTGAGACTTAATTTGAAATCCCCCCCCCCTTATTCTTCATAGGCACCATCCAGAGTTGTACATTTCTTCCAGAGTTTCTTGACCTTTTGATGGCTGTTATTGTATTATTCCGTAGATTGATTGATCTAATCTCCATGCTATGGGTTTCTTCAATCCATGGCTGTAGCCGCGACAGAGTAATGATCATGGTCTCAGACTCGAGGCCGGCGTTGTTTTCGTCGAGTCGTGGGTTCGAGACCTAATATCACTAAAGACCGTGGGGTTGATGCACGTTAAATCTGGTTGAAGTTCTAAGGCCTCGTGTTGACTTGGGACATGTGTGGTGACCGGATATAACAGAATAGTCCCACTGTAGCTCATGCATGTCGTAAGAGGCGACTAAAATGGGTACCCAGCTTCTGAGGGGTATAGCCGGGCACCCTGCCTCTGGGGATTACATCAGGGACTTGCTATCTTTTGGTAAGCACGGACATCATGACCCCTAGGCACCCAAGTGATCTTTTCTTTTCCTATGGGGTTTACTGTCTTTGGTAAACTCGGGTGACGCACCCCTGGGTTACCGTAGCGATCCTTCTCTATTTTCGACCCTCCTTCTTGTCAACCAATTTTTGTCTTTTTTCAATTTTTTTTCTCGTCAAGGCCACAGTTAAATCTTGGTTTGGCACAGAATGATACCTTCATATTCATTCATTCACTCACTCACTTATGTTGACGTGGTGTGGAAGTGTCATCTCAGGTGTCGTTCTCGTCACTTGACCGAGGCTCAAAATTGCGATGTCCTTCGTCAACAGTCCACATATTGCTTCTCAGTGCGACGTTAATAAAACAATCAAATCAATCTACTGCTACCGGAAATCAAGCAAATGAACATGAATAGCTGTTATCTACAACATTCTGTACATAAGGGTAAATTATTATGAGGAATGATCTTTATTCAGATATCTCTGTTATTTATTAGTAATTAAAATTTAACGATACCCGTACTTTTATTAACCATTTGTAACCTTTTGTTAATTTCCATTTTAATATTATAATTAATATAATAGCGAGTATATAATTTTCAAGTATTTTTTGCTCTTTATTATAAACTGAGGCTTATACAACTTTATCTTTTTTTTTTTTTTTTTTTTTTGTAATTCTTTAATACGAATTTGCATCACGTGGCATTTTTCAAGATTCACGGAACAGTACTAGACTGTGCTTGCTGAATTTTCAGATTATTAACTCATTTTTTGATGAGCATTTTAATAAGTAATTGCTTTGCATTTTCCATACGAAACATTCCATTTATTCCAATCTATATTCATATACGTCGAATTGTAGTTTCTGTGTTCAACAAATTCGGAATTCCAATTTCAATTCGAAGAGATATAAATTCAACTGCGTCAGCAACTCTCTCGTAAGTGAGAGGATTATAATAAACACTTTAGAACGAAATCACGCGTTAAACAGGTGTCAAAATAATTCTTGTGACTTCCTGATTTCGCGGATTATTTTGTCATTCTTCGGCATTTTTATTACTTATTTTGAGATTGAAATATTGTATTATTCTCTTACAAAATGTAAAAACTCCTTGCAACATCTGAATTTATTCTAAACTTTAAGATCATGAGCAGAATGGAGGAACCCCGTTACCTCTCTTAATAAACTCTTATTTTGCCATAGAAATATATTGTTTTTCGTGATTAAATTTTTGTTCATTTCCTATTCATCGACGTATTAATGTTGTCCTGTTATCAGCCACCATTTTATTCTTAAATTCATTTTGATATTTTTTGCATGCAATATCTATTTATGCCACTTTCTGCATCCATGCTCAAATTTAAGAGAATTTTCATGGTTGATTATTTTAGAAGTATGGGTCAGATTTTTCTCAAATAAGGTATGTTTATAGGTTGATATAATACTAAAAAATATGCAACAGTTATGGTGCACACGTATGATCGTGTCATAGGTACAGGAAAATAAAAGAAGTTTTATAAGATAGGGAAGCAAAAAAAAAAAGAGGTTTAATACAGAAGTAAGATCTCTCTTACTAGTCTCCTTACAATCACACACACTCCTCATGAGCTTACCATCTTCATATAAATACGGGCATCACGACCACGAAGTGCCCTAATAATCATTATCTTTCCCATGGCGTTTACTGTCTTTGGTAAACACGGGTGGCGCGTCCCAAGCGATCTTTCTCCATTTTCGACTCTTCATTTTATCAACTAATTTTTACCTTTTCCTTCTATCTTTCAAAGGTCTAGATCACAGTCACACATGGTTCAACATGGCACATCCAGATGTGGTTCTTGCACCATAAACCTCAATTTACATTCACTCACTCATTTACTTTCATACAACTTTCACAACGTGAATTCATGCTGGAAATTAGGCTATTTATAAGTGATTTTCTCTTTCTCTCTTTGAGTCTCAGTCACTAGAGTGAAATAATTTATGAAACAAGTGTTTAGTAGGGAGTACGATCTCCTCTTACTCGTCTCCTCATATGCGTATTGTGGGGATAATGCCCGTTAAATCCTTCGAGGCTCCAAGTTCTCCCGTAGCTTGGCGTGGAATTTTGATGAGGGAGATGCCAGCTTACATGTCTTCCTCGTCACTTGACCAAGGTTCAAAATTACGAGATCTATCATTAGTAGCCCTCTTTGTGTTGCTTCTTGGTGTGACGGTAATAAAACAGCCTCGTTGTGTGGTCCATTATTACAACCATTCGAATAGTTTTCACACCCTCGGGGGTTTACCTTCTTCAATTAAGTATGGACATCACTAACCCTACGTACTCTAGTGTTCTTTTTCCTTTCCTATGGGGGGACTTTTTCATCGAAGTCAGTACGTGGATTTCATTCCAATTTTCACAGGCGGCTCGAAAGGAAATGGATACGTCGGCTGTGGTGTCGTTTCGAATGACATTAAGCACAGTTACCGGCTCGACGCTTCCTGCAGTATATATACTGCCGAAGCTGTCGCCATTTAATGTGCCCTCCGATTAGTCGAGAAATCCAGTTCTCGAAAGTTCGTAGTTTATACTGACAGCTTGAGCTTCCTGGAAACATTGGTACATCTGGACGATCGCAGTCATCCTGTTATGATAGACATTACCGACAGTATTTCCCATCTGTATAGCAGAGGTTATATTTTAAAATTCTGTCGGATACCTAGTCATGTAGGCATTTTAGGCAGTGAACAATCGGGCTCGGCTGCACGATCGGCAACGAATTCTCTGCAGCTCGCAATCCCGCTAGAAATCAAAAGACGTCAAATTTTAAAGCTTATTCATCAATCATGGCATGAATCATAGAGTTTTCAGTCAAATAGCAAACTACACTTGGGGAAGCCTATCATTAGAGAATGGCCGGTTCTTCCAATGCGAAGAGCGGGTGTCAGATTGACTCGCCTTTGCATTGGACACACTCGATTTACTCATAAACATGTTTTGTTTGGGGAGGGTGCTCGCGAGTGTCCTTCCTGCCATGTCCCTTCCACAGTTACTTACATTTTAATTGACTGTCCGGTCTTCGATAATCATCGTCGCGTTTTCTTTGATTCATCAGCTGTCTGACTTGGTGAGGGAAAACTCCGACCGTAACTTATTTGCTTTTTTAAATAAAATTGGTCTTTTACACCATATTTGAAATTTTAACTTTCCTCCTTTTTTATCACCTTGTGTTTGTTTCATGTTTTTAAACTAATATAGTTTTTAATTAATTTTAACAAATGTTTGGCGCATCATGGCCTACTTTGGCTATTTCGCCATAAAACTTTACTGTCACTCGCTCACCCATTGGGAACCATCTTTCGCAAACACGAGTAATACCTTCCCATCCTGGCATTCCTTTGCGATCTTTCAATTTCGATTCTCCTTCTTGTCAACCAATTTTTATCTCTTCCATTTTTTCAAATGTCTAGATTACAGTTGCACCTTGTTTGGCGCAGCATAGCCATATCTAGTCTTTGTGCTATCACTCACGTACAATTTTCTCTAAAATTCATGCTGAAAGTGAGGCTGCTGATAAATAATTCTTCCGTTCTTTTTTACGAGTCTTGCACTCTAGAATTAGAGAGAATTTATGTAATTAGTGCTTATAGCAGTTTAATATTTTTTAAAAAATGTTATTGTTTCATTGTTATTTAACTAAAGTGCCGTCTTGTTAAATAACAGATAACTTTTTGTACTGCCTTATTACATTTACCCTTAAGTAAGTGCGATTTGAAATAAATTTAATATAACCATAAATTGTTACGCTTTTGTGTGTGATATAGATGATACCGGTGTTTGGTGCAGCTTGGTCACATTTGGCTCTTTCGTCATTAAAAAATACGATCATTCTCTCATTCAGCCAGCTGATACTGGCTTCTTTGAGCCGGTATCATTGTGATCTTTTCTTTCCCAAGGGGTTTAGTATTTGTTGTAAACGCAGGCGACGCACTCCTTGGATACCCTAGCAATCCTTCTATATTTTCGACGTTCCTTCTTTCGAATCAAATTTTTACCTTTCCCCCCATTTTTCAACTTCTAGATCAGTCACCTTGTTTGGTGCAGCATAGCTTTTTTAGGCTCCATAGCAGCATAGCTATATCAGGCTTACCACCATCACACTTAGACACCAGCTGTCTTTACCTTTGATTGTGGATTTTGGGTACTTAGAAATAAGGCGATGAATATATATGACATGCATTGTTCATTAAATTTTAAACCCAAATGTATGTTATTGTAATTTAATATCTATTCCAGCTGAATGTTGTTCTCTATGCAAAATTATTCACCAAAATAAACAATGAACTTTTACTGATTGTTAGAAATTCCAGTTAATTTCTCAAAATGTCGTTTAGTTGTAGATTAATTATATATTTTTCTTACAAATGTTATCAATGATATATTTTGATGAAATCGCTTGCTATTTTTTATAATTGTTTTCCTCACTATAATTCTGACTTGTAGTTTGTTTTTCTTAATTATGTTATGTTGTTTTGTGAATTCGAACCTTTCTTTTGATCTAAATTCAAGTAAAACCAACTTTTGGTTTCTCAAAAGTAGAGGACGAGTGGAGAATCGGCTCTAGTAAGTGATTTTGGATATTTCAAATTCCTTAAAAACATTTTTGTAACTTTTGCGTCTTGTTTCTTTCCTCTTCTGATCCAGATTTTAGGCTAATACTTTATATTATTTTTTAATTCATCGTTTTCTTTTACTTGTTTTCTTTCTTCTTCGTTGCTTCAATTTATATCTACATCGAGCATCATGTAATTTCCTTCATCGAAATTCAGTGAGATCCTAGTCTCTTGCATTTAAGCAACTCCGATTATATAAGGATATTTCATGTCATCTATTACTGTTTAAACTGCCATTTTCGTTTGAAATGTCTAATACCGAGTTATGGTCACGAGCTCACAGCCGGCATCATTTCCTTCGAATCGTGGGTTAGAGTCCTGATGCCACTAAAGACTCACCGTGTAGCGGAGATGATGCACATTAAATCTGTCGGGGCCCAAAGTTATCTCGTTGGCGTAAGAGAGGGGTCCCAGCTCAGATGTCTTCCTCGTCACGTGACCGAGGTTCAAAATTGCGAGGTCCGTCGCCAATAGCCCTCGTGTTGCTTCTAGTGCGACGTTAATAAAACCCAATTAAATCAATCGTACTGATTTCTTTATTCATAAAAACCCTTGGAACAAGTATTGATTTTAGCGCAACTCCTGCAACAATTGAAAATAGTTGATGTGTGTTTCATCACATCTTATGTTTTCATATTAGTAACAAATCAAACCAATAAGGATAATCTATCTAGATAATTTGTGTTTAAGTAAACGGTGTCTAAAATAATGGAATTTGAATAGTCTTGCGGTTCATTTTCATTCATTTTGCATGAACTTCACAAAGCAATATAATAATTTTAAAACGTACTCTCTTGTTATTTTACTTAAAATCCAATACAATCGATACCAAAACAGAATGGAATTTGGAATCGGAATGGATTGTGTTATAGATAACGCGTGTTATTATTTTAAAACTGAGTGAAATAATAGGAGGCGAACGAAATATACTCTACAAAGTTAAATAAAAGCAACCGTTATTTAAATTTGTTCTCTTTCTGTCTTCGCTTGTTATTTCTTATTCCTATCCATGAATTGGATTGGCAAATAACAGTCTTGGCTTTTAACTTTTTCTTGTCTTGTGTGTTTCAGCTTCTTGTATTTGAAGGTTGTCTATGCCGTGATTCTCTTTGATTGAAGTCGTTTTGAAGGAAAAGTCAATATAAAACATTAAATACTTGTCACGTTTTACTTCTGTCAACAGTACGTTTTCCTTCTAATTTCCTTTTCCTTTCCTTTTCTTGGTCACTTTTCACTTTCAGTTTTAAAAACCTGTTCCTTCCATTGCCAATTGACATTTCACCCCATTATTACACTTACTGGGGCTTGGCCTACTTTTATTCTTTTATTTAAATCTCCGAACGTATTTTCCTTAGTTACATATCAATTAGAATACATATCTGCGGAAAATGAGATTTATTACACTTTTATATGAATAACATAATCTTATCTATCAATACAACATTTACAACTATTTTCTAGCAACGCAATATATTCGAAACCTGAAAATTATTGATAAATAACTTTTAGTTATCTATTCCTTTTTATTACTTAAAGCCAATTTTGGTGACAGAAATAATAACATCTTGATGGTCTTTTCAGAGCTTATTTTCAACGATAAACTTAACAAGGAAAAAAAAACAATGACAATTCTACAGCAGAGCATAGAAAGTTGCAGCTTATTTTCGTTCAAATAATTTTAAATAACAGAAGACAAATTCCGATAAAACATATATCGGCTGTAGGTCTAGAGCTGCCGATCGGGAACAACGCCAAAAGGGCTCCCGGAAAGGCTAGCATCTAGAACAAAAAATAAAATAAAATTTCTTTTTAAATCGGTATACCACGTGGGTTTTATATATGAGTCGCAGCTAGCTCCCCCCACGAAGACCCCGTGAGTACACGGATTCTCAACATCCTAGCCCTGTATGAACCAAGGGGTTCAAGAAAACTTTAAACTGTAAAATTATTCTTGCAATACATGAATTATTACTTTATAAGTTACCTGGCAAATATATATATATATATATATATATATATATATATATATATATATATATATATATATATATATTAAGCATGAAAACATACAAATGCTTTCAAATTACTAAAGATTATATATTATACAATATTCAGTAATAATAATATTTAAATAATTAAAATTAAAGAAAATATGTAAATGTCGTTATAGCTTATAGGATATACATTTTTAGTACACTTTTACTTCAGTCTTGGATTTCCAAGTTATACAAAAGCTGTACGGGACGCTTAATGGATGTTTTTACTTTGTAAGCCTTCACCTTTCCATCTCTTCCTGGAAACAATTCAAGAATTTTATCTAATTTCCAAAAATTTCGAAATAAGTGATCATCTTTAACCAAGACTACATCTTCAACTTTAAAAAGGGAGGAATTCTTAATTAAAATTGAATAAGCTTATCTCAAATTCAGCAAATATTCGTTTTTGCACCTAGTCCAAAAAGATTTCATTAATTTTTCGCGATATATAGTTAAAAGCTTTAACGAAACATTTCCTAGAAGGGAAATTTGAATCAAAGTGAAGTTTTACAGAAGGTAATGATAATATTCTTCTACCAAAAAGAAAATGTGCTAGAGTTAAGTTGGTTAATCTGTGTCACTTCCTACATATGTGATTGGTCGAGAATTAACCATGCCTTCGATTTCTATTGGAACAGTAAGCAACTGCTCCACAGTGAAACAAGATTTTCCAAGAGTTTTTCGTAAGGCAGTTTTCACGGTCCGTATCATTTGTTCGTAGAAACCACCCTACCAGGCGACTCTTTCAACAATGTACTTCCACTTAATTCCGTTCGCTGAGTAAAAGTTTTTTATGTGGGGGTCATTATGAACACTCCGAATTAGTTTGATCTCCAATTCTGCGTGTTTAAGCGTGCGGGCATTATTAGAGATCACAGAACATAAACCTCGTCGAGAAATAAAGCATCGAAAGGCAAAAATAGAGGACCACACATATAAAGCACTGTATAAAAGAAAAGTAGTGTAGTGGATTTCTCATTCGGAAAGCGCTTTGTAAGATCGGAGTTTGCTCAGAATATCGTGTTATGCCTCGAATAATAAGAACAAATGCTTACAACCACGTGTCGGAATTCGAAGAGGCACGATTATCGTTCTGTGATATTGCCCGTCAAAATCCAAACTCAGTCATGCGAATATAGAATTAATGGGTTGTTGCTGAAGGTCAAACTGAACGGCATGCAGAATCTCCACGCCACCTAATGAATAAGCCTGAGAGGACAGATAAATTGTGATGTCGGCCCTGCAAAATCGTATTACTATATCTTGGACCATTAGTTCAGGAAATGGGCATGTTTGCAGCGTGCTTAGTATCCGCTTGAATGGTGTGACGACGTTTGCAGTTGCGTGAACTGTCAGCACAGCGATCATTACTTTGGCTTCCCTTGACAGTGCAGCTTAGAAAGAGACGGCGTCTCTGGTGCTCCGAACGACAAAGCTGGATACAGGAGTTTGGCACAATGTCTTCTTTGAACACAAATCTGTACATTTCTGACATGTTACCTCCAGTGGTTGTGCCTTATCTTCGAGGCCTGCCAAACGCCATATTCCAACAAGGTAGTGCAAGACCACATGTTGCACGTCGTGTTCTAACCTTCCTCGATACACATGGTATTCGATTGTTGCCCTGCCTACACGGTCTCCAGATCTGCCACCCATTGAAAACATGTGGTCTTTGGTTGCTGAGAGATTGGCCCGCCACTCCTCTCTTGCTAATACGGTTGATGACTTGTGGTACAGACTTGAAGCAGCATGGAATGAGTTGCCTATTTCTGTCACACAAGCCCAGTTCCACTCTGTGTCTCACCGAGTAAAGGCCGCTTTAGCTGCTAGAGGTGACAGCTGTTTCTACTAATTTCGCACTCCTGTAAACCTCAAAACTGCTTGCAAATTTATCATTTTGTCTACATGCCATACCGTTTACTTACAATAAATATATTTTTTTATTTGTTTTAATTTATGGTGTTGCAATTTTAATGGCCAGCAGTGTAGTTAGAGCCGTGGAAATTAATTAGTTATTGATAGATCATGTGAATTTTAACGTCGCACTAGAAACATCACGAGGGCTATTGGTGACGGACCTCTTAATTTTGAACATCTGTCAAGTGACGAGGACAACACCTGAGCTGACACCTCTCTCCTAACTTTCACACCACATCAATGGAGGATTTTGAGCCTCGATAGATGAAACGTGCATCAGCTCTGGCTACACGTTGGGTATTTTGTGACATCAAGTTTCGAATCCACAACCGTCGGCCGCGAGCCCGCGACCATAGCCACTAGGCTACCGCGACCGTATAGATCTAGTGAGAGTAAATCAAAGTGAAACGTCGATCTGAAACGATCTGAGGAATCTTAAATGAGGATGCAGGAATCGGGCCCTCAATTCCCGAAATCCATTACACTCTAGTGAGTTGGTAAGCTTTGAATTAATTTAGTATTCTAAAAGTTTGTTCAAACGAGTTTCGTAAGTCTAATTACAGAAAGAACGAGGCTGACTATTGAACTTTAAATGTTCAACAAAGTAAATAATAAATTGGTTTGTATCACTCGACTCTCCTTTTTGTTGATTGTTTATTTTTGTGATTAACTAACCAAGCATAGTAATAGTGGAATAAAGTAATTACCATCGGGCTATAACATATTAAGTTGTTCATAAGAGCTAATGAAAAAACGTTTCCTTTCTTGAAATGCATTTCTTCGCTCATAGTTAACATGAAATATGTTCGTATATTCTGTTCTTTTGATTGATTTTTGTGGCATGTAGAACAACAAAGGCTACTATCCCTTCTTAAGTAAAAAAAAAAAATGTTTATGAGGGAACTTGCCATTGCTTACTTCACCACAGAATTCGGCAAACAAACGTTACAAAGTTTGAAGATGAATTCCTTCATTTCTGTTGATTTTTTTCAGCCTGCCTTTTTTTTTTTTATTTTATGTAAATACTTTTTTTTAAGTGTATGCTTCGCTTTATTCATTCGAAAACCTGCTACTTGCCCTACTGCGCTAAGGTAATGTCAACGAAAAACTCCAAGAGGTTAAGCGGCGATGCAGAGAAGAGTCCGTTTCCTGGTTGTGTTTCCAAGATGAAGTCACACTTCTCTGCTTACCTCGGGCTTGCGAGAAAACAGGTTCCTTCCCGCTGTTTACGGCCGCACTCTATGCTGTGCACCTTAATTTAAAAAAAAAAAATTGCCGGAGGGGAGGTTCTCCGGATTTCGAAACTTTCTGGAAGGCACCGTGGCTGACATGGGTCACCGCTTTCGGAGATGTGGCATCGAATACACGATGTAAACAAAATCGAGAGTGAAGGAATGATCTGATTGAGTTTTGATGAAATTAAAGGATGGGAAATGAATTAGAACTTTTTCATTGAGAGATAAATATGAACTTTTGACTGTTTTGTTTTTTACTGTAGTAAACATTTCTAGCTAGTTATTACGGCCGCGGTAGCCTAGCGGACGGGCTCACGAACTCGTAGTCTGTGTTGTTTCGGTCAAATGATGGATTAGAGTACAGATCTACTTTAGGCACCTCGTGTAGCCAGGCTGATGAACGTTACATTTGTCTGAGCTCTATATTCTCACACTGGTGTGGATGTTTGGAGGTAGGGTTCCTGTTCTGGTGTCGTCCTCGTAACTTGGTCGTGGTATAAACTTGCCAGGTCCGTCGCCAATAGTCCTCGTGTTGTTTCTGAATGTGACGTAAACAAATAATCAATACGCCCTACATAAAGATTTGTCAACCACAGACAGTATTTCTTATCCACGGTCGCCACCTGCACTGGCACCCCCCCCCCCCACCTTCTATATATCCAGCGTCAAGATAAGGACTTTGAGACTACAAATTTAAAGTGAACCAGCCCCTCTGCACGATTGATCTTTTGTACAATCAGGATTCAAATGCGCTGCTAGAATGAAATATCGCTAGCTACGCCTCGATGGTTGGATCTCTAGGGTACCGTGACCATGAAAGTTGTATTTGCTTCTGATTATAGTTTTTTATTATCTCTTAAATAAGATATTTAGAGACTTGTTAAAATCAATCGCTATCCCTCAGGGACTTGCTTTCATAAGGCAAGTACGGACGGACTCTGGGCATCCTAGTGATTTTATTTTCTATTCCCATGACGTTTACAGTTTTGGGCGAAAACGGGTATCGCGCTTTCGGGATACCCCAGCGATGATGGTCACGAATTTATGGCGGCGGGTAGTTTTTATCGAATCCTACATTTGATTCTTGATGCCACTAAAGACCTGTCGGATGTCGAAGCTAATGATCGTTAAATCTATTGCGGCTCCAAGTTCGCCCAGTGGCGTGGTGTGGAAATTTTGAGATGAAGGTACAGTTAAGGCGGCGTCCTCATCACTGGACCGGGCTCTCAAAGTGACGAGGTCCGTCGCCAATAGCCCTATTGTTGCTTCTTAGCGTGATGTTTATTAACAAAACAACTTGGTGTCGGCCAATGTGTTTTACCTTCTTATCCATTTTCTTCTAATGTTTGGGTCACAGATATACATTCTTTGGCGCAACATAGCCAGATTTGACTCTTGCGCATTAAACTTCAATTTTCATTCAATAACCGCATTAATTCCGATTTATAGGAAGGCTGCGTCTATTTTCTGTGATTCACGGGAGAACTGCGAAAAATAACTTGAGTTATCTATTAGAAGTATATATTCTTTATCAGTCGTGGTAAAATAGTACAAATGAAGCAAATAATTGAGTTTAATACGTTGACAAAACATTTGTTTTGGAGTCGTTCAAACGCATAGAGTGATTTAAAACTTTGAGTCACACAGTTCCTCGTTTTCGTTTTGTCATTACAACGTGATGGAAAATTTTACTAATTTATGTTGACTCAGAGATTGTTGTATTCTGATTAGTCATCATTTGAGAATCGCCGCACAACGATAGAAAAATAGGCTTCATGTTAAATGTACACAGATTTTAAATGAAAACGGGGGGGATATTTTTTTCTTTCTGCGTTGAGTCATACAATTTTTGTAAATTAAATGAGTGTCATTTCAATACAGTATTTGTATATGTGTGTGTGTACACACTGAGTCACAAAAGTATTCACAGTAACAGTATTGATACTTTTCGAAGAATAAGAGATTTATAATCCTATTACGTTCAAAATTTAAATGTATTTAAAAAATAGTTAAACTTAAAATGAACATGTAATTCGTGTCACAAAAATTAAGTATGCATGCAAAACCGGGAAAGAAAAAAAAAGATAGTTTTTACAAGTTTCTTTTGTAAAACTAAAAATTAGTAATTAGTAGGGTAGCCTTTGGCTTTTAACACTTTTTTTAATCTTGGTAATATTAAGTTCTCTAAATTTTGGGTCACAGAAGATGGTATTTTCTGCTACTCCTCCAAAAGTACTCTTCTGAGATCATTCTTATTTTTTATCTCTTGTTTCCTAATTTGTCTATCAAGGTATAATCCCGAAAGTGTTCAATGGGGTTAATATCGGGTGACTGAGGATGTTTTTTGAGCTGTTTTTGAAAATTGTAGAGCAGCCATTCTTGTACAGTTTGAGCTCTATGTTTTGGATCATTATCTTGCTGAAATATAAACGATTTCTGAAGTCCTAATTTGTTGTGCTTTGACGTAGATTATCTTTTAAAATGCTCAGATAACTTAATTAATTCTTTGTTCCATCAATTATTTCTAAATTACCTAACCAGCCGCTGACATTCAACTGCAAACCGTAATTGAATCAGCACCATATTTAACAGTTCCTCTCCTGTTCTTTGGTTCGAGCTCTGCATTTGCTTTTCTCCACACTTTTTGGTGTCCATCTGATCTATAGATGTTGAATTTACTGTCATCTGAAAAAATTATTGAACTCCAGAAAATCTAGTCCTGTTTTACATTCTGTTTTGCAAAAATAAGTCTCTTTTTGCGATTTACTTTGCTTACGAACGATTTTCTTCACGTGTTCCGACCATAGTATCCTGCCTTTCGTAGCACACGGCGTTTCAGTACTGCAAGATTTGCCTAAATGGTTTTCTACATCAGATTTTAATTTTGGATCTCTAATATTTGGATTTTTCTTAATTTTTCCAATAATATTCTGACCTTCTCCATCATTGAATATGAGTGGTTGACCACATCTAACCTTATTTCTAGTACTCCCTCAATCCGAACTTTTCAATAACTTTTTGCACTGTAGCAGAACTTTTCCCAATGATCTTAGAGATTTCCCGTTGAGATTTGCTCTCCTTGTGCAGTTTTATATTTAAATCTTTCAGATCTTGTGATAGGTCCTTTCCTCTTTGAGCCATCAGTAAATTATATAATTATTTAGTGTCTAGCATAGAAAATTGCAGAAAAACCTTCAGAACTATCCGTAGCATACAACATAATCATACAGAAGTATATCTAGACTTTTAACTGACTTATTATATATATATATCCGAAATATGTCTGGATTCGCTATTACTCGCTTGTAGTGGGGCTGGTGTACTTTAAATCTGGTCGATATCCCAGATGACGTTGGGGTATCGACCAGATGGTCGATAACATAGTTGGGAAGTTTGGAGAAGGAGTTGCCAGCTCGGGTGTCGTCCATGTAACTTGACCGAAATTCAAAATTAGGAGGTCCGTAGCCAATAGCCCACATCTTGCTTCTCTGTGCAACGTAAATGAACAATCGCTGTCTGACTAGGCTGTCATCGATTTCATATCATCTAAAAGAAAATCAACAATGATTAACGAAGTGGAAAATGTAGCCTACGACCTTGTTAGTGTGTTAATGTGTATGACACCTGCACAACACCTAAGAAACGAAAAATTCCATCTTTTCAAACCTCTGATGAAGGCGGGTTGTTATTATTTTTAATTTGTGGTTATGAAGGTTATTTATGCTTGAATTCTTTTGTTGTTTTTATTTGGACGGAATTGGTTTAATTTGCTTATGCTTTCTATCGTTTTCACTCGTATTTGAGCAATATTTTAATTTGTGTTTTACATTTTCAAAAATAAATTTAAAACTCATGAGTATTAAGTGTCACTAAATATTAAGGAACTTATCATCCTTCTTCTTCTTTTTTTTTTTTTTTCATGTAATCCTCATTTAATTTTACGTGGCTTTAGTTTGTACGATTTTTCGAAGAATGTATATATCATGTAAATCAATCATCGATTTATACGTTCTTCGAAAAATCGTTCTTCGATTTCTTAGAATTTTTATATCTCCTGGCTATTTCTTGTGCTTTATAAAGCGAAAGGAAAATACTATTAAAAAATTTAGTAGCTATACTTTTAAAAATCAGGTGAATAATCCTTGAAAATTGATATTATCAATATCTTTCGATTTCCTGATTATATACGAATTTGAAATAGAATGAATTAGCACTGAAAAGTACCACCGTGAAGTGGGGTTGATGCACGTTATATCTGCATCGACTCCAAGCCCCTCACCCCTTTTTTGGCGAGGTGTAAAAGTTTGGAGGGAAGGTGCAAGTTCAGGTGTCGTCTTCATCGCTTGACCGAGGTTCTGAATGACGAGGTGCGTGTAACGAGCGAGTGTGACATTAATAAACAATAATGTTTTGAGAAGACGAGAATGATATACAATGGAATCTGCATAACTTGCACGTCGTTAACTCGTAATCTTCAGTAATACGAAGAAAGTTGCCATTCCTTCCAATGAACCCGTAAATACACGCAGTATTTCGAATTATTTAAACTTTGTACTCGGAACAAAATATTATTTTTCTGTTCGGTACTAATTATACGTATTTATATTCTATATTACTTGAAGTTAAAAAATCATACACAGTATGTCGAAGTTAATAATGTAATGGCGTCACACTGTGTATTCCCCATACCCGAAGCAATAAAATATTAAACTTTGTCAGGAAATTTGTAGAAATGTTTGATGTACCTAGTACTTGAGCATTTCTATTCACATAACTTAGTATTATATCATTCTAAGTATTGTAAACTTAGAGTAGATAATGATGCCGCTGATGATAAAGAGTAATCAGATTTTGAACCATTGATACCTAATAAATATGTAGACCATTTACAGATACTTCAATTTTCAGCTTTCTGAAACCAAACAAATCAACATAAATAGCTGTAATATACAACATTATGCACATAAGAATCCATTAATATGCAGAATAAATTTCATCCAGATATCTCGGCTATTTCTTAATAATAATAAATATTTAGGATATCCCTGCATACTTTTGATAGTTTACGGAAACTTGAGAAATAATATCTGATTTATTGTAGGAGTAGCGCAACTGTGTTTTCGGCGGGTGCGCATACAAGATCTTAGATTTGTGTCTGTTACCGATGTGATTATAGGCACACCTGTCACCTGGTGTCATCATCCCTCGAAATCATTGTTCCTTCCGTTGCTGTTAAGTTTTCGCGTGAAGAATGTATTACGAAAATTATCTGTTAAAAGCATGGCTGTTTTGTTTGTATTAAACACGTGAAAATGTAAGTAGCGAGAATAGGGGCCTTACGTTCTATTGTTTGTTTGATTTTGTGTGTTGCAGAAATGGTATTTAGGATTGGCAATGGAGATCAGCGCCATATACATTTTCCGGATAATTATACAATTGATGATGGTCTGAAGCTCGTGTATTGTAATTTTTGGCTCATATTTAGCAATTTATATACTTGTCGGATCAAATTCCATCCAATGTTGTCGAAAAAATACGAGTATACATATACAATTCTTCCTCTATAATCTGACACTTACTCAATCTTGTCAGCCAGTAATCCGGCATTTTTACGTCGACTGACAAGTCATAGAAAATTATTTTATGCTTTCTAGTTCTGCGTAATAATACAGAATATGAATGAAAAGCAATACATTTTTTGTCATTTTAATTATTTTGTATGTTTGTCACTTTATTTGCATGTATTGTATCAAATTTTAACAATAATATGCAGCATTTCTTTTTTCAATTGCGTTAATATTAGTGAATCCGGCTTTTTCAGTAATCCGGCTGTGCTCTGATCCGACATTTACCAGATTACCGAAAAAGTATTGCATTTTTTAAATTTGTATTAATCTTTTTTTGATTCTTTTGCTATGATTTTCGAGCTTACATTTAATTAGAAAAATAGAGCGCCAAAAATAAGCGATAATAATATATGCACTGAGGAATTTGTAAAAAAAGATTTTATTCTGAAAGGATTTTTAACTTGAGATTAGGTATTACTAGTAGCTCAGCAAAATTATCAGCATTCATTCCTCCCTCTCCCTTCCATAGGCCGCGGTAGCCGGGTAGCCTTGGTCGCAAGCTCATGACCCGCGTTGTTTCTATCTGGTCGTGGGTTTGAGTCCTGTTGTGTCACTAAAGACTTTGTGTGTTAATGATGGAAGTTAAATCTACAAAGGATGATTATCTTCTCATTGGGATAGTATGGAAGTTTGGAAGAGGAGGTGCAGATCATGTGTCATCCTTGTTATTTTGACTGAGGTACGTCGCCAATAACTCTCGTGTTTCTTCTAAGTGAAACGTTAACAATCAAGTAATCAAACCTATTTTCCATAACATCGACATTTTGCTTGCGGACGAGTGGTGTCATGATCATAATCTCATAACCGGTGATATTTCAGTAGAGCCGTGTATTCGAATTCTTATTTCATTGAAAACCCATCTATAGTGGGGAGGATGCTCGCAAAATCAGTCGAGATCGGAAGTCCTCACGTATACGTGGTGTGGAATTCGTCATCGAAAGAGAAGGGATACCAGTTTAATTTTTATTCTCGTCACTTGACCGTGGTTTAAATTAATTGGTCCTTTGCCAAAAGTTTTCGCGTTGCGTTTAGTGCGACGTTAATAATCAGTCAATGTGTTTCGGATTAAAAAGGGGGGAGAGGAATGGGGATAGAAGGGGAAACGATTTTGAGAAAAGCCTCCATTTTGAAGAAACTTATCATAATGATAGGAAAATACAAAGCTAATCAGGCTGAAAATTTGATATTAAAAGACTAATGATTTGAAGTATCTCAAAACTTGAAATAATTCTCCTAATTTCCAATGTTTAAATATAATTTAGTTTTTATGTATCAAATGATCTCTATTGATAATTGAAGAATTAAGAGTGTTGTTTGCGTTCATTCTTTTCGGATGTTTATTATATAAATAACATTGTTAAGTTATCGATTCATTATATTTTAATTACTTCCTTCTAATTGATGGGCGTTTCTGGTATCGCAATATGGTTTCATTGATCCATGATTACTTCATCATAATTATCCATTAATATAATAATCCATAAATGCACTATGTTGTGTGTAAAATATTAAATCGGAGAATTCAATCAATTATTTTGATCGATTCGTGGAGTAATGAAGTTTTTCTTCTATTTTTCCTTCTTCCGCCTTTACTTTCTTCCTGATTGGAGGCGTGCATTATTTTGAAAATTTGTCTTCGATCCCGGAGTTTCGAAAGAGGAAATTTTAATGTTTTTGTTTCACATAGAGATTAGATTTTAAGGTGCATCGAATAACCTTGTTGTGGAAATTATGAATGAGTTTTGCGATTTTGTGTACTACTGGCTTGTACTTGGCCTAAATAGAACGTGATTTAATTCTTTTAGCAGAGTTTTGGACCTATATTTTGTCTTTTTGGGCAATAAACATTATGTACAAGTATAACTTGCATATAAAATTCTGTAACAGCATATAGGAGACATGATCCATTTGTTCCTAATGCATGCAAATATGACATAGATATTTTTAAACTCGTTGTATACTTAAATAAAGTTAGATAGAAAATTCTTGTTCAAAGATTTTATTACTATTAAAAAAATATACAGATTTGACAGGCTGAAAAGGATTTCCGTCTTTCTGAACGGGTTTTTTTTTAAATGCATGATGGAACACTTCTTGAATACTTCATCCATTATTTCTGGTCATTTAATTCGTCTAATAGGCCTGAAAAATCACGCGTTCTTTCTCTTAATCTGTGGATGGGGAGGGGAAATTCTGCGATCTTGTTGACCAATGGTTTTCAAACGATGTTCCAACAAAATCTTTTATATATATATTACACATTCCGTAGAACTTATATAATTCGAATTTTCGCCCGGATCCTAAAATTCTGGATTAAAACAATAAAAAAATTAATTTTAATTCGAATTTTATTCTGGATATTTGAGTTTTTCTGAGCGAATCCTCTTAGATCATTGCGGTAAAAGCCCATACCTAGTGCAACTATGATGCACGTACATGAGTTTTGAAGGACAGTCTTATGTAGGTGATTCTATTTCTTCATTTGATAAGTTGAAAATCATTTGCAATAACCCAAAGAGGCAAATAAAAAAACATGGTTTTTGTAAAATGGTTAAATCGTGTTAAGGTATCTTGTTAAATATTTGATTTAATAGAAAAATATAAGTTCCTATATATTGTCACTAAAATCCCATCGTGTAGCTGGATGTATTCGCATTAAATCTATCGAGGCGCGATGTCCTCGCTTGAGTTGGAAATTGGAGAGTGGAGTTTGGCTGTCGGTCTCATTTTCATAGATTACGAGGTCTGTCACCTGTAGCGCTGGTGTTTTTCTTAGTGCAACGTTAATAAACAATCAATAGAGCCTCAAATGGATATGCAGTCTTTCTGTTAATTAAATTATCTGCATTCGATGAATCATTAAGAATTACCTGATTCTTCGTCTGTCGAGTTAATAAATTCCATCGGAAAATTCAACGCTCTGGGTTTTACGAAAAGCAGGAAAGGGTGTCAATCTAAAAACTAAAACCCTTGGCATTGTTCTGAGTAGGGTTAGTGATCGTAAAACGATAATAAGAAAAGAGGAAAGATAGCAGATGATAACATTGATTTTTATTCGTCAAGAGAGTGATTTGAGAATTACGTAATTGTTTTATTGTGACGCCTCTTGCGATTACAGGATCAAGTTTAAAGGAGTTTTATTAATTCCTTTATGTGTGAATACTATTTTATATAATCTTAATAAAGAAGTTTAATTTGAGAATCTGACCAAAAAAATTCCTAATTAAATTATTCATTTTATTATCAAAAATTGCAGCATGTTGGAGCAATAGTTTTTGAAATTCCCTACAGAGTTATATCTCCTGAATTACTAATTCATTTTGTGACACTCATTACATAAATTGTTTTTGTATTGGAACTTTCAACCATTGATGTCTGTGTATGAAAACCAATGTTTCTTCGCATGCACGTTAAAAGGCTTAGCCTTCCAGTAGGCGACGCGTATGTGTGAATACACACCTGTTTAATTTAGTTTAATATCTTTATATATGTTTGAAGGTGCTGCGACACGTACTGCGATATTGTATTTATACCTTTATATTACGAATGCTAACAGTTCTTATCATTTAAATAATTTTAGATAACTTAATGACGCTTTAACTGCTAGTTATAACATAATTTCACTAATTGAATTCTTGAAAATTCACATTTTACAATAACGTATCTGGGAAATACGCACGAGCTTTCGCGTTGGTGCTGAAGGCGCCCTTGCTGGAAGATTAATAATTAATCGCTCAACTCTTTTGATTATTTTTTTTAAAAAAAAATCTTATGATCTAAATTTGTTTCTTTAATTCTCCTTTTAACTTTAAATTCATTTATTTTTAGTGTTTGGTTTTATACAAACTATGTAAACTGATATGTAACTGGGTTCCCCCCCTCCCCCTTCTTTTTATGGAAAGTCGAAACAGATCATTTCTAGATGGAGAAATTCGATCATTTATAACTTTACTCTTAAAAAGTGGAACGGGGATATATTTTCTTAAAGATTATGAAAAAAAGTGCACAATTATAACTTTAATACCATTATGTTGCAAATAGTTGACATCCTTTTTGACTTAAGAATGTTATGGTTTTTTTTTATGGTTAATTTATAATAAGTATCATGTTGGAATAAAATCTAGATGTTTGTGAAAAATCAAGTATATGTGCATTTGTTTTTAAAGGAACCTGATTTTTTAGTAATAATATTTATCATTAAGACGTGAGAATGAAACATTATTAACTTTGCAAGTGCACGACTGATAGTGTTTTTGACTTTATTGGAAAATACAAGAGATGGCAATTAAATAATGAGACTGACGCTGTAAAACATTTTATTTTGATACATTTCTTCTGATTATCACCTTCAATATACACCCCTCCTCTATCCCTACAACACTCCATTCAAATCTTCCATTGTTCGAAACAGTGCTGGAAGTCTTCTGTCCGCTCCTTCGGGACGCATGCCACTTTCTCTTTCACAGCTTCAACGACTCAAATCTTGTTTCTTTTAATGCAGATTTCACCTTAGGAAACAGATAAAGTCGCATGGCTTAAGAACCGGCGAATAAAGCGGATGGTCTAACACTGGGATGCTGTACTTGGCTAGAAACCTCTTGACAGATTATGCGGAATGACTTGTCCCTCCAGAATTCGGGTATTTTCTTCCTTATTCTTTCACGGAGTTAAGCAAGAATGCGAAGGTAGTATTGTTGATTGATAGTTTTAGCTCCAAGAACGCAGTGAAGGTACACAAGCCCGTGAATATAGTGAAAAAAAACCTCATTCTTCATTGCTTTGAATTTTGATTTGCTCATTCGAATTTTTTGGGCCCTCGTTGAAGATGGGCGCTTCCAGTGTATGGATTGGCGCTTCGTTACAGGATCATAGGTAAAAAACCACAATTCGTCACACATTATCCTTTCCAATAAGTTTGGGTCATTTTCAATGACATCCAAAGTGTCAGTACAAACATTTTTGCGAGCTTCTTGTTCAATCGGGAGAATTTTAGGCATTATTTTGGCACACAGTTTTCCCTTGTTAAAATTGTTATGTAAACTTTTCCATACGGATTCTTTGTTAATTCTTACAGTCTCGGCAATCACGAATACTTAATCGGCGGTCAGATGGAACCAGATTACCGATCTTTTCGATATTGTTATCCGTTTTGGACGTGGAAGGACGACCCGGGCGGGAATCATCTTCAATATCTTTTCGGCCATCTTGAAAACGTTTAAACCACTCAAAAACATATGTACGCGATAAACATCCATTGCCATACACTTCTTTTAAAAAAGTGTAAGTTTCGGTAACAGTTTTTCCAAGTTTCATGTGAAATTTCACAATTCGTTGCTCTCATCGTTTTTCCGGCGAAACAAAAAAAAGTAACAGGTATGCGAACGAAGGCTACGGCTATACGGATTTGTTTACAGAAGCGAGAGGGACTGCATTCCTAAGAGAAGGCTTCACGCAAAACAGCTGTTTGTCGCGGGCGTTTGGCGTATGTGTACTTCTGCAGCAGCGTCAGTTTTGTTACTTAACTGCCACACTTCGTGTGCGTTTCCATCTTTCATTTTACTATCGTGACTTGATACTATTGAAAACAAATCATTAGGATGTGTTCGGGAGCAAAAGATTGCTTTAATTATTAAAATAACTATTCTTGTTTTGAATGAAGTAAACATGTATATTCCTGAATGAAAATCAAAAGAAAGGAAGAAGAAGTATGGTTTGAATACAAGTGCGGATGAAGTGAGAAATAACTTGATGTATGATGTTCATATGGTCAATAGTTTTTTTTTTTTTTTTTTACTCCCTGAGCCCGTTTTCATAACTAACTAATGAAAAAATTTTAAGCATCAAACACTTATTGTAACAATAAAACATTACTATTAATTCTGAAATGCTTTTCAAGAGCCCCTAAAAACTTTTTTTGTAGCTTCTAATCAATGGTTTCCATTCATGTTTCTGTAAAATTTGAAACAATTTTAATGCATTGGTTGCTTGATTTTATTGTAATACTTATTAATGTATTGCGACATCTTCGTTCATTGAAAGTTAGAAAAATAAATAAGAAGTAAAATTAAAGGAAGGGATGTAATATTTTATTTTTAAAAAATAGAAAATCTGTGTAATTGTATGTAAAAACATGAAATTAAGATAAAAACAATCTTATATTGATAAAACGTGAGAAGGGAGAAATTCTAACATTCATTATTTTCTCGTAAATGATTTTTAAAAAATGTAAGAAGCTGTTATTATTGTATTCTTCCTTGAATATTGGCCATTTAATCTTCCTCAATTAAGCCTTACAGAAACATTTCGAAATTTTCTAAGACTGTCATTTATAAGATAAATTATTAAAATTATGTCACACATGAATAATTAAATGGTATAAAACATGGTATAAAAGCATGTTAGGAGAAAATGCCAATTTTTTTAATGATTTCTCTCTCTCTCTCTTTTCCTTCTAGATTCTTATCGTATGATATTAAAAAAAAAAAAAAAAAAAAAAAAAACCTCCTAATGTAGAATTGGGTTTTAGTTAAGAATGTAATGTTTATACTCTTTATACAACTCAAGAAACAAGACGTTGTTTGTGTTTACTTTAGTTTTGAAGAAGAAAAAAAGGATGATTGAAAAAATTTTATCTAAGAGATCAACGTATATGTATTGAGTTTTTTTTTTCCCCCGAGAAGTATTTCAAAAAAAAAAAAAACTTTCGATAACAAGCTTGTAGTGTTTTTGGAAAAATCCTTGATTTTTTTTTTCTCCCTCTCTTATAAGAGCTTGTGATGCATAAGAACTAAAATTAACACTTTTAAATTATATTTTTATTTACTCAAAAGCTCCATTTATTTGAAGCAAATTAATATGAACCATCTACTTAGGAAAACGATTATAAATAATTATTAAGTTTCTTACTAAAGTATGTTGTGTAATCTATCGCGTTGTTCCATTCTTGAGGAAGAATGGATCAAGAAAAGAACTTGAACTTGAGAAGAAGTAGGGGACAAGAAAATTTGAAAATCGCACATTTAAAAAGGTAATGCTTCCAAATGGTTTCCTCATTTATGATCTAAGTATTATAATTATAAAATATTTTGAATGTCAATAAGTTATTGATGTTTGAAATAGTTATTACTTGATAAATACATTTATTCCGTTACTGAGTAATAATGGTTGATTGTTCTAACTGAAACTTTTCTGTAGCTTTCTTTAACTTTTTTAGATAACCACTAATAAAACTCGTGACTATTTTCCTTTATTTCAAATGGAAGTAAATGGCGGATATTCTATTTTGAGTTATAAAAAATATCAAACTAAATTTAAGAAAATTCTTCGCAAGTGAATTACAATTTTTTTAAAAAATTCGCTGGAAAAAAAATCGATGCAAATGCTCTTTGTGTCTGTTTAAAGCTCTTTTGCGAAGACAAATATTTCGAAATTCAAAAATTTTGTGAAAACTGAAATTATTGTTATTCTGAAGTAAATCTCTTCGAATATTTTAACTCTAGATTGTTTGCTATATTTCTTACTAGAGCGTTAATGGCTACCTCATGTATTGTTTCAAGATAAATCAATATCTACGTATGTTATCTTCTGAATCATTAAGTATTTCATTGCTTGGTCTTATATAAATGGACATTTTTGTAACGAAGATATTTGAATTTCGAGTTTCGCACTTTTGCTTAACTTTAAGAGTATGCGTATTCCAATGTGAGTAAATGGGCATGGAATTCCAAACAATAGCTTTTAAAATTTCAAGATGGAAAGGGGAGAAATAACTTAATAATTCATTGATTTATTTGTGATTTTTTTTTTTTTTTAGTTAGTCTTCTTTCAGGGCTACATTTGGAGAAACTCCAAAGCTATATGGTATTTCGACTCTCTAGATGATAAAATCATTATATAAGGGAATGTTGTGGGTCATTAATTTTATTTAGTTTTTTGTTTCTGGATATTGTCCTACTCTAAGTCTGGTTTGACTTGCGGAGACAAACATCCTGTACTGAATGAAAAAATTGTTGTACAAATGTGTGGGGTTGCGCATTTTTATTTGTTAATCGTCTCTTGATATTTTTTCAGGCAACATCCAGCCTTCGAATGAGATGAAATTAAAATTCTACTCCTTCTTCAAACAAGCAACAGAAGGACCTTGCGAACTGCCCAAGCCGGGATTCTGGGAAGTGGTCAACAGAGCGAAATGGTAAGTGGTGTTCATCATAAAACCATCGTGTTGCATATTTAAATCCAACAGGACCTCTAAATCCTGCACAATGTATAGTATGTCTCTTCTTTTCAAACACCCGTTTTATAAGTGAGTTGTTTATTCCTAAAATTAATATTTGAAGTCCGATCATTTTATGTTAAGCATTTAATTATTCAAATGGTATAAATTTAATTATTTTTTTAACAATGTTCGAATCAAATTTGTCTCGTTAGAAATAAATAATTCAGTCCTTTCGTTGATTTTGAAACTTTTTCAAAGAAACTTCTTGCTTATTATTCGTTACTATCGAACTAAAGATTTTTTTTTTCCCAATAAAATTCAACAGTACAGCTATCTGAAAATGAGTTAATGTGTGATTTATAAGTCTTGAGATGTTGAATCAGAAGAATTCTATCGGATCAATGTACTTCCGATATCGCCTGAAATAGCGGAAAGAAATTCCAAATCCTTAGATGTTTCATCTAATGTAAAACTTATGATTTAGAAATTTATATCACAAAATAAATTTTCTGTTCTAAGTAAGTTAAAAAATGTTTTTTTTTAAACATTCTAATATTACATAAAATGTCAATTTAAAAAACTGAACTGTATTTCATATCGAAAATTAGACAAATGGTACCACTGAGTCAAAAATAGATAAATATACCTATAGGTTATTCAGCCATTTGGAAGTTTCAGTGTTAATTTCAAAGTTAACTCACAGATGACTCTACTACTTTAAAAAGGAAGTTAAGATTAAGCTATCACAATGGACCGAACGAGATCCTGAGGATGAGGTTTTCATGGCTCCCAAGAACAGTCGTTATTTTAAATCTAAATTAACTTTTTGGGGGGAATGGTGAAGCAATCGAAGAGACGTACTACAGTTTTTATTCTGTTAGGTTTTTAAATGCTCTTCAATAATTTGAGATGAATTTTCTCAAACAGCTTACCATTCATACAAAAATTAGTGTTTTCGAAAACTTATAGCTGCAAGCAATACAGCCTCTGGCGGTCGTATTATCTTCATTCTGGACTGTAATACTTGCTTGCTAAATTTTTTTGCGTCATTTGTATATTATATTTAATATTATGCATATTCTGCTCTTTCTAGTATTTTTGAACTTTTATGTCTGGTCAACGTCTCATTAAACAGAGGATCAAGATAATCTGAACTTTTTTTTTTTTTTGTTTACTTGCGACTCATGTCAAATAGAAATAAAGTCCTATTCATAAAAATAATGAAATTGTTTTTTTAATTACTTCTTTTGCTTAAGTAAAATAAAACTGGGCAGAAGTGGATTTTTCGAGAAAAACGGATAAATCGCCTTATTACCTTTTCTGGCCATATACCTGCAAAAAAAGGTTTTTTTTTTTTTTTGCTTCATATTAAATTTGAAATGTATAATCACCCTTATTACAACGGGCATTCAAAAAGTAAGTTACACTTGTTCCCGCATAAATGGCAGTATCGTGAAACAAAAGCGAAACTTGCATAGATGATAATTGAGTTCCACGACTTCCAACGATAGCAATTTCATTTGAATAACGGCAACTATTGCCTCGTAGTACGAGGGGGGGGGATGGCATATCATCTGGAAACTTATTCCTACGTTGAAGTACGCGGTACGGTACGTTTTTTGTGGGTAAAACGCTTCACGAATACGGAGCTTCATCGTGAAATGTTTGGGTCACATGTATTGTCACGCCTAGCTGTTGCAAAATGATGCCAGCTGTTCGAAGATAATCGCACAGGCTTAATCGATGCGGAAGGACAAGGTACGCCAACAGCGGTGAGCACATCAGACATTGTGCAGCAAGTTGAAGATGTTATTCTCAGCAATCGCAGAGTGAGTGTCGCATACATTGCGTTGGAGTTACTAGAGTTGGTATTGTCCGTTGTCATTGCTCATTCCATATTTCGTCACCAACTGGATTATCGCAAATTGTGCTCGCGATAGATTCTTATTCTTTGAGTTCCGAACACAAATGAGCAAGGTTTGCGGTATTCCTTCAATGTTATTCTGCGGAGGACAATGGTCTCTGAAGCCATATCATGGCAGGTGATGAAACATGGGGGCATCACTTTACTCCATAAACGAAGCAAGCGTCGATGAAATGGTGTCATACATCATAACTTGTGAGGACAAAATCTAAAGTTCCTGCATCTGATTTTAAAATCATGGCTACGGTTTTTTACGCTGAAGGGCAAAACCGTTAGTGTTGTGTCGTACTGTGAAACATTAAAAACTTTGCCCAAAGCTGTGAAAAACAAGAGACGTGGAAAGTTAAGCAATGTCGTTGTCCTACTGACTATGCAGGACCTCACAAGGCACGCACAATTCAGAGTTTTCTTTACAGTTTTGGATGGGAGGTCTGGCAGCATCCACTGTTCCGTCCTGATCTGGAACCCTGTGACTTTCACGTATTAGACAAGCTCAAGGATCATTTGGTTGAAAGATGATTTTCTACCGATAACCAGGTTCTGACAGCTGTTTAAGCTGGCTCCAGGACCAATAAGCTGTTTTCTATAGTCAGGACATTGAATGATAGCGCAACGTTCCGACAAATGTTTGCAACGACTGGGAGATTTTGTATTAAAATAGTGAGATGTATGTGTGTCATGTTACATTGTGTCATTACATTGTAGCACACTTCTCAATAAAGTGTTTTTTACCTTCATTGTTGTAGACTAACTTACTTTTTGAATGCCCCTAGTATAATAATCGTACAATTACTGTCCAAGAGGCATCTTTCAGCAACCAGGCAAAACAAAACAGGAATGAAGGCCTAGGACACTTAACAAAGCCCAGTCGAGTTGAAATTTTGTACACACGTATAGCTCACGTAATTATTTATAGTCTTAAATTTCGAGATTAAAAAGAATTAAATAAATATAAGTATAAAGAATTTTTAATCAAGCTTTTATTTAAAGATGGACAAAATAAGGTTTAAAAATTATTCTTAATGTTATATTCTATTTCATAACAGCAGCTAGTAGTATCACTAAGTTAACACGCGATAATTTTTTTTTTATATAAATTAACCATGTTCACTTTGGTTCGCATTGTAAAATCGAGAAAAATTATGAACAGAAAATATAATTAGATATAATTAAAAATATGAACTGAAAATATAATTAAAGTATATTTAGAAACTGTAATTGTTTCTTTGCACGCATGTGCTCTGAATTTCATTTTGCTTTTTTATTTTCGATCTCTGTTATTAATTTCAATCGTTGTATCAAATTGATAAATATAAATTACTTTTGAAATTCTTGTAGCCACACGTGTATTTGAGGGATACACTAGAGTTTAAATCAGTTAAATACCGAAAGGCGCTGTGAACATCATCACTTAGTTATTATCCCCTCTAACTTACAGTTATCGTCTGAATTTCAATGAGTTAATAAGGTTCCGCATATCCGCCATTTGTATTATAGATATACGCATTACTGTTCGTGGTGGGTTTTTTTTTTTTTTTTGCAAAGCAACTTACGACTAACTATAAAGATCTGCTTGAAAGGAAGTAACTGCCTCAACATGCAAATGCTTTTGTCAAAGAAAACGATTGCCAAACAGAGTCTACCTTTCTGCAAAGTGAGCTAAAATTTAGAGTTAAGAAATAAGCAGAACTAGGCATTGAGGAAGTGGAAGAAGCGATGTTAGATATAAGAGGATACAATTATTTCCAAAAATACCTTAGGTGAACACGAGTAAACGCTCTCCGAGATAACCTAGCAATCCTTCTCCACTTCCGATCTTTCCTTTTTATCAACCAATTTTTATCTTTTTTTCCATTTTTTTTTCAAACGTCTAGATCACAGTTACAACTTGTTAGCGCAGCATAGCTATATCTGACTCATGCTCCATTAAACTCCACCGTCCTTCGCACTTCCTACCAAAAAGACAAGCGCAATGAAGTCACGAGATTCACTTGAGATATTTGCCAGAGACGTATATGTTTAAAGCACTCTAAAAACATTTAACTCAAACTTCGACGCTAGGATTCAATGAATAGGATTTTCTTTTTATAAATATTTTAAATTCGTTTTTTACCTCCATATCGTGTTTATACCTTTATATTCCAAATGTGAGCAATTCATTTAAGTAATCTATAATTTTGAGTTTAATTTTCATACGTTTCATTCTTTGATCGTTTTGTATTGTTTGTTTTTTTTATGATTTCTATGAGGCGTTACTTCTGTTTCTTTAAGCATGAATGAATAATCTTATAACTTAAATCGCATTCGCTTAAATAAAGCGATCTTATTTACTCTTAACTAATTACAATTTAATTTGACTAATAAAACTCTTAAAAATTCACAAAGGCGTATCTAGAAAATATTCGTGACCTTTATCGTTGGTATAGAGGACGTGCCAGCAGAAAGGTTAAAAAAAAGGGAGATTGTTTTTCTCCGTAAATTACTTATTATTATACAGCTGAAATTTAGATTAAGGTTTACATTGACAAGAATTATTAATACAATGCTAAGAGAGAGAGAGAGAAAAATAGATATTAACATTATAAGGTATTTATCCTTATTTTTCAAATGTATTTCAATTATTTTTTATTAAAAAAAGTCCAAAGGTTTCAAACACAAAGTATAAAAAAACAAAAAAATTAAGTACATATATAAAGAATACTGCTGTGTGTACTAGGGTGGTCTGAAAAGTTTCCGACCAAAACGTGAAGATGGCAGCATACGTCATTAAAGCTAAGGAATGGGGTTGCTCATCTTTTGACTCGCATTCACCGAAATTTCAGCCATTTTGGACGCGCAATTGTTGTTTGACAATTGTTTGAGAGAGTTGATGTGAGTGTTTTTGTGAAAGGGAGGGGGAGGATCGAGTATCGAGCTATCATTAAATATTTGTTTTTGAAAAGCAATACGCTTACGCAAATCAAAGATGAGTTGGACGCTGCGTAAGGGGACTTGGCACAATCTTTATAACTGTGAAATTTTAAGCTGAATTTAAACGTAGCCGTTCCAGCTTGGGAAACGATGAACGTTCGGGGCGTCCAAAACATGCGACCATCGACGATAACATCGCTAAAGTTCACCAAATGAAGCTAAACGACCGTCGAATTAAAATGAGAGATACCAGAGGCTAGGAATATGTTCCAAGAACGTGTTTGTCTCATATCGAATCAAGATTTAGACAAAAGAAAGCTATCCACGCGTTGGGTGCCGCCTTTGTTCACGTTAGATTAGAAACGTGTTCGAATGAACATTTCTAACCTTCTGTTGGCGTAGTTTAGGTGCAATAAATCACAGTTTCGGGGTCGATTTATTACTATAGATGAAACTTGGATACATATTATAAGCCCAAAACAAAAATACAGTGAAAACAGTGGACTAACGAAGTGGTACGTGGCTCAAAAAAAAAATCAAAATCTGTGTTCTCGGCTGTGAAAGTTATGGCGACTGTTTTTTAGGATAGTCATGGAATTATCTTAATTGATTATCTTCAGACAGGAAAAAACATTATAGGAGCATACTACACCATTATTTGACAAGCTGGAGGCAGAAATTGCGGGAAAGTGGCCACATTTGTAGGAAAAAAAAATTCTGATTCACCAAGAAAAAGCGTCGTCTCACACTTCAGCGGTTGGCATGGCGAAAACCCGCGAATTACAGTTTGAATTACTTGACCACTCTCCTTACTCACCAGATCTAGTCCCAAACGACTCCTTTTTGTTCCCTAATCTAAAAATTACGATCGGAGAACAGATTTTCGTCATATAAGGAGGTCATCACCTCCGTAAGCAATTATTTTTTGCAAGGAAAGACGCCGAGTACTATTGGACGGTTAAAAAGATAGGAGCATCGCTGATAGAAGTGTGTAGATTTACAAGAAAAATACAAATAAATTTAAAGAAAAAAATGTCTTATTTCTTTATGAAGTCGGAAACTTTTCAGAAAACCCTCATATGTATCTATTTACCTATTTGTGTATACATTCAGAAGAAGTTTTTATTTTGAATATTGATTTATATGAATATTAGCATGCCTTTTTAATATTCACGAAAATTCTGAAATCAGAAATGATAAGGTATTAAAAAACTATTTCAAAAATAGTATAATCATAATATCTATCCCAAAATTATGTTGAGAATACCAAAGTTATTTTTGGAATATGGAAAGTGTAATGCGCATTTAATTTTAGCTTAATTATGCTGAATCCAGAATGTTTTTTTAATTACAGAAGCAAACGGTTAACAAGTAATCGCACATCAGATGACAGCAGTCAGCTAAAATGCAATGCTGGAGGGATAACAAAAAAAAAAAAAAAAAAAAATTGATTCTCTATAAGACTGTAGTAAAGGGAAAGAGTGCTTGCAACAGTTCCTTTATCAATGCCTGCAGCGAAAGTGTGCAAGGAAGTTTTGTCGTATCGTGACTCGAAGCTTTGCTATTTCTTAATTTCTTTCTAATCTAAATTCTATATATATAATTAGTGTGAATATCGAAGATACATTCCAAATTGCTGCGATAAAAGATTTCTTTATACGTTATGTACATTTCTATGAACTTTATTAAGTATTCACGATTCAAAATTCATCAAAACAAAAGGAGATTGTTTGGTACGCCATTTCCATCTAACATGTAAATTCTAACTACGGGTATAAGTACCTGTTCGAGTGGGGACTCTATTATCAATGCATGGACATTTCTTTTCTATACACCATCATCAGATTTTGTCTCTAATTGCAAACGGGCATTTTAAGTATTTGTTTACTTTAATGTGCATTTATATTGTGTTCTGTGAACTGTTCGAATAGCATATATTTGAATTTAATTTTTTTAAAAAAAAATGTTTTAATACCTCGAAATCTCCCATGGAAGGGGATGGATCTTTTCTTCTCATGAGGAATCACTAATTCTGAATCAGACGGTAATTAAACGAAATAAAACATGCATTTCTTGATGCAAAATAATTTTTTTTCCTTCTGATTATTGCGCAGTTAAGTAAAAAATTGATGAGGATTGCGTAAGGAGTAAATTCCTTTATATGTTTTTCAAAGTATTGAAAAGTTCTGTCGTAATCATAAAATTTGCTGAAAAAAGTACAAAATGTAGCACAATCTGTTCAATAAATCGCCGATGGTTTCGAATTTGATACCAACGGGAATCTGTTCTGTTTTATGTGCGATGAATTATTGCTTGGAGAAGCTCGAAATTTCTGTAGAGTTTAATTCTTATTTTGATACTAATAACTTTCAACTGAGTGGTAACCATGTTTTATTGCATATATTTAATATTAATTGATCTACTGTTTTTTTTTTTAAATTAAAAAATAATGCAACAGGAAAGTAATAATTTTTTTTTTTCAGATAAAAACCCCTAGAGCTAATTTGAATGCAAAGTACCTTTAGAAATAAATGTTAAAATATTTTAAAATTTTTAAAATAAATTTTATCTCTCACGGCAATTTATGTAATAGAAAATAGTGATATGGGGCAAATAATTTGAAAATGTCAAAATAGCTATTTTGAACTCTGTATTTGGTAAATATCAACTTTTTTTTTATTGAGCTTAGGAAGTGAATTTTTAAATTTTTTACTAAGCATCCTATAAGAAACTTCTCTATATAAAATTTATTTTATAATTTTAAGCAATGAACGTTATTTTATTTAGTGTGATTGTAACATTAATGTGTTAAAATTTTTCGTTGCAGTGACCTTCCATTTACTATCTCGATTTTATATTGTAGTCTTATCCATGAATGTCGTTAAATTTATAAATATTCCTCTCATATGCAATGCACATTTTCCTTTTGCAAGAGATATGTATGGGAAATGTTGGGTTTTTATGGGGGTTGTCTTAAGAACATTGAATTGATATCACTTTTGAAAATTAAATTTTCTCTTGCGATTTAGGGAAGCATGGAACAAGCTTGGAGATATGTCCAAAGAAGAAGCTATGAAAAACTATGTTGAAGCATTTGTAGAAGTGAGCATTTTTAAGATAATTTTCTATATAATACTTTTGTTAATCACTCCTGAAATAATGAAATTAAAGAACATCATAAGCTATAATATACCGATATTTGTTTTAAATTTAAAATTATAAATTTTTGTATATGATTTATAAGTTTACCTATTTCCGTATGAAAATGTTTTTATTGTATTTTATGCTAATTTTAGTAAACTTCAAGTTTTTTTTAATTCACTTTCTTATTATCAAGACTGGTTCAATGTGCTGTTTATTCTTTGATATCCAAAGTAATTTTAATTATATTTGTACTAATTACGACATGATAATGTGGGTCTTTCATTAATTTATTGAACATTTTATATGTTGAAAATTTAGGTCAACTTGAATATATAATACATATTGGTTCAAAAATTTTGGAAAGGGAAAGTATGTAGTCAAATTTTTGTATATAATGGATTTATTTATACATATGCAGATGGAATAGTGTGAAAGAACATTATCCGAATGTTGCTAAAATATATTCAAATGTGTTTTAGAATTTAATCTAATAGTTGGTTTTTTAAAAAATCCAAAAATGTGTTACATTACTCACTGTTTTAGAAGATATCAACTATTTTATGACTGAATGTAAAGACTTGAATTTAAATATATATATATATATATATTTAAAGAAATTTTTAAATAATGAATTATATAAAGTATATTTGTACATATTCTTTGTCAGTATTAAAAAACATCAGTTTATTGAGAGAGAGAGTTAACTTGACTGCAAATTTTTTTTTTTCAGATTTTACAGAAATATTCCTTGGATGACATAGATGATCCTGATGAAATATATAATTATTCCAATCTCATGGGACCTTACATAGAATATGCTCCTAAAGCAGTGCAAGAAAATTATAAACTGATGAATGGAAATGCAAAACAACCTCTGAACAACAACTCCGAAGGTAATACTAATTTTGAATGGTACATTTCTGATTATTCATGTAATTATTAAGAAATTAAAGTTGAGAGGAGAAAGCATATAAGGCTTAAGGGATCAAAACTTTTTGTGTGTGGGTAATTTTAATTGTTATAATTACATTAAAAAATCTAATTCGAAAATAATTTATAGTTTTTGCATTTGCGGAATCAAATAAAAAAAAATTTATAGAAAAACTGAACTGAAAAAGAATTGTTATTAAGCCTCTGACTCGTTTTCTGTGCTATGAAATGAAATATAGACTCCCATTAAATATTATTACTCCTATTTTTTTATTGTATATATATATATATATATTGTCAGGGTAGTTTTTGAAAAATTACTTTTAGGACAAGATTTAAAAAAAAACGTGTATGAAAATATATAATTTTTGAAATCGTCCTTGAAAATTTATAAAAATAAACAATTATTTTTGTTTTTTCAATATTATCTAGAAAATTTAAATTTTCTAGATAATATTGAAAATTTATATATATATCATGCCACATAAACTGTGATATTTCTGCTTGTTTAATTGTGTGCATTCTTCTGATAATTTATGTTTGCTTTAAAAGAATTTCATTTTAGTGTACAGTACCAAAAAACAAAAGCACTTTCATTGTCTTATTATGATGTAGTGCAACTAAAGGTTTCAAAATTGATAAATATATTTAGAATTATAGTAAAGTTTAATTTATGGATATTTCAATTTTGTATTATATAATAGTTTTTTTATTGCTTTAATTATGAATTAAAAGATTTCTAAAAACTTATTTATTTCAGATCATGTGGAAGCAAATCATTCATCTAGTTATTCTAATCCATCTAAAGACTACAAAATTGATATTTCTAATAAGCCAGGTATAATTGTTTTATTAACACATTCTGTCTCTAGACCTGTCTTTTGTTGCAAGTAAGAAAAAAAATGGTCAAGATTTAGATCAGGCCTGTCCAACCCATAATATATATATACATGTGTGCACATCTGTATACAATGAATTCGATTTATTGACTTTTTTATTGCGGCTCTTTCCGAACCCCGTTTGAGAAATCAAGAACATTCTGCAATAAATTTAATTATATGTATTTGTACAAAATTTAATTTTAAAAACTGTCCTACAGTTACAACCTAATGCTGCTGCTAAATTATTAGCAATCAAAAGACATAGAGTTGTCAGTCAGTCAGTCAGGAACCATATTTCTGCAGCAAGCCTAACGTAACAGATATGTTACGCTTGCTGCAGAAAGACTGACTACTGCTGTTTCCCATTATCTGCATGCTGCCTTCCTTTCCTGCATTTAGTGCACACCCGTACTCTTTGGTAGGTTTGCTGATTAGGGTGTACATTGTTTATCACCTGCTCATGCAAGTAAAACCCATACCCATTTTAAAAGGAGTTCAACTTTGTATAATTGTTTCTTAACAAGAATATTGAAGAAAAGTTGTGACAATAGTTGAATCAATGTACTGAGATATTCCCATAGTAATGAGATATGATGCGAATGACTTGTGTAAATATTCTTTGATACTTTTATGTACAATAAAAGCTGAAATTTTTGTTCAGATGACCTTTCTCTGAGTCACTTGTGGTCTGCAGGTTCGCTAGACCTGATTTATGTGCAGAAAAAAAAGCAATGTTTTATCTTCAGTTCTTTGCAGAGGGATATATAAAAACTTAAATATGAATTTATGTAATTGTATGCTATATTTTCTAAAAGGTTAAATGAAAATAATCAAAGACATAATTATAATTATTGTTCATTTTATGTTTTTGTTCATGTGTTAGAGTTAAGCATTGTCTCGTATTTTTTTGCTTTTAAAACTAATTGTTAAGTTGCAGATTTTATTAATTTCCTGACTTTACTGGCATGAGTTTTATACTGTTTTTGTGTGTATGGTTTTTTTTAAATAATTTTACCTTATCTTTTATCGCAAATATATATATTAAAAAAAAAAGTCAGTAAAATTGATAATTTTTCATTATCAACTTTTATCACATTTGATTGGATATTTATCTTGATGGATATTGCAAAATATTCTGAAAGCAGGAGATTGTTTTCATTTTACTTGAATTTAGATAAGATTAAATTCTGTTGATAAAATTTAAATACACAAATTTTGATTTATGTTACAGTAGAAATAAAGTTTTAGAAAAAATTAAATAAAATATTTTTATTCTATAAATTTTAACAAAAAAGGTTTTATTTATATTACAATGTGCTCAAAACAGGAATGATCTTTTCTCTTTATATTGGAATTTTACTCCATTTTGTAGGTGATATGCTGTGGGATGCCCTAGTAATCATTTCCTATTTTAAAGCTCCTCTTTGTCAACCATTACTTACCTTTATTTTCCTTCCTTCATCTTATGTCTAGTTTACAGATGAACATTTTTAACATCTATTTGCACTTTTTTACTAGTAAATTAACGGCTGTTTGGGGAACTTGGCCAAATATGCCTCCTTGCTAAAAACACTAACCAGCATATTATTTTAATTTCAGGACAAAATCCAAGCATTATTTTAGAAAATTTTGCATTTTTGAAAAAATTAAAATATTATAAACATTATAACATTGATTATAACATTTTTCTGCAATTTTTTAAAGCTGAATAGGTCAGATTTTTTTTCTTCTGAGTGAATAAGAATGATAAAAACACTTGCACACAACTGAGAAAATATTTAATTGGAGATATGTGCAATTTGAAATCTTTGTTCTCTATCTCTGTGTTGACAAATAAATATTCAGAGCAATTTTGAATTTTTATTGATAAAGTATAATCTTGTAGAAGACTGAAAAACTAATTAAAACCTTTTTTTTGTTTTATAATTCTTAACTAATTCGTATTTCTTATTTTTTAAGTGTAATCTGTAAAAAAAGCAAAAAACAAATTACTGATGGGAATCATTGAAAATGATAGAAGTAATAAAAACTGTTTCTTTGATATATTTATTTGTTGTGTAACTATATGTTTTTATTTGATTTGCTAAATAACTAATTGTTATTTAGATACATATCATGCGCCTATCAATGGTCACAACTTAAATGGAAATAATGACAGTGACAGCGATGAATTTTCTGACACATTGGATCGAGTAAATGAGGTATGTTTTTGTAAAATCTTTTTTTCCCATATTTGAGATGGGCTTAAACGATAAATTTACTAACCATTTCTGTTTAAAGTTCATAGAAATGAAATTTCAGTATTAACCTTTTACGATTTGGTTTCTTGCAAACGTTAAAGTTTTACTCTCTCTTTTTTTTTTTTTTTTTTTTTTTGTATGAAGCAAAATTTTGCTTTTGTCAACATTTTCTCTTTTCCAATATTTGTTCTTATTCATTTTGTTAAGGATATTTTGACCCTGAGGCAACCTTGTGATCTTTTTCTTTCCTATGGGGTATTTACTGTCATTGGTAAACACTGGTGATTGAACCTCCAGTTTCCCCAGCAATCCTTTTATATTTTTAACTCTCCTTCTAGTCAAACTTTTTTTTTTTTTTTTTTCAAATGTCTACACCACAGTTACATCTGGCTTGGTGCAACATAGCCACTTCTAGCTCTTGGGCAATAAACTTCACTTTGACTCTAACTCACACTAGTTTGGTACTTTTTTATACATCTAATACAGCATTTTATATTTTACATTTCATTATAAATTTTATAAGAATAAATGTATCACATTAATTTTAGGATTTCTAGCTATTTCAAATTGAATTTTAAAAACTAATGCATCTGTATCTGGTTCAAATGAATTGGTTGCAATTCTTCAAACAATTTATCTGATATTCTGATTCTCATTTTACTCTTGGTTTGCTTCATTCCTGAAAATAGGTGCTTATAAATGTATGTGTTTCTGAACAATGATAAAACAGGTAATGAAAAAATTGTGTTTTGAGGCATATTTGTCTTTGAGTAGGTATATGATTTATAAAAGTCCAATAAAGAGAGACGTAATGAAATTTCTATTGGTTGGATGTCAGATTATTACTCTATGCATCCTTTTGAAAATTTCCTGGCAGTGCATCTATATCGACTGTAAATTGACTTGAAAAAATAAAAGAAAGATTAATTCAAAATATTATTTTCGAAAATATTGAAATCCATTTTCAGATTCTTGTATCAAATTTCTTAGTTAGAACTGCATTTGTCTTTATTTTTAGGATTATGTCCAATCAACTTGTTGAAAGGCTAAGAATTGTTTGCTTATGTGTTCTTCACTGTTTCATATAAATTTCTTGACATTGTCATATCTTTTAATTGTCATTTTTTTTGTTACAATATAATTATCATTTATGCTTCTAATACAAATGGCAAATTGAGTTTTATAATTACCGCTTGTACTCTTGTGCATTGTTAAAGAATAAAATTTAAGATTGCAAGGTTTACTTTCCAAATCCTTTTCTACAGATATTCTAATCTTGTTGATTCTCCTGTCAATAGTATGATGAGTTAAACCTAATTTCAGAAATGTTATCTTTCTTATTAGAGAAAATTATGTCACACTTTTCATGTGTTGCTTACAAAACTCGCTATCTGGAAAATGATCTTGATTTTTTTTTTTTTTTTGATGATTAAATTTGTAATTTCATAACTAATCTTTTCAAAAGATTTGGCCTGGTTTGTAACATTGTTAATAAAATCCTTTGTTGAGATATAAGACCTGTTTTTAGTACTGCTGTTTTATCTTAACAACATTATCCATGGTACACATAGAATTTGGAGACATGGTTTTGTGTATGCATTTTTAAATAATACCTTTTGAAAGCAGGTAGGAGAACACAATAAATTATTCAGGGTGCCTCATGATTCCTCTTGATAAAAAATAGTTCTTGTGTTCATTTTTTATTCACTAATTTTCTTTCATTAATGTATATCTTTTTTAATATGGGGTTTAGTTGAAATAGAGGCAATATTAAAATTTCCATTTTTTTTTCTTTATTTGATAAGGGTAAAGATAAGGATAGTAAGAGAAGTATACAACTTTTACTTTTATGAAAGTGTTGCAAGAATATAGAAAGCAAAGTTCAATAATAATTTAAAAATATACTTACGTATCTCAAAAAGAGAAAATAAAAACCGATGAGTGAGTAACTACTTCGTTATCATTACTGCATGTACAGAAACACTCAAAATATCATTTCAACTGTCTTACCATATAACTGTTAGCAAATTATGCAGAAATAATGAATTATGTGACTTATAGAGCAATGTATTATTGTGATCTGGAACAGAAAAATTAATCCTGGTTGTCTTTATTTGGGCCAGAAGAATCGAGGCTGGTTAGAAGATAAATCAATAGTTGATTAAATAGATGGCAGGGAAAGTAACAGATGTGTTAGTTTTAAATAGAAAATGCTTGTTTCTCTTTGCACTCATATTCATATCCCCATTAGTTGAATCAATATAAAGGACAATATTTGATGCTATGGTCTTCAGATCTGGCAACTAGTTGAAAGACAATAGAGTTGAATGAACTTTTCCGAGTTGTCTGAAACCAGCCTGAGATTGTAAAAGTGATGCACATACTGGCCACTAAATGGATCTCCACCCAATGTTATCTATTTTCGTCCATGTGCTTTGGTGCGAATAAATCTCTAATATTGACATGCTTGCAGCTCAATGCAATATCATAGGCTTCTAAGTGGCATAAGAATTTGTATATTATTCAGATACACAGGAGAAGTGAATTTACCTCAAAATAGGCAATTTGGCACTATGAATCGTCAGTTAATTTAATGAAACTATATCTCCTTGCAATTCATATTTATTTCTGGACATTCTTTCTTCTTGGGCTACATTGATACATACTTCAAGACCCTATTAGACAGCCCTAATGTAATAGGAGCTGTCTAATAGGGGCCTTAATGGAGTGAAGAAAGATTAAAAACATTCACTAGGAATGGACGGGGAATGGAGTGAAGCGGCTTTACTGAACTAAAGTATTAAAATTGTTTCGAGGAAACTAAAATTTAATTAGTAATTAATTAATTTGTCATGACAGGTGCTGCTGCTAGCACTTAACCTTAATATGTATGTAGTGAGAGTAAGTTGTTATAAGCAAAAAAGATGTAGACTAAATAATGTTTAGGTTGTGACTTAGGCTTAAATATTTCTTAAAAATTGAAACTTGTGTAAAATAAAACTCTTTGCTCTCCCAATCAGACTGAGTTATTTTGAACTGTGTAATTGAGAAATTATTAAGTTCTTAGAACTTTATATCAAAATTCAATAATTTATTGTGAATATTCTTATACTAAAAATAGCATAAAAGTTTGTAATGGAAGAACCTTATAAATTAGAGCATGTTTCTATTTTTTAACCTTTTCATAATATAGAATGTTATCACTTACTGAAATCTTAAAACTGCATCAAATAGTATGCTTACCTTTAAAATGTTTCTTTACCTTATTTTTCCCTCTTGATCTCTTAATATATGATCTGATCTTCTCATTTTCTGTATTCATTGATTGATTCATTGAATATTCGATTTTTCATGAAATTATTTCTATAGTTAGAAATCTTTTCGTGAAACCTTGTGAATGATTTAAAATAGTATCTCATTCTTTTTTTGCATTAAGTAATTAAATTTGTTCTTTAAAAATAAAGTTTGTATTTTTAAAGAACAAATATAATTATTTATACCAGAGTTGAATTTTTTATTGCTCATATTGCAATTCAATTCTTTACACATCAAGGTTGATAGACTGAACTATTTTGGAAACATTACTGGTGGCAATTTTTTCTTGAACCTGTTTTTTGCTCTATATTTGATGTCTAATTTCCACGATTGAGTCAGTATTAATTTAACTATTTGCTCCTTTTTACGGATAAAATCTTTCATGCCATTTGTTTCAAATTATTTATTTGTTTGTCTTTTAGTATTGTAAAAATTTGCATTAATGTTTTTTTTTAATCTGTTGTGTTTGATTCTATAGAACTTATGAGAATTTTCAATGTAATTTAGTTAATTCTTTTCAAATATTATTTTTATTAGGATGAGCCTCCAGAAGTCTTGTTGACCCTTAGTAAACCTATGACTGATGACAACCCACTTACTGACAAAGGTCCGAACATTGTGAGTGTTCGGGGAGGTGGAGACCATAGAGTGGGTCCTAGTGAAGGAGGGTCTCCAGCTGGAGGTCCTTCAGGCAATAGAGGAAACAGACTCCCCCGCCAACAAAGAAGTACTGCACATTCTTTCCCATGTGTATATTTTTAAACACGTCTTGAAATAAGGAAACATCATATACTTGAAGATATTTATTTTATTATATCATTGGGAGAAAATGTTTAAATATTTTTATTTATCAATTTAGTTACTTTTATTTTTGTAGTTTGTTGTGGCTAATAGCTTGGTTTAGTGGGGTTCTTTTTACACTTTTCAGAATATTTTAATGCATCAATTGTTGCTTTAAGATATAATAAGTATAGCAAAAATGTCCCATATTTGCATCATTTTTTTTTTTAATTAGCATAACTGCTTAATGTATACAGTGTTGATTTCATTATTGCAAAATAAATGTTAATTTTTCCATTCATACAAAATCCTATTAACACCCTTAAACTACTGGAGTTTTAAAGTCACTTAATATGTTCTGTAAAAACACATATTCACATAGAAAGCTATAAAAAATTAGTTATGTAAAAAAGCATATATTATGTTGCCAGTTAATTTTTATAGAGCTTCTCTTTAAAAACTTTTCTTCTTCAGTATTAAGGAGTTAAATACATATTTGAGCTTATGAAACCTATTATCCATGGAAAACTTATGGATTATTGTACTGAATTATATAATTGTCTTTATGGATTTTTGTAAAAATTTTACTATATAAACTGACAATCATTTTAACAAATTTTTTTCATGAACAACTTTATTTAACTGCACTAGCCCAATTTTAAAAGTATTGGTTGCTTTTTATTGAATTTTTGATGATTTAATGGATAACTGTTAAAAGTGAAATAATTGTATTATAAAAGCAGTCTCCATCTGGTGTCAAATTTTAAAAATAAAGAAAATATTTTCTTAAAAAAAAAAAAAAAAATTGTAAGGAATACTATCACAAAAATAGGCAAAAACTGGAAGTAATACGAGCCTAATTATGAAAATATAAATACACATACCTATAAAATAAACTGTTTTAAATATTTTTATTTTAAATTTTATATTTAAGAAGTATGATTTACATATCCAACAAAAAAAATTAAAATTTTTCTAAATAATGTCTTGTGTATAATTTCTTATCACATATATCAGTGCATCATATTTTGTAGTGAATAAGTTTTTCAATAATCATCTTAGATTAATATGTTTTAAAAATAAATTTGAATACGGTGTAGAGATATATTGTTAACCGCTTGCTTTGGAATGCTGTTAATAATGACTATTTCTTCAAAAAAAAGTGACTTATAATTTTTTTTATCCAATATTAAAATCATTAATACTTTGACAATGTTTTAAAAATTCAAAAAATGCTATCTGGTGACTTGTTTTATTCATGCTGTGTTCTGAAAAAATGTTTAATACATACTGAATAATTAATAAGAAAATTATTTCTCCTTTCTTTTAAGGTTCTGATTATCCTTTACATCCTGGGCCTGACAATCGACTAATTAGTGGAGCTGGGGGCAGCAGACGCAGTGGTGGGGATGGGTCATCTGAACTTTCGGGGGATGTGGGTGAACAGCTGGCCATGGCTGTCATACGGTTGCAGCACATAATGGAACAAGTTGTGGTGCGTTTGGACTCATTGGAAGTGCTACTTACTGAAAGGAGAGCCAATAATTCTTTACAGGCAAGATTTTTTCTATGCTCATGAAAGTGTTTTCTGTAACTTGAATGTATAACTGAAATCCGCAATATTTTGTTCCTTATGTCCCTTAATTTGATGTTAAAATACAATCCCTCTCCTCCTGTTTCTTTGTTTATGAAGAAAATCATATTAAATTTTTTCTCATTTTCTATGTTTCTTTTAGTTATTTAATAAAATAAATTATTACTGTTGTGCAAATAATAAATTATCTTAATAACCTTGATTTTTTTTTAAATAAAATCTCATTCAATTTTATCTTTGACTGATCCCCCTCCCATTCCCCTGATTACTTGTATTGTTTTTAGAGGGTTAAGCTATATTTTTAGAGAGTTTAGGTTAATTAAATATATTATTTCTTTTGTTATGTCAGTTATACTGGTGTGAATATAGTAGAATATTCCTTTTCTATCGTTCGCGAACTTGTACTTTTTGAAATTGTTGACTGATGGTCATTTGATTCATAATTTTGCCATCATCGAGCTGACTTTTACTTTTATATTTTTTGTTATATTGATGTCAGTTATTTCTTTTGTAAATCCCTCTGAAATCATACTCTGTTCATTAAACTGAAAATCTGTAGATAATGGCTTAACTATAGCTGGGACATGTGTGGTGACTATTAAATTCGATCTTATCTAGTTTTGTAATTGTTGCTTGTACCTATCTGAAAATTTCATATTTTGAGGTACTAATGAATATGAAAAATATAATAAATAACTGTTTGGCACAAAAATTAAGTACTTTTGATCACAAAAGTACTTCAGAATTATAAAATAGTAATTAAAACTTAAGTGTTTAAAATGCTAAAAGAATGATCCGATTATTAATTAGTTTGTATATTTGTTGCTAGATATTTTTTCAAAAATATTTATTTAATAAAACTGTGTTTCTTTTCATTGAAAACTTACTTCAAACTGATGGGAAGACATTTAAAATTATACTGAATACTCTAGAAAAAAGACATATTTGGGCAATAAAAGTTCTTAAAATTATGAGTATAATGTAAAGAAATTATGACATTATGAAAATATTTAGTACTTACAAGTTATATTATTGTAAATTTTTAATGTAAAATTCGCTTATTTTTATTTTGCACTTGTGATTCATATTATACTAGATCAAGGGTGGCGAACCTTTATGTATCAACGTGCCATTTTTTCTAAAAAAAAAAAAAGGCTAAGAGGTCATAGACTTGCCATCAAATAATTTTGACTTCGTGATAATTGGGATAATAATACTAAATACTATCAACTCAAAACTCTTTACTTACTCAAAAAAAATACATTTTGCAATGTCTCAGTTATACGCGTAATTCAAATTAAAGTAATATTAATGTGACTTCTGTTGTTGCGGATTAGATGACAAATAACTTATATTAGGGTTGTAAGATGTTACTTTTAGTGGAGTGCATGTTGAACTGGAGTCATCTGTGAAATGGATTCTAAGCTAGTCTTTAATGTTATTCATCTCTGAAAATAATGACTCTCGGGCATAGGTAGATATAAATATAATTAAAATAGCACGAGCCAGCTTCTTCAAACAGTTAAATGTGTCTGGTAACGAATTCCCTGTTTCCAAAATTTTGTTATTGGCATATTTACTTATATTGCTTGCCAATTTTTCTGTTTCAATTAATTCCAACTCTTTCCTTGTTTCAATTATTTTTGCATCCATATTGAACTAAACTGGAAATTAATAAGCTGTACTTCAAATTCTTCAATTTCCAACCAATCGAATTTGGACAAGTTCAGTTTATCAAATGAAGTCATATCAGGGTACATAATAAACTTGAATGTTTCCGATACTTTTTTGAATTGAAAAAATCTCGCTGAAAATTCATTGATTGAAGAATCAATTATAGAAGTAAATTCTTCAGTGACTGTTTCTCCGCCTGGTTTCTTATATATATCTAAATCATTGATATTTTTTTCAAGTTTGGAAAATACTTGTAGTTTCTTATAATAATATCGTTCCTGAAAACATGCATTCATTGAAATGTTGGCATATGTCTGTAAGAAACATCAATTTTGAAAGTCAATAACATCCAACACCTGTAAGAATTGCTAAAATTTTTCCTCCCTTTGCAGAAACAGTGATTTCTTTCAAGCAATCAACAAATCTTTGAAGTATGTTCCCGTGGCTCAACCAGTGAACATTATTATACATCAGTAATCCATTATACACCTAGATTACTTCATTTAACAAAGCATCAAACTTTTGCTTATTTAAAGCCTGTGACGAAATGAGATTGACTATTCTTGTGACTACCGCCATTACATTATCAAGGAATGTTAAACTACTCTTAGCACACAAGGCTTGTTGATGAATAATGCAGGGGAATTCAAGAATTATAAGTCCTACATCTGTTTGAAATAAACGTATGAAGCCCTTTTTTTTGCCCGCCATACTTGGAGCACCATCAGTTGCTACTGAAACAATTCTTTTCAAATCAATTTATTTCTCAGCAAGCGAATTTTTAACAGCCCTACAAATATCTGTGCCATTTGTAGTTGTTAGCAACAATATTATTGCAATTAATTCTTCCTTGAGGACGTTTCCTATGCAATATCGAGCAAAAACAGCTAAACGTGCAGATTTAGTGACGTCAGTGCTTTCATCAAGACATAGCGATATAAAAGGAGTGGAGTTAATGTCAATTTTTTGTTGATCTGCTACATTTCCAGCCAGTTTTAAGATTCTTTCTTTTGTTGTGTTTCTAGATAGTGGAGTATCTTTGATGCGCTGAATTATCTTAGCTTTATTATCGAAATCATCAAAAAGTGTTGGCCCGCAAGCTAACCAGGCTTCCTTCAAAAAGTTTCCCTCTTGAAAAGGTTTACTAAGCCGAGCAATGGCATTTGCAGCCGAGTAACTTGCTGCACTTGTATGACAATTTTTGCCAACATATTTAATCATAGACGTCGACTGTATTTCCGTCTTTCATTGCACTTGCAATTAATTGCTTTTGCTCTGGTTCGCTTTTTTGACTAATGAATTTGTGATTTGTTTCAAAATGCCGTTTTACAGACGATGTTCCACATACCACTGTTTCAGAACATAAAATATATACCGCTTAGTCGCCTTTACTAATCATGTCATGTTTCTCAGTTCACCAAGTTTGAAATTCTCTAATACACTTACTATCTTGCACTTTTTGTTTTTTTGCTGAACTAGCCATATTAAATAACAGTTAAAAATCGTAAATATAATACAAATAAACTTAAAAGTACAATTATGTCAACGAAATTGACTATTATACTATGCGTCATTAGCAATTGTAGTCCTCGATGTAACTATTATAACAAATGAGCACGCCTCCTGCCCACCACCCCGCGCCCGAACACTGTTGGCCTCCTTCTGGTAGTCCTTCGATAATTTAAATTTAATGCCACATGAACAGAGAAAGACAAACTCTAATATTTAAAATTATAAATTTATTTACACGATTATTTATTTACATATTTACAACACTAATAACATCACTTTCTAAACTGAAAGTTTCAGAATCATAACGGTGGTCACATCGATCATAGTCAAAGTCCAAAAAGCAGCCAACATTTCATTTGGCCATCCAAACAGATGTCGTACAGCATCCAAAAAAGCAAGCACTCATTCCAATAAGATCTCCTTTATATATATCCGGAATCTGCATTCGACACCGTCAACTCGACAGTTAAGTATCGGCATCCAATGAAAAATGACTTCATAGGACGTAATTGAAAAATACCGTCGAATGTAAATTCCCGATTCCATTGCCAGATGCGTGGGATGACGTCATATTGGCAACACGTAATTCCAAAACATTACCGCGATATGACAACAGATGGATCACTAATGTTCGTTCATAATATTCTTCATAGTGAACTTCATGATCGGTGGCGTGCCCAAAATATTGTGTTGCGTGCCATTGGTTTGCCATCCTTGTACTAGATAGTATATTAATAAATAATTGTAAAATTGAATAAATAGGAGGGGGGAATTGTACATACCCAAAAGCAAAATGTTTTTTCAATGTTGTATCTTGCATCTTTTTGAATTTCATGTATTTTAACAGGAAGTTATAGTGCAAAAACATTATAAATAATGTGTGAATATCTAAATTTATTTATTGGTTGGTTGTCCATCATCTTGTGATATACATTGTACTTTTTTTTTTTTTTTCATGATGCATGAAATTTGTCAACAGGAACAAATGATTTATAAAGCAAATCTATTGAAACTTGGTAATTAGTAAAAAACATCAGTACATGCTAAGAATAAATGTTTATATATTAAACCTGAAAATGCCTCTAGATATAGATTTGAAAATTAAATTTTTTTACAGCTTAACATTTCAGTAAAGACAAATTCTATTTACATGAGTCATAAATTGAATTATATACTTTACAAAGTAAGAATTATACTTCTTTTTCATTTTATTCTAGGTTTCAAACAGGAATTCTTCTCGATGGTCTTTCTTTGGTATTTCTCCAAAATTAGCCATCATCATCCTAGCTTGGCCTTTCATTGCCCAGTGGCTCATGCATCTTATTCGAAGGCGACAAAGATACATGCGATGAAAAGTGCTTTAAAATTTTCCTTACTTTCAAATTATAATTATCTATTTTTATTATATAGCCTTTGAAAAAAATCTCACAGAAGTTAAAAAGATTCAAATGCAATAAGAATTTGTTATAATTGAGTTGCTTTATTAGTACTTATTAATTTGTTTCTTTTTTCTCTTCTTTTGGATTATGTCTATATTTTGTTATTGTTCTTGATCAAATTTCATATAGAGATAAGTGGTTCCTTAAGTTTTTATTTGTTTCACCTTTTTTATGAAAATATTTTATTAGGGATTCATTTGTGATATTGTTTTATATCAAAATGTATGTGTTTTATGCTGTCCTTCAAATAATGCCAGCACCAGTGAAGTATTTTAATTTAGTTTTAACTGAGGGGAGTTTTGTAAACTTCTTAAAAGTTAATTTGTATTTGAAATACATGACTTCTTCAATTGCAGTTAATTTTTATATATTCAACATTATCTTAGTAATTAAATCCCTTTATTTTTAACTGGCTTTGATAATTTAAAATTTAAAAAAAGCAGCCTTACTTGTTTCTATGTATGAATGTAAACACACACACATACAATTGTTGTAAAAAAACCAAGATTTGATACTTCAGATTTTTATAAAAGTTAATGAGAGCAGTTTGTTTTAAATAAGAAACTGAATTTGAAATAGAAATATTGTTAATGAGTAATTGTGGTATAAAGTGACAAATGTTTTTAAAATTTTAATATAATTTTAACATACATTTTATCAGTTGAACTCTGAAGTATTTTTCTCTTTTCCTCATGAATACATTTGATAAATATTTTTTTGTTTAAATCTTTCTTAATATATAAAAGTATTATTTTTCAAAAAAAAAAAAAATTAGATGGAACTTTATTTTAGTAGTTTGCTTAATTTTTATGCCTTTGCATTGCTGCTTCTGATTTTCTTACTATCTCATTATTAGACATCAAAAATGCCATGGGACCATTTATAAAAATTGTTTCGTATATATTTGCATTCATTCCCTATGTTTGTTTGTTTTCATCTAAATTTTATAATTAATCTTATATTGATGAATAGCTGTTGTGAAACTCAGTTTCTGGTGCATTACTATTAAGATTTAGGAGACAGTTTTGAAATTTATTATTTATATATCTTCCTTGACTTGTAAATAATTCACATCATCAAAGAAAAATAATAGTATAAATATTTGAAAAATACTATGACAAGATATGTTACAAGCAATTTTGTTTTTAAAAAAGTTTTTATTTAATTGAAAGAATTGTTCACATGATATTTCATGTATTTTATTTTAGAATTTACTCTTCAGGCTGCAATTAATTTAGCCACTTAATTCTTTTTATTATTAGTGTAATTAAAAAAAAATTTTCCAAATGCATATAAATTTTAATTTTTTTTGGAAATTTGCCTATTGTGTTTTTTCCTTAAATATTTAAAGATGGGACTCTAATATTATTCATGTGTGATCTACTTTCAGTGATTTGATTAAACCAATAATTGGAAGTAATGTTTTTTTAAAAAATCTAACATATATTTTTGATTAAATAAAATATTTTGATAAAAATGGTAAGGTTGTCTTTAATTTCATTCAACTAAAAGGGGCATGGGATGTAATTGCTCCTTGAGGAGGAAATTTATTTTTTGGATTAACAAAACAAAACCAAAACTGAGTGTCTCAACTTTTAAATTGCTATTTCACTTCCTGAACTAATCAGTTAACTTTCCGAAGAGTAGCCCTCTTGGACTTACTTTTCTTAGGCAGGTTTGGGTATAATGACACGGGTTTACTGTCTTTGTTAAATACAAATGACACCCCTGTCCTTGGGGTGCACTAGTATTCCTTCTCTATTCTCGACCCTCCTTCTTGTCAACCAATTTTTCTTTTTCTTTCTTTCTTTTTTTTTTCTTTCAGTTTTCCAAACACCTAGATAACAATTATACCTTGTTTAGTGCTGCATTGCCATATCTGGCCTTTTGTGCCATTAAAATCCATTCATTCACATTCCAAAGAGCAATGTTTTTTTTTTGAAGCATATAGTTCATTTTACTTTAAATAAAAATTATTTTAGTGCATGAATAACTTTCTTAGTTATAATAGTAAATTTACCATGTTTTTATAATTATGAGTGGAAGGTCTTAAATGTATAACATTTTAAAATTAGAAACATGCAAATTCAATGTACAAGTAAATTTTTCCAAGAATTGAAATAATTGATACTTCTTTTTAAGTGTTTATGTGCATATATATATATATCATTGTTATTTTTTGTTGCCAGACGTCAAGAATGTGTAATTTCCTGTATTAAATTTTTGACTTTTGTTCCTATTTATTTTGTGAAAAAATAAAAAGGAAAAACGAATTAATACATTTTTCTCTTTTAAAGAAATTGTTTCATTCTTTCTGTTCTTTTATTTTGAATTGCCATTGATTCTTGATGTTAACAAATTGTAAGACTCTTCAAAATTACTCATTAATCGTTTTATGAAATAATTATTGCTTTGCATATTTTTATATTATAGTATTTTATGAAGTATGCATTGAAAGGCCTTTGTTTTTTTCAGTTGTAAATTTTATCATCAGAGATGAATTGATCTAAAGTTATGGGTGGATCTGTAAATTGAAAGATTTCAGAAAAACATTTTAACTTTTTTTCTATCAATGTAAAAATAAATGAATTTTTCCTCTAAATGCAGCTATAGCAATATATTTTTGTCACTTTTAGAAATTACCTGAATATCTCGTAAATGAGATTCTACTTTGAGAAAATGCTATTATAACTTCTTTCAATAACCCAATTCAAATATTATTTTTTCTAAAATTGAATTAAAATAATTAATAAAAATCAGTATCTACTGTTAATTCGTAAAAAATTATATTTCTTTCTGTGGTTTTACCTTACTGTTTTTAATTATTGGAATATCGACACAATGGAAAAATTGAATATACATATGCATATTATGAAATTACAGTGTACACATACCTTTTCCTATTTGCTTTCTCAATATTATTGGTCTATGCAATAAAATGTTTGATTTAATCAAAAGCATTACAAAAAATTGCTGATGCTAAGTTTATTTGATTGCATTTTAGAAGTGAGACTAAGTACATTTTTAATGATCTCAACTAATGTCATTTAATGATTGAATCATTTTAGTGATTGTTTTCTGAAGTATCATTATAGTAGATTACAATGTTTTTAATATTTGGTAATCTGGGCTATATTATATAGTTAAAAGTTGTTGAAGGACTTATGTGTTTGTGCTTTAAGAACTGTTATTTTACACTGAAAATATAAGTTATTTTGTTACATTGTGGTATGAGGACTTCATGTAAAAATGTAATATAAGTGTATATTTTTATGTATATTAAAAATTAAAAAAGAATGTTCTTCCATGCTTCTTACTTACTACAACATGTATAAAACATAATTTATTTACATCATCTTAGTATAAAATTTTAAATTCCAATTCGAAATTTAAAATAATAATAAAGTCATTTAAAACAATTTTTTCTTGGTTTTCCCATTTAATAATTTTAAAAACAGTTTTATTAAAGTGCTACATGCTTTATTCTTAAAATATAGCAATTGATAATAAGGCCGTGTTTCTGTAATATTAAAGAATAGAAAGTAAGATTAATTTTTTTCAAATACAAAATTGGTTCAACATTTTTACATACTGATTTTTATTGCTACACATATTTGTTCTTTTACACTATTCATTTGTATTTGAAGAACTCCATTTTTGCAGGTATGAAAGAAGCTCCATGTTTTGCCTCATGTAAAGCTAAATGAATTTTTAATTTCGAATATTATAATGAAAAAGGGCATGTTCACAGAATATTTCAGAATAATTTAACAATGCATTACAATAAATATATATTTGTCTTATAACCATGTGAACTTGTATAAATGTTTTGAGATTCTTCTATTTCAAAATGTGTTCTAAATTGGATTTCCCTTCTTTGACATTAAATGAAAATAGCTTTAACATAATTAGCTTATGGGTTATATTCAAGTTGCTTTATTTTAAAGAAATGTTTATGAACATAATATTTCCAAAAATCATTGTAGTATAAGAGAAGTTTCTTATAGTATTTATTTTTAATGATATATTCTGAAAAGCTCCTTTATATAAATTATGAGTGAAAAGACTTGTGTGATTGAAATTCTAAGTAAATAAATGAATTCCAGTTAAAATAACTTATTGAGATCTTCATTATACAGCCATCCTATGTTAAAAAATTACAATAGTTTTACAGCAAAAAAAAAAATCGTACAATTGTTCGGAGAGGAAAAGGGTCACTTTAAAGCCTTTGCAATTTTCATTGCTTCGGAACACGATTTAATAAACAGTTAATTAACTTCTAAGAAACTTATTATGATTGCAATTGATGTTAACTAATTTTTTTTCATGAAATAATCTATATTTCAAATTTCCTAAAATTCTTAAAAGTTTCTGAGTCTTAAGAGATTTTAAAAATGGATCCTCTAATGCGTGTGTCAAACATTTGATAATTTTTTTTTTAACTCAAAGACATCTTGCACTGAATTTTAGGGAATTATTTTCCATTTCTAAAAATGGAAAAAGTTTTTTTGGATAAAAATTGTGAATAATTAATGTAAGTTGCTTTATATATATATATATATGCAATTTTTTTTAAATCTTTGGTTTCTCTTTTACTTGAAATTTCCGAATTCAAATTTTTATGCAGTTACATCCAGTAGGTTTATGTATTTGAAGCCAATACGATATCAGAAACTGTTCTCCTTAATAGACCGTATACTAGTTTACAATTATTTATTGCTATACTTATCACATGTTCGGAAAAGGAATAATATGAATAAATAGCTTTTTTTGTTAACAAATTAGCTCACAGATTACATTTATGCTGTATTGAATAAAATAATAAAACTAATTACAAAAAAAAAACAACTAAGATTATAACTGACCAAAAAATGTTTTATAAGTTAATCGTTTGCGTGAAGTTATCGAGAATAGGCCTCCACCATCACGAAAGTTTTTTTGCGAGTATCTCTATTGTTGTAGTGACTTATACCACATAGTGTTGTCAAAGGCTCTACCAAGTCCATGGGACCAAAACCAAATGTCCTCAAAAAATGGGAATGAGAAAAGGTTTTAAAATACATTTTCTCTGTCAAAAATAGTCGTGTCTTTAAGAAATGGCTGGGAGAGGAGGACTGGGTAAAATTGCAAATGATGCAGGTCAGAAAGGTCCGTTTACTGTGATCGAGTATTTAGTAATATCGAACGATTTGAAACATAAGCAAATACTTTTTATGTGTTATTTTGTTAATCAATTTATTCTGAAATTTTGTGTTCTTTGAACTAGATATCCAATCAATTTTGCTAAGTTGAGATCGAAATTAAGGAATTTTTTTTAATTTAACAATTGTATATATTGCCATTAGCATAATTTAAGCTTGTTACAATTGTTGAGGATTCGATAGAAATATCTATGATTTATGTTTATTTAAAGGAAACAAAGTTTATGTGACAATAAATTCTCATGTCAATAAAATTATCCACATTTTATCTTCGAAACTCTTGGTTTTAGTAAAGAGGTTTTATATTTTTGCATTGTGTCTCTTTATAGGAAGCTGATTCATTTGTTACATTTATTTGTGGTGAAAGGTGCTTAGATTTTCTATCAATGTTGTTGTGTGCCCTGGAGATGTAACTCAAACAATATTCTAAAATAGATGTATTTATATCTATAGAGATTGCGCTCGGAGCATAAATTTCTAGACATTTTTTAGTAAATCCTTGCAAATTCATGCAGGTTTATGGTAATATGACGGGTTTTTTATTATTATTGTTTATATGTAGCGAAATTACTACAAAAATCAATGATCACTCTGCTGTTTCAAATACAAATGTGTATTTGCACCTTTTGCTCTCAAACATTCTGCCCAACTCCACCTAGGTTCACTAATAAAAATCAAATATTACCAAAAAAAAAACTTTAAAAGGAGAAATATAGGTAAAAAAGACGAAACAAATGGGAAAAAATTAAAGTAATTTAAAATGCTGTTTCTGGCTTAGAACAGAAAAAATGGGAGTTAAACTAATTTTAAAAGATTGAAACATTACCAACCGTGAAAGATCCAAATGCTTAACAGAAGCTGAATTTCAAATTAAACCATTCCCCCCTTTTTTTGTCTTTTTATCTTTGTATTTTGTAGTAATAGTTTATTTTTATTAAATCATGGAATATAATTTTAATTGATAATTTGTTTTTTTTTTTTTAAATTATTGGTTTAATTCTTTATAAAAGCTTTAATTTGGTAATTTATAATAGCTTATATACATTTTTCATTCCGTTATATACATTTTACATTCACCACAATTGAAACTAATTGTACACAACTTCTTTTTATGAACATAACCTTTGTTATTTTAACTAAATTGCTATGAACTCTTCCCCTTGTGAAGTCATCTAGAATGTTATTTAAGACACTGTTTAGCACACATTTTGGGGAGCTCAGCTTTAAAAATTCTGGTCCTCATTATTTCTTGGATTTTAATCCACTGATTCCTATAATTATAAGGACTGCAAGTATTCTAATAAAACGCTGGAAACTATTATTGAAACAAATATACTTTTTATTAACTGAAATTGTTCGTAGGATAATGTTTAGAAATACACACACACTTTCATCATTTTTCTTTTTGATAAAATGAAAAAACAGTTAAAAAATAGTTTAAACAAGTTAACAATTATAAGGACAGCTAAATTTTCCTATCATTTTTTTGTAGTTATTCTTTGAGTTAACATTGTGTTGGCCTTCATTTTATAGTAAAAGATTGAGGCATTACTTTCAACATTTTTTTTTTTTTTTTTTTTCAATATTTTTGTTATCACCACTTTCTCATGCCGCATAGATGCTATCCTCAAGCTCTTCAAATGGATAATTCTGCCTCGCATTTGCTTACACTTTTTCTAATAAGATAAATGCGAACATTTTATATAATTTTCATATCTGGGGAATTATAGCTAGCTATATTAAAATATCAATGCCTCTTTCTTCAAATCTTTTTTTTTTTCTTTTACCTTTCTTTCTTGCTGCTCTAAAAGTGTGACATGAAACTCCGTTTTATTGTAAAATAAAATTATTAGCTTCGAAAGATAAATAATATGCTCAGAGTAAACTCGTTTAAGATTTTTAGGAAGGTCCGTGGCCAATAGCCCTCGTGTTTCTTCTAGTGCGACGTTAATAAAAAAATAAACTAAAATTAAGATTTTTAGGTATTTCTCAGTGTTCTTATTAATAGGCCTAACTAATCGATTTTGTCGTTGGCTGAAACTGCTCATCTGAACCTCAAAAATCCGCCTTTAAAAAGTCTACTACACCTGATATCTTTCCCTTTCCTGAGCCACTCTTTTGCTAGTGTGTCAAGCTCCGATTCATATAGTGCTACATTTTTAGCGACTAAGAATCGTTCTGAGCAGACACCTATCAACTTCAGGTGTCAGCAACCACTCCCTTATAATTGTGACTTTTGACATGTGGGATTGAGAAAGGCTCTGTCCTTGGCTAACAATACTAGTACAGGCTCTGATGGTATAACATACGATATACTTCGCCTTTTTGAGTGAGGATTCACTTGTCAGTCTCCTTTACCTATTCAACCGAAATTTCACGTCTAGACCACAGTTTAATCTTGTTTGGCGCAGCATACCCATATCTGGCTCTTGCGCCAATAAACTTTACATTCACCCACCACCTATTCTACCGAATATGGAGGGAGCATGTATTCCATAGCCAGTGGCAGGAAGCAATCATTATTCCTATTCTGAAGCTTGGTAAGGATCCAAAGAACCCTCTCCACTATAGGCTTATCGCTCTGACGAGTTGCCTCTGTAAGATCCTGGAACGTATGGTCAATGCCCGTCTCGTTTATCAATTGGAAAGGAATCAATGCATTCCTCCGTTTCAGAGTTGCTTCTGTACAGGGAGATCCACTGTAGATAACATCCTTCTACTCGAGAGTCAGATTCGTTCTGCTTTCGTACGGAGGAATCATTTGGTTTCTATTTTTTTTATATCGAAAAGGCATATGACCGTACTTGGCGCTATGGAATACTGCGCACTTTACACGGTTATGGTCTGAGAGGCAATTTGCCTCTGTTTATTCAAATGTTTTTGTCCTTCAGATCTTTTCGAGTACATGTAGGACATGTTTTATCCCACTCTTTTATCCAGTTTGAAGGCGTTCATCAGGGCAACATTTTGAGCCCCACTCTTTTCATTTGTCACATTTTCTCCCATAATTTCTCATTTGCAACCATCAGTTCATGGTTCATTATACGTTGACGATCTGCAGATTTCCTACGAAGGATCGGCTATGCGTATCATTGAGCGACGACTTCAGACCGCAGTCAATAACCTGATTACATGGTGTGACGCGAATGGGCATAGTATTTCTACCATCAAGAGTAGTTGCGTGCATTTTTGTAGGAAACGGGGCTCCACCATGATCCTGACATTCGCATCCGTAATATGTCTATTCCGGTAGTCGCTGAAGTCCGCTTCCTCGAAGTAATTTTCGACCGCAAACTCACTTTCCTTCCGCACATTTTACATCTGCAGAAGAAGTGTGAGAAATCCCTCAATATCTTGAAGGTATTATCCAACACCTCTTGGGGAGCGGATCGAATTTCTTTACTCCGAGTATGTCAGTCGGTGATTCTGTCTCGGATCGACTATGGATGTATCGGCTACGGATCTGCTTGCAAAACTACCTTGCGGAAGCTTGACCCAGTCTACCATAATGCTCTGAGAATTTGCTGTGGTGCGTTTCGAACGTCATCTGTGCAGAGTCTCTAAGTCCTTTGTAACCAGCTGCGCTTCGCGGCGCTTGAAATTGTCGCTCTATTCTCATTTCAAAATCTCATCTCTTTCATCTCACCCATTACAGAACATTAATATCAGCCCGTCTTTACGGAGATTGTACGATGCGCGATCTTCTTTCATCCGGCCATTTTTTGAGAGGGTGAAGGAATTCATCGAGGAACTCGGTCTACATGACTTGGATGTTCAGCAACGAAATTTTATTAAATTTCCAGCTTGGAATATGCCAAGGTTTATATCATAACCCCTTTGCTTCATACAGCAAGAGCACCACATGTCCAGTTGTTTTCCAGAGTATTTTCGCCTTCCATCGCTGTCAGTATATGGATTTTATTCCAATTTATACGGACGGATCGAAAGGAACTGAATATGTCGGCTGTGGTGTCGTTTCAAATAACATCAGGCACAGTTACCGGCTCGACACTGCCGAAGCAGTCGCCATTTGCTGTGCCCTTAGAGTAGTCGAGAAGTCCAGTTCTCGAAAGTTCATCATATATACTGACAGCGAGAGCGTCCTGGAAACATTGGTACATCTTGACAATCGCAGTCATCCTATTGTGGTTGACATTGCTGACATTATTTGCCAGCTATATAGCAGGGGTTATATTATAAAATTCTGCTGGATACCTAGTCATGTAGGTATTTTAGGCAATGAACAAGCGGACTCGGCTGCACGATCGGCAACGAATCCTCTGCAGCTCGCAGTCCCACTTGAGGACATTCGACGTCATATTTTAATGCTCAGACTTCGTTTTTTTTCTATTAAAATTACAGGCAATTTCAGAAGCAGACAATTTTGGTAAAGCAGCAGAAGGGATAATATGTCTTCGGTCGAAGTGAGACAGCTTTGATTTTGCACCACATCTCTTCCGTACTGAATTATGCATCATGTTTGATCACATTTATTGCAACAGTTTTAGAAATTCAAATTTCTGTAGCTGTACGGGGAGTTGATGTTCCATCTCTACATAAAAGTGCACTTCTTTTGCCTTGAGTTATTTTCTTCGAGGCATTTTAATTAATGTCCACTTCAAAGAATTTCGGAGTTCATATAAAAATCAAGCTATATATATATATATATATATAGAGAGAGAGAGAGAGAGCAGTTGCTGCTATAAAAAAATTGTATATCGATCTGTAATTATTCTCTTGCAAATAGAATAAAACAATAAAATCCTGTTTTTCCTTATTATTATGAACATTTAAAAATATCAGAAAACAATTATTTTGATTTCTTTTTTCATCAATTTTATTTTTTAAAAAAAGTAACTATTAATTTGATTAGATTAGACGCATTGTGTTTTGCATACTAACATCACAAGTATTTTTAACTCAGTTTTTCAAAAACATTGATTTCTTTGTTTCAAAAAATGTTTTTAATACTATATTTGAATTAATTGCCTTTTTTGCCTATTTAAGTTTTTCGAATGTTAAGGCAAGGTAGGTTAACAAATTAGGAACTCATTCAGATGAAGACTCATACAGCGAAAAATCTTTTCAACATTTCCAAAAATTACGTTTGTAACTCATAACTAATACATATTCATTCTTTTCAGTAAGCTTCTATTTTCATAATCGTTAAATAACAAATCGCTATGCATAACATGACCGTAATGAGATAAATTTGAACTATTGTTTTGTTCTTAGAGATGAGACTCCATGGCCATGTTTATCTCTCAGCCAATTGCATTCCATTTCCGCCTCACCGTCTAGAATCACATCTTATCTAAGCCTCTAGACGTGTTGTCAGTCAGTCATCCTCGGATAGCGCGGTCGACGTTACATTGCATGTGTGTTAATTTAATCGCTTGCGTTTTTTGTGTGTCTATTCGCTTGCTGTTTTAAGAAGAATACGATTTAGAAGCGAATTACCATCTCAAAGGTATGTACACGTATAATATAATAAAATCAGTAACAGAATTGGATTACATATCTGAGGATTCGTGTTAACAAAGTAATAATGGTAAATAAATTGCTTTCCGTTTTAGATAGCTAAGTACAATTTTTAAAAATCATTTTTTTCAGCTCCACCGCCAGCATGGCATCTGGTTAAAAAAAAAAAGAGAGAAGAAAATTGAGAATTCAATCAGAATTGGACGGAGTCGTTTGCATTCATATGCAACATAGATGACCTTTCGACTTGTCTCATTTGCCTCGAAAAACTCGCACACAATAAGAAGTCAAATTTGGAGAGACACTTCACTACGAAACATATCCAGTTTGCTGGTAAATATCCAACCGGTGACACACGAAAAAAAGCTGTTGAAGAGCTCCATAAACAACAACAGTCAAGTTCCATACTAAGTAACTGGGCGCAATCTTCCGGTAATGTAAATCTGGCAAGCTTTGCTGTATCATTAAAAATTGCAAAAAGAAGAAAACCGTTCACAGATAGTGAGTATGTCAAAGATTGTTTTACACGTGCATCTGAAGAACTGTTCCAAGATTTTAAAAACAAAGCAGGAATCCTGAAAAAAAATCGAAGATTTGCCATTATCTGCTAAAATGTCTTCAAATGTAACACATGCAAGTGGAAGACATTCAACTGGCTTCTGCCTTATCATTTGCTATAGATGAGTCTTGCGACATTAAAGACACGGCACAAGTTACCCTTTTCGTCAAGTATATGTCGTCCCAAGGTCCAAACGAAGAACTGCTAGAATTGCTACCGCTCTGAGGGCAAACTCGTGGTGAAGATATAGCAAATGCTGTGCAAAAAGGGCTGGAAGACAATGGAATCGATTCAAATAAAATCATTTCTATAGCAACTAATAGAGCCAGAAGCATGACAGGAATACATAAGAGGGGTAACATTATTCTTCAGAAAAAAATAAACCACAAAATTTTAACTTTTCACTGCATAATTCATCAAGAAGCACTTCGTGCCCAAACATTTTCAGCCAAAATAGTTGAGGTCAGGAACTTGGTAATTAAGATTATTAATAGCATTTTGGCAAAAGCACTCTACCATTGCCACTTTAAAGATTTACTTGATGAAATAAATAGCCAGTTTTCTGACCAAATTCTGCACAATAAAGTGCGATAGCTTTCCAAAGGTAATGTATTGCAACGTCTTGCTTTGTGCATGAGTGATGTTCCGAACTGAATACTTTCCCAGCTGAAACCACGTGACTCCCGCCAGTGGACGCTGTTGTTTGGATTGAGCAGCGTAAAAACAGAACGAACTTTAACTAAGAACGAGAGAGAATGCTTTTTGCTCTATTATGTAGCTTGTGTTGTGTCTTGTAGTGATGTGGTAACTGTAGTAATTAATGTTAATACATATTTTTATTTACAAGGAAGTGCAGAGTTTTCATTTTGAATAGATGATGAGTTTATTTTGTTTGCAACTAAAGAAATAAAATACCAGCTCCCCGGAACGACAGAAGAGGTATGTCAAATTTTGATATTCTTAATGAATAATTAGTGACATACCTAATCTGAAAAAACGAGAAACTTAATTTAGTATTTTTGTTTTGCTTCTTAACAAGTGAAATAAAAACATTCCTCTATGAAAAAAGTATTGAACTTCCCGAATTGGAAGAAGACAAATGGTTGCAAAAATTCAACTTCATGGTAGATATCACAATGAAACTAAATGAACTAAATCTAAAACTGCAAGGAAAGGGAAACCCAACCTACACTTTTTTTTGAAGAAGTAGTTTGTTTCAAAAAAAGATTACTTCTTTTAGTTGAAGACATATAGAATTCCTTCATTTAAAATTTTTTAGCAATATCGTGATTTAACCAATGAAACCACGAATTACTTCAGCATAGCATTAAAAAACACGAAGGATGGATTCGATTAGAGATTAGGACGATTCAAAACAAACAAAAGTATTCTCGCGTTCATAGTAAATCCTCTCAACACAAATACAAATGAGATCAACATTGAGCCATTTGGAATAGATGCTGGATCGCTTGAAATGTAATTGCTGGATTTGAAAACTAAAGACTTGTGGACTGGCAAGTTCACAGAACTCAAGAGCAAGTTGGAAGTCCAGAAATGTGCATGTACATCGAGCAGCACAAGTGGACAGCTCTAAAAGAAATTCTGCGAGCTGAGACTCTCATATTCGGTGCATGGAATAGTCTTCCAGAATGCTACAGTGAGGTGAAGAAGTTGGCATACGGAGTGCTGACAATCTTCGAGTCGATATATTAGTGTGAGCAAGCTTTCTCTTGCATGAATATAATGAAAAGTAAAGTTAGAAGTCAATTATCAAATAAAAATCTATAGTCGTGCTTGATACTTAAAACAACAAGTTATAAGCCAGATTTAATCAAACTTTCAAAAGGCATGCAAAGCCAATGCTCCCATTGATGTAACTATCTATGTTTGTGTTTTTAAATGAATAAATATTATTCCGTATTTAAAGCCGTTTATTTTAAATTAAAAATCAAATATATATAAGTAAATACTTAATTATTAGACCGAAAATTTTAGTGACTCCTTAAAAACTGGGAAATTTTGTAAATTATAATTTTTGGCTCTTCCGTTTCAATAGGTTGCCGACTCCTGGCTATAGTAATTAGATAAGATGATAGTATTGTCATCGGGATTACATAGCTACTTATGCAGAATTTAAAAGCAACTAAAAGTCGTTCTAAATGAGTTGCAAGATTTGATATAAGCATATATACTGATATTTATAGGAAGTTAAATAAAAGCTTGTCAAATATTTTATTCAAAATAAGAGAATATTTTTTACCCTTTGAATTTTAATACGGATGTGACTGATGACGATCCACAGTTGTCACGCAACAAATGAGGTTAGTGTATCCATTTTGATTTTTGAATTATTGTCTTATTGTTCTTTAACAATTTATAGAAGTTTAATTATTTGTTTTAATGTATTAAATTATAAGTAATTTAGTTTTACTTATGCTCAATGCATTCCTGATATTATAATTTTTTATTTCTATAGGGTGACAAATTTCGTAGGTAGACGGCAAATTTAGGGATCATACAGGAGGATAGATATCTACGTCGCTCCACTGAACAAAACAAAAGCTATTTAACAATAACAAAAATAATTCGAAATAAAAACCAACGTTTTTAAAAACAACGTTTTTATATGGTGGCAAAGTTTATTAAAAAAAATTATTAAAATATTAGTTAAAACTGGTCGCAAATATCTAAATATTGCATTGTTAGGCAAATAAGAACGGTTCCCAAAATTTCAGAGCTCTAGCTTGATGGGAAGTTGGTTAAATTAACAATAGACAATTTGATGACACACTGATACACATACATACAGACACACACCAAGTGAAATACATAACAACGTTAAAACTAACTAAAATTAATTAATCCGGTAAATTAATTGGTTGGAATACAGTTTAGTCAAACCACTCTTGGAGACAGGAATTATTTGGCGGTATTTTGCCAAATGTTGCTAAATTGATCCGCGAAGCGGACTTAACAATCAGCCAAAAAAAAAAAAAATCATAAAAATAAAAATCGCCAAGTTTGGCAATTATTCAAATTGCGCCAAGTGATTGGGCTAAACTGCATTATTTTAAAAAAAATTAGTTAAAACTTATCGCAAACGTCTAAATATTGCATTGTTAGGCGAGTACGAACGATTCCCAAAATTTCAAAGCTCTAACTTGATGGGAAGTTGGTTAAATCAACGATCGAAAATTTGATGACACACACACACACACACACACACCAAGTGAAATTCAGAAAAACGTTGTAAAAAATGCAGTTAACTATTGTGAGAGGTTAATTAAAACAATTTTAAAAGAAAATTCTGCAATCGAATGCAATCTGTTGATTTAAAAGCAGAATCAAAATTCATTTTCATCAGTGAATTATATTTTTCGGATTCCGTGGATAGATTATAGATCATCAAAGAAACACAGAAACTCTAGGAACATTATACTGTATAAAAAATGCTATGAGAAATTAATCTCATCATACAGCTGTTGTCTCAATCTTTTATTGGAACTATTATAACTATTTTCTATAGTAAATAATTAGTTAGGAAGCAATATCAGAGTTTAAAAATCAATCATTTATTAAGTTGCATGGATATGAGATGTTAATAAAATTTAAATCTAACTTATTATAGCTTGTCATACGCAGTAGATAGAGTAGATGGCGCTTTAACTGATTTTTTTTTTGATAAAGGATATATCTTATAAATATGAACCCAATCTATTTCAAGGCATTAATATCAAGTAATTTAGGTCTCACAACTTTACTTATGTTATATCACAGCAAAATAATTGTTATATAGTCTTCGATGATATACAAAGTGGCTAACACTATGAAAAGTCAATGAAATAGATTTTATATCCTGATTCGAAAACATGAAATATTTCAAATCTGTTGAAGTATGAGAGCTTAAATTTTTGAGAAACATAATCTATGACGTTTATGAATCTCTACAATACTTTTTTTTATCAATACTTTTCATTGTTTTGAATTTCAGGTAAACAGCGTCATAAATTGCTTCGGGGCTAAAACCATTCAATATAATTGAAATCTTTTTAATACTCCAAATTTTCTAAGTATATTTAATTCTTTTTTCCCAAGCATATATCTATTCCTTGCCTAAAGATATTTTATTTCTATGTTTTTGGATCCATCTTGAACTGTCCATCATAATTTAACGAAGCGCTTCAGCAATCAGATCCACAATGAAAATACTAATATGGCGCTTCTGGCTTCACTCTCTACAACTCGCTACATTTAACTCTACCTCTTATTTCCTCTCTCCTGTCGTTTTTCTTTACTGGTTCCCAGTTTTGAAGGGATTAGTATCCGCTCGTCACCAGACGGATTCGCAATAAATTTTCGACGGACTTGATATAAATTTTAAATATTGGCAGTACCTTGAAGGTCATGACGTTTTTTTGAGCAAATATAAACATACGAAAGAGCAACTGATAACACTGTTTGCATTTGTGTTTATATGTAACGCGTGTGCTTGCCATTTATTTGAATTCTGGTCTTGTTCACGAGAAAATTCTGTTTTGGTATTCATCTCTCGTGAAACCTAAATACGGCCTTATATTTACTTTCGTTCGATATATTCTAATGTTTGACGGTTCTCACCGTAAGATCAAATAAATTATGCTGTTTTGGCATTTTGCATAGAAATTTATCAATATTTTATGTACATAAATATTTAGTAATTAATTTATTTTAAATTGGTTTCGATAAGGGACATTTCCCCCCTCCAAAATGCGGACATCAATGAAATTATTTAAAGACCTTTCCAAAATGTTGGACTTTTATTCACAGTTCAATCCATCTCCATTATCCATTAAACAGTTCTTGGATTTTGGTAAATATATATATTTTTCTTTTTGTATAAAATTACTGATATTTAAAATTTATTTTTTAGATGTAGCTTAAACATGGAAGGTGTCTTGTTTTTAATTCTTGTTGTGTTACTTGGTTTTTGATTAATATATGAATTATTAACTTATTTTAGTTTTTAAAAATTCTTGAACAAATTATTGTTCAAGAATTTTACTAGGATTTTCAAGACTCTAATTTTAAATTTAAAATTTTGTTATTGCTTTCTCTTCTACTTAGTCATCTTAATGGCTTGTATTTTTTTTTTTTCAGCTAATTAAAAAAAAAAAAAAAAAAAAACTCGGAATTTAATTGTGAACAAGTCTTTCTTGTAGGTTTTACTTAAGTATTCATTAAACATATGCTTGAAATATTATTGTAAACTTTCAGATGTTAAGCATCTGGAGTTTGCTTTTTCTTTACAATACAAAAAAATATATCAGGAAAAATTACAAATAATGAGGAGGCATTTGTTAATTTAAAATTCATTTTGGGTATTTGTTTTGAAGTTTGATCTTATATAAACTATTCAAAATAATAACGTAACTCTAAAAAGTTTTTATTCAAAAACTGGTTGTGAAAAACCTATGTAAAATTTTACTTACTTGTGTTTAAAACAGCAATGGCATTTTTTTTTTAAAAATCTAATATCATTAAATTTCTTAATTTATTCAAACTATTAAAGTTAATAGTTAAAAAAAATATTGTTGATGAATTTTATAGAATGTTCTTGTTAAGAGTTAGAGTTATAATTGAGTTTTTTTTCTTGAATAAACTGTCCAATTTTATAGTGTTTAAAATAAATTATAACCTGCAAAGTTAGATGGTTGTCAAAAATATTATCTTTATAATGTAATTAAACATTGATGGTATTTCTTGTAAATTAAAGTATAAAAAAAATTATAATTTTACAATTTTGAACGTGATTGAAGGATCAAAATTCATTTTGATGCTTTTTTTTTGAAAATCAAGTTTAATAATTTTAAAACAGATTGGTATTAATATTTGGTATGTTCTAAAATTTGAAACTGGCCTTTTTGCTTAATTGTAAATATTTTTAATTAAAAATGTGTAAAATAGTTATCTTTAATATGAGAAAAAAATGATATTACGGTGACAGAAATAGACTATCTTAATCTTCCTTGCTTTTATTTGGTATAAAATAAGAATCTTTGTGAAAATGGAAAGCGTCTATAACTCACTCGAATGTTAATTATAAATCAAAACTAACATGATATTCTTTTTGAATCATTTAATATTGATTGAAGCTTCTGTAGAATAAAAAATTTCGTCTTTTAAAATTAGTAATTTTTAATTACTTGACTCGTATGGTTTTTAAAATGTATATGTGTCAATACCGAGTTTCAAAGGAATTGTCTCGATAAATGTTTTTCTAGGTAATGATATGAAATGTGATAGGGTGGCCATTTTCAAAGCTATTCAGTATCTATCAATAACAAATTTTCTATATATTTGATAATTTTTAAACTGTTATTGTAGTGTTAAACATTTTGAATGTATATGTGGTAAAAAAAAGTGTCCTGAAATGACTTTTTTTTCTTCTGGATTCTAAATTCTTTTATTAAAGTTTTTATGATAAAAAAAAATAATTAAAAAATATGTATCTTAAAAAAAAACGTGTTATGTGATTTAATGTTGTAGAAAATATCATTGTAAAATGTACATTTAAGTAGCAGTAAAGAGACGTGACAAGAAATTAAGCTATTGTAAATTTTTCTTCTGTCATAATTTTTAAACGTATTGCGACTTTTAATGTTATTCACGTAGAAAAATTTTCAGTGTGATCAATGTTAAAAATTTATAAAATTTAATGGAGAAAATTTAAATTTTGGGTGTATTTTGCTTGGTAATGTTTTGGAGTATGATGATTTTTCACACTGTCTTGGATACAAAAAATATTATAATAGTTAAAACAATTATTAACTATTTTATTTAAGAGCTTGAATTTTAATTAAATGCAGATCCTTAAATTTTTAATTGGATTAGATTAAAATATTTTATTAATAGAAAATTTTATTTTTTGGAAAGCAAAGTGTAATTTTGTTAAATTTTGAATAAAATGATTAAATTTTGTATCAAGAATAATTTTTATTTTTTATTTTTAAGTCTTTGAGTTTCTTGGAAATATGTTTGTTACAATTAACTATTTTGCAGTTACTAAATCTAAAGGAAGATGAAAAATATATTAAATTACTGTGGTTTCTATATTAAGCATTAAAATGGAATAGCATTCATTTTGTCAAACAGCTAAGTGAATCATGATTTTGGAAGAAGTGAAGGTGCCCTGCATGTTGTCTAACTTGTTTCCTCAGAGGGAAAAAAACAAAACCTCATTTATCCTTGGAATCGTATTTTAAACCGATGGATATGCATAATCCTTTCCAAACTGACATCTAATCTTGCTTTTATTAGGTGCAAGTGTGGCCTTTATTGCATCTATTCTCAGTATCACCATTAGAAACATCTGTTATACATGTTAATTCCTCTTGACCTGGATTTCCTTTGTATCATAAAATATCCGTTTCTGATGAATAAAAATTCCGAATTTTGTTTCCATATAAAATTTTTACGTGATGTGAAATAGTGAACTGGAAGTTTTTAGCAAATACAATAACCTAATACAGAATTGGCAATAACTTCAAGTTGACATTGGTACTGATGATCTAGAAAAGTAATCCTTAAGTGATCTATTTCATTTCGTGAAAAACGCGTAATCTAAGTTTTCTAATGACTCGTAATAAAACGTTTGGTCAATGTGGTAATAATTAAATGTATTATGACGCTTGTGTATATTGCTTTAATATATACAAAATTGTTTGTTTCTGATTCGTTATTTTTTTGATGAAATTTTTTATAAAATTTCGCTGTACGCCTATCTAAATGAATCCGATATGTATAGTTTGATAAGCAGAGATTATACTACAAGATTATTTTGAAAGTTTTAAATCTAGAATATTAATCTTAGGCGTTTTGAATTAGTTGAATTCGATGTACAACAACGAATCGGATACATCAGATTAGAAATATGAACTTGATAAAAATATTTATTGGTTTTTTTTATTTGTATGATTAATTACTAATGATTGTTAAATTAATGTCTTTCTTAAATTTTTACCTATTTTCTTAAATGGCTTTCTGAATATTTAACTATATTTTTCGTGCAGTATGGTTCAATATTTTTTTTTTTTTTAAAAAATCCCGTTAGAAGAGAAACGCATCGTGAATCCTTTTTAAATGCGATATCGGTCAAAGCAAGGGTTTCTCGAATATTGATAACGGTCATTTCGCAAAATCCTAATCTATTCCTTTCCCAATTCACTTTTCCTCCCCAGCTATGATAACTTGTACCTAGACGTCAGCTGACGCACTCTTTGCACTCTCATTGGTGGAGCCCGAAGGAAGAGCAGAGGTGTGTTGAAGGCGTTTGCCAACCGACTTGCGCAAGCTGGTGATATTTCTTTTTGTTTTATCTGTGTCATGCTTGTTTTACTGGTTCTTTCGGGTTAGAGCTTAGCGACTCGGTGAAACATGCTACGGTTTTGTAAACAACGTTATCATTTGGTGCTGTGATAGTATGCATTTGTGCAACTGCAGCAGATTTTTTTTTTCCTTTTTCACTTCATTCTCTTTTTTAAATATTATCGCAAACAGACTTTGGATTTTCTAATTTGAGACAGAAGATGTATCTGTATCGACGACGGTTGTTATTTATAGCCATTGACTTTCATTTACTCTAGAGTGGTTGGAGGCGCTATTATTTCAGAATAGAGAGCAAAGTTCTTATCTACTTAAAGTTAATTGAATGCTCAATGACATTTTTACACTTTTTGAGGCAAAAATATAAACTCGTAGAAAATTTTAAATGTTTTATTTGCAATCTTGTTTAGTTTTACATTGAGACAGATAGAAAAGATATGCTATTTGGAATATATTTTAAAATTTAAAGAGAATGTCATGTATGTTTTGATGAATTTCCTATGAGAGGTATTATTTAACCAATTGTTTCTCAATAAATGAAGGTATTGCTTGTTATATATTCCAATTCAAAAATAGTTCGTTCTCGTTTAAGGGAATTACAAAATTTCTTCTCTTAAAAGCTATTAAAATATAATTTCTATTGTAATATGACATTTGACATTCATTGTTTGAAAAGTACGAGATTTTATGACCCAGTAATCTTTCTTTTCAACCATGAGGTTTGTTTGTCACCTGGGAGGCCTTGGTGATCTTTTTCATTTTCGACCTGTTTCCAAGTCATTCCATACCCCTCTTCTTCCTTTCTTGCATTTAAAGTTTAGTGCATATGCTTTTTCATCATAAATAATTAATGATGGCTTGGCCAAAACTTGATTCTATCGCAAATAAAATAATCAACTTATCTGTAGTTCTATTGGTTAAACAATGCATTGTATTTATATCATTGCTGCTAAGTCTCAAGAATTTTGAAATTTTTTTTTTTTTTTTGTAGATTTTTAAAAGGGTGACTTAAAAAGAACCTTATCTTGACAAATACTTTTCCTAAAAGGAAGAAAATTGTTTTCCCAGATGGCAAGCGCATGCTTTTTTCAGATGTCTGCACGACACTTTAGGATGTATGCCAGGAAACCAGAGAGCAACTAATTTAAATATTTTTAACTACTAGAATGCCAGTAAAGGTTTTAGAAAAAGCATAATAATTTAAACGCTTCAAGCGTTGAGTAACGCTCGTATTTTTAAGAGACCTTTTGGAAAGAACTTCTTGATGTTATGTTGCATATGAAGAATAGGTGAAAATAACCTTTTTCAGAATATAAGGACGCAAGTTTACTTTAAGGGTAACGGAGACTGGGAAAAAATATATGCAAGTAGTTTTTATCGTTAGCAAGAAATGTATATTCGAATTACTGTTTGTAATCATCTGACTTTTTTCTTCCATTGGAGAACTTGGGTTTTTTTTTTTAATTATTCGTTTTATCAATGGTTCTTTTGTATTTAAAATGCTTTCATGCGATTAAATCTTAATTGAAAGCAAAAATATTTTAATATAATGTTGATTGTATAGTAAAAATAAACGAGTTATCAATTATTTTGACAGTTTAAAAATTTCACCGCAGAAAAAGTATTGAGAAAAGCGGTTTATATATATTTTCCTTGATATTTTTTTTATTTCCTCTAATCAATGATGAAATTAAAAATTCGTGACAAATTCCTTTATTTTATATTTTTAAAATATTTTCTTTTATTTAAACGATATTTTAAATTGCCAAATATAATTAATTTGAAAAAAAAAAACATTGGAATATCTTAAAAGTTAGGAATATTTTTAAAAAAACTACACTTGCATATTGTATAAACTTTGTTTGAAGTTCAATTTTTATTTATGAAAGTGTATTTATTTTAAATGAAATTTTTCATATAAGTCATCTCACTTAAATATGCAATATTTTCAAATGAGTGTATTCTCTTTTGTTTGACTACATTCTCTGAAGATAGGATTGGTTATTTTTAAGTTTAATTTTTTTTTCATCTAGATAATTGTTAGGGGAATCGCATGCAATTGAACGTCATTAAATAGAAATGTATACGGTTTTTGACATAAGCAGTCCATAAAATGTATTCTTTTACTTTAAATTGCCGAAAAAAAATTAATGATTTTTAAAGAAATCTGTTAAAAAGGGATAATCTGGAAATAAAGGTAATCTCTATAAAATAAATGTGATAATTTTTATTATAATTCGATAGAGACGTGAAAATTGCAACATTTTTATAAATTATTCTTCTTGTAATTTAAATTTAATTTTTTTTATTAATATTTTCATGGCAAACGTGTTTCTTTGTCTCTGGAAAAATAGCCGGCTTAAAGGTTCTTATTCTTTCGACGGAATACTATATTTAACATATTTTTGAATGGCTGTTGAATTGCCATTTATTGTTTGCGCAATCCTTTTTGGAATTTCGTCTCGAACCTTTACATTAGCGGCGCAGCTTTGTATTAATCTTTTTTGATGATTATAATAACAATAGATATTAATCGAACAAAAACTTTTAGTCATAAATATCTCACTCGAATAACGAAATCCAGTAATGATTGCGGAACGCTCGTGTTTACGTGAGAAATACCTCTTACTCAATTTAAATTTATGTATCCTTTACATGCGAAGATTTTCATTGTGTGATGATGCACCATAGATATAAGTTTTTTTCCCCGTAAAATTTGATTTTGTGAATTGCATGATAAATCATTTGCGTATTATATTCGTATAATTCTAGTCAAATGTCATTGAAATTCTCCACTGTTACATTTTTTGTCGGTTTTCGGAATAAAATACCGTTTGGTGTGATTACTTAATAAATTGCGAGCATTTTGACAGTACTAAATTGGTTGTGCAATTCTGATTCTTGGGAGCATTTTTATGAAAGTTATGACGCATAATTACACTGAAGATGTATCCGATCAGGCAAATAATTGATTCTTGACTGTATTTCTACCGGAAACTTGTCAAATTGTCGATATTTGTTATTAATTTCAAATCTGTTTTATTCATGTTGCTCTTAAGTTATGAAAATGCTAAGCGTATTTTATTTTTTCTGCAGGTAAAATATTTTCTCAATACAAAATCATTTACATATCTTGATATACTAGTTTATCAAGCGGGTTGGTAAATTTTGAGCACCGCGAAGGTCGAATTTAAAAACTGTTTTTATCAACAGGGCAATCGTGGGTTGTAACAGTTATTGAGGCGTGTCTTATTGGATGATATCCCTAAGTAAAGCAAACACGAAAATGAGTTGGTGTTCTGATCGTATTGTTCTCTTAATGCGATTTTGTTTCTAATCTTAAAATGGTCCATTAAAAGTTATTTTAAAGTTATATGGGTATTATTGCAGAGTCTGATTCAAAGATAAACTTTTAAAACTAACAAGTTACAATTTATTTCGTCCTTTTGCTTGTGGTTTGAAGTTTCACATCTTTACTAACTGGAGTAGAAGTAACCAAGCTTTTTCAGTTCTCGTACTCTGTTCCTTTCTGCATATCTCAACCAAAAATTCTCCAGGCATCCCTCCCTCACACACAATCTGTTTCACGTATAAATTCTAATATATCTGCAAAAAAGGGATATATTGAATTACATGATTTTTTCACACATTGGTGGTTTTTATTTTTGAAGTTAACAAATTAATGCAAAGATTGGGGAAAAGAGAAAATAATGGGATATTTGGGACTAATTTGCTTTCATATTTAATTTTGAAAATAGGGCTCAAAGGGAGGTAAATAAACTAACCCGGAGCTGTGGTTAATTTGCTTTCATATTTATTTTTTAAAATACGAAAGAAGACACCTGTTCAACGACCTCCATTAAATACAGCATCGACAACAAATACATTATGACATTTTTAGAAAGTTCACATTTTGCGGCATCGCTCACTCGAACAGGCCGAGTAGCCTAGTTAAGGCATCTTACTCGCGGCCGGCAGTTTCGTTCGGTTTACGTTCAGTCGCGGATTCTATCATTTACTGCCAAAGACCCGCCTTTATCCGGGGCTGATGCACGTTAAATCTGTCGGGGCCCAAAGTCCTCTCGTCGTCGTGGTGTGGAAATTAGAAGAGGGGGTGCCAGCTCTGGTGTTGTCCTCGTCACTTGACCGAGGCTCAAAATTGCGAAGTCTGTCGCCAGTAGCCTTCGTGTTGCTTCTAGTGCGATGTTAATAAAACAAAATCAAACCAAAAATCGAACGAGCCCAAACTTTTTATGTTCAATCCTCCATTGAAGAGGACCCGTGTGGTGACGGGGAATGACAGAATAGTCCCACTGTAGCTCATGCATGTTGTATAAGAGGTGACTAAAATGGGTACCCAGCTTCTGGGGGGTATAGCCGGGCATCCTGCTCCTGGGAATTATATCGGGGGACCTGAGGGACTTGTCTTCTTCAGGTAAGTACGGGCATCACGACCCGAGGCACCCTAGTGATCTTTTTCTTTATGGGTTACGCTCTCCCGGGATACCCTAGTGATCTTTCTGTATTTTTGACCCTCCTTGTCAACCAATTTTTGTCTTCAATTTTTTTTCACGTATAGATCACAGTTAAATCTTGTTTGGCGCAGCATAGCATTATCTGGCTCTTGCGCCAATAACCTGTACATTCACTCACTCGCCTCCATTGAAGAGGTTCTTCCAAGTAGTATCTGATGCGAGTTTCGGCAACTCAGCCTCTTCATGTATCAACGTTGTAACTATTGGCAATCTAAATGAAAACTGTTACCTACTTTTAAAATCATTAATGTTTCAATTATTCTGTTCCTTTAACTGGGTGACCGCCATTACCTTTTTTTTTCTTTTCACGTTGCCACTTAATGCAGTCAAAGCCCCTATGTAGTCTTTGGGAGTACGCCTACTACTGTTTGAGAACCACTGAACGAGAGGATTATAAGTTAGTGTTTTGATTTATTCAAAGACGGGATGTGGCATCTTAGGCTTATGTAACACATCGATCAATAACTCCCGAGTCTAACATTGAAAACAACATTTTTTTTGCAAAATTTTTTTTTATTCATATTAACACCTTTGTTAATCACCTTTAGGGTGATACAATCGTTCAACGTTTTTTTTTTTCAAAAATTTTTCTTCTTTTTTTTTTTTTTTTCACAAGAAATCTTTTTTGTTTGATAAATAGCGATAACAGTCTTTCTGAATCATCGACTCGTTTTGTTTTGTTCCATCGAAAGCAATCGCGGCAACCACTTGAAAAACCTTTTCACTTTACTCAAAACCTTTTCAGTAAATACATTCCATATGATATCTGTGTCATCTCAGCAAATCTCACGGAGCTTCACTTTACGATCTTTCATTATAATTTTGTCCACTTCACACATTTTCCGTACGGCACTTCGGTCTACCCGAGCGTTCCGCGTCATTTGTGGTAACAGACGACGTTAATCGGCAAACCACCGACAAATCGTTGCTTTGATGGGCAAGAGTCCGGGTAACATAATTTCAATCCATTTGCACGGTATTTTTCCATTAAAAAACAATGTTTTTATCAGAACACGAAACTCGGTTTTTTCCATTTTTTAAACAAACTACAAAACGACTTTACTCCAACTCGATAACTCAGCTGTTTCTGGTCGATCGGCTTAAAAATTTTGACACGTTTCAAGCAAAGGTTAGTACTCTAGAAAGACCTGGTTACTAGTTTACTACGAGCGATATCTCTGGGTTAGTCTCGGGAGTTATTGATTGATGTGTTATGTTTCTTTTCCATTTGATTGCAATTTTCCATAAAGTCGATCGGGTTTTGCTGTGAAGTAGTGGAAAAAGGTTTGGGAACTCTCCAGTTGCCAAACTGTTAAAGCGTTGAAAAAAGTTTTGAATATTTATCAACCTGGCGCCCATTGAATTTCAACGCCAACGTCAAAAAGTTTAACAAAACATTTTGGCGATACAATTGAATCTAAAAATCGTGCGATCATTTTGTGGATATTTGAAGAGTTTGATTTAAGCTCGGGTGTTATAATAAACACATAATCTGATCCTTATTCATTACCGAAGTCCTGTGTTGAGTTATGTAATTCTTGCGCAACTTAAAACCTTTTTAAAAGTCCTTAAATTTTTATCTAGCTCGAGGTTGTCGAACACAAATCCAGCCGCGGACTAATTTTCAACACATAAACTCACGCAGATCACACTCCATGCAGTTGCGGTGGTAGTCTTTCTTTTTATCACTTACTTTCTTATAGAAGGATCACTGTTATTTATGCTTTGTATTATAGTTCGTATGTTGCTCATTGTGACGTTTCATAACTTAGGTACATTAATAGCATTATTATACATCGAGCATAATAATTTATCTTTTTATGTCGTAACAAAAGCTTTCAATTTCTTTTTTTCTTGGAAACACCGATATTCGACAGCCATTTTTTTAGTTTTACTATCACCCGGTTCACTTGTCTATTTAGACATGAGCGTCTAAAACAGACAAGTTATCATCAACGTAAAATATAATTAAAAAAAAAAAATAAATAAAATAGAAGAAATTTGTATTTCTTTCCCCTTTGAACATCAACGTACCTGACGCAGAATAACTGCTCAAATTAATAAACGTTATGTAAATAAACATATTTTTCTTGTTCTCTGAAAACAGAACGTTTAGTGTCACGCTTATCAAGTAGGGAAGTAGAAAAGTAATGGGTATTATTTTACATTCCTAAAATATTCGCTTTTATTGTTGGTGGAAATGTTGCGTCGATTCAACATTTCCTCAGACTTTTTTTTTTTTTTTTTTTTTTTTTGCGAAGTGTGCGATTTATTATAAAATATGTATAATTGTAAATTTAAAAATTCAGGTACGACATTTTTTAGTAAAATTTTTTTCAATGCATGTTATTTTGACATGCTAAATTCAAACTCAAAGTGTTAAATTTAAAATTACTCTCATACATTTTTTGCATGCGGATTATTTCATGATTCATTTATTTTTTCTGATTACTTTCCATGGAAAATGTTAAGGATTCCTTTTATCTCCCAAATATTATACTTCTTATTTTCGATCCTTCTTCAGAAAATGTTATGAAATATTGAAATTCCTATCGAATAATGGTGACAATATTAAAGCTTTGTACAGTTTTCTTTGTCATATTCAGAAATTCCTCTGTCGGACGCATGTTTTATTAGCAGATCAATACAAGTCTTCATTTTTTTTTTTTTTTTTTTTTTTTTTTTTTTTGATAACGCCATTTCATAATTTATTAAAGTTGAACTTTTTCAAGTGTTACTTTTTTTCTCCATTGAAAATATTACTTCTAATGAAAACTAATTTAAAATTATCATGAAGCCTCCTTTCTCCTGTCTGTAAATTTTCTGAAAAAAATTAAGTATTTATGTTCGTCGAGAAAGTGATTGCATATATATTATTGTTTCTAAATTAATATCTTAGAGATACAGCAGATTTTCTTAGTGAAGTTATAAATTTGCGTTATCTAGCTGATTTTCCTCCCAATATCTATCCATTATATACTTATTATTTTTTCTGTTAATAAACTAAACTGGAGCATTTTTGTTCCTTATGCATTTATGTATTTAAGTCATCTTTATGCTTTTGTAATATCATTTGGTGCAAAATCTCAAATATCTCGTTTTCGACTTGCTTTAAGATTTGGCTATTTCGTAGATTTTAAGAAAATTTAATGTTGAGTAAAATTTAGATTCAGATTATTTAACTTAAAGAAAATTTCAGAAAACTGTGTTTCCTGTACAAATTTAATGATTCGCTTGCTAACACAATTCTAAATACATTTTAATTTAATGACCCCTCAGGGGCTTGCCTTTTTAGGCAAGTACGGACATACTCTGTTTATTTCTATGCAGTCTAATTAAATTCTTGAACTCTGTTTATTTCTATGCAATTTAATAAAACTCTTGAACCTTGCTTGAGAGCAATTCTTTAGTTTTCTTTTTCTCTCTGGAATGTCATAGTTATTTAACCATATTAAAGTTTTATTGGTCATTAAAAAGACTAGTTTTCTGAAAAATAGATTAGTGTCTTGTTTTAAAAGCAATAAATTTTATGAAGTCATTGGGGATATAATCGTAATCTAATCTCTTTTCCTTTCAATTTCGAAATGGATGAGCGTTATATTTTATGTATAAAACCTAATATATAACTATGAGTCACCTTGTTGACATGTCTAACATGAACAACTCATTCGCTTTTTGTTTAAACATTAAATCACGTTTGCTTTCTGGCGTGACTAATATGAATTTTATAACCATATCTGGTGGATTTGACTTTTTACTATTTTACATCGAAGCATTTCGTGTAGTAACGTGTTTGATTTGGTACTAAAAACAAGTTTTTATTCGAAAATATATTCATAAATGAGCAATTTTGCCTTTCTTTTTGTTTTAAAATACTTGAGTTTTGTTCTTGCGTATACAGGTGGTCCTTGATTTAAGATTGTAACTGGTTCAACTCAATGTGTATTTATAACCGCCTGAAAACCGGTAGAAAGTAGTTTTAAGCTTAATATCGTTTATCAATTCATGTTGTTGAAGCAAATGGTATTTGATACCGCTTCTTAATAGTATAAAATACGTTTATTGACATGACCTTTTTTGGAAAACTGCTTTTCCGACATCCCTTTTACTTGTCGTGTTTCCGTAATTGTTGCCGATCTTGAAATGAATTATGCTCATTAAATCAATCGTGCAAAATTTAGTTTTCTTGTTATGGTTTAATTTACTGAGAGTTTTCTTTTTGTAAATTGGCAGTTGCAAACTGATTACAAAAATGTTAGAACAGATAAATTATGCACATTTCTGATGTTTAAAGTCTCCTATTAAGCGGCTTAATTGGCTTCTGTGTTTATTTAGCAAATACAATTGCGAGGAATGATTAAATCTATTGTTGATTGAAATTTGGTTGTATTCCAGTTTTACGCAATGATTATTCTATACGCAACAAAACTAATATATTTATTTAAAATACTATTCTCTCGAATAATATTTGAAATTCAATGTTGAAGTAGAATTTTTTTATTGTTGTCAGCGAAATTATACATTGGGTTTCGATCGTTTTGATAATTTAAAAAAAATATTAACTAATGAGTAGTTAGAATATTTTTCGGAAAAAAATCCTCTGCAAAGCGCAATTTTTGCCTGTTCTATTCATTTAAAAAATGTATCGAATAACTCGTCTAATATTGAAAGGAATTGAAATTTATGTAAACTAGATCTTAAATCGCAAGGAGAAATTTAATTGAAATCTCTCTCTCTCTCTCTATTATATATATATATATATATATCAAGAATTTCTAAATTTTTCGAAGACCGAACAAAAATTAGATTTTAGGATTTTTGAGTCCTTTGTCCCTTTTTAAACGTTCTTAAACTAATTTAGGTTTTGAAATTTCGCATTTGGAAGAAAAAAGAAACTGTTTCAAACTCTTCGAAATGAAGAAAAAGTCCTAACACAGAGGACTATGTCTCTCGTCTCTACCGATTTTGAAATTGAATATTTCCTGAACTTTTATAGAAGGGAATAGCATGAAGTTAGGGATTGAAGAGTTTCGGGACACCAGAACTCGAATTGTTAAAATTTTGGTGTGTTACAATTCTCTTCTTTTACGTAGTTGTATTTAAAAATTCTTTTTTCTTACTTTAACTTTTTAAAAATTTTCGAATTGGAAATGACTTGCTTTTTTTTACACTTTTTTTTAAACCAGACAAAAAAAAGTTGTAGAGTAAGAAATTGTTCATCAAAAACTTGAGACACGTCCAACAATTCCGAACCCATTCGTTAACTTGAAAATTTTAGCAGAATTTTGCGAAATTTGAAATTAAAGCATTTTCATGGTGGCAAAGTTTTTTTAAGTTATATATAATCAACCGTGTTAATTAATCCATCTATATAATTTAGTTCCCTTCGAGCCATTAATTTTTTCACGAATTTTATCCCATTGCTATTTGAATTACAAAACTAATGGGTATTTTTTATTTTTAGTTTTTGTAGTCTATAGGTTCATTAAATCTCAAGTCCACGTGCGGTATGTCATGGAATATACATGAGGTATTCCAGTTTGGTGTCAATATTATTGATGGGGAAGTCTAAAGAGGCATGAGCCAACTCGGTGTCGTCCTCGTCAATTGTGCGAGTCTCAATCTGACGAGGCCCGTCGCCAATAACTCTTGTTGTTTCCTAGAACGATTTTAACCAACAATTGATATCAATTTCTTCGTTAGGCGGTTTCAGAATTACGACTGTTTACTTATGGGTGTGGTTATACGACAATGTTAACAATATTGTAACCAACCAATCCAAGCAATGGAGCGGATGCAATCACGTTTTTCTGTTGAAGTCAATATCTTGGCGGCTTTTACCTTCTTTAGTAATTAAAGGAAATCCGGACACCATAGTACCATAATGTGTTCTTTTTTTTCCCAATGGGATTTACTGTTTTTGGGAAACCACTTAGGTCCCGTCTGGTATCGGGGCTGATGCATGTTATATCTCTAGAAGTTTTGTGGATGGTTGAGTGGGAGGTGCCAACCAGTATTGATCTCTTAACTTGACCGAGGTTCAAAACACGAGGTCCATCGCCAATAGCCCTCGCATTGCTTCCAAATGTGACAATCAGAAATTTTTGATAAACACGGGGGACGTACCCCAGGATGTCCTACCAATCCTTTTTCTGTTTTCGAACCTCTTGTCAACAAATTTTTACCTTTCCCCCATTTCTTCTAACGTTTAGAATGCAGATATACATGTGTGGCGCAGCATAGTTTGATTTTGCTTTTTGTGCCATAAACCTCAACTTTCACCCGACTTATTTTTACGTCTAGTTCTTGTAAATTACATTAACAACTTTGAAATTTAATAAATAGAAACTGTTGAGCTAGCATTAAGATTCACCCAAAATTTTTCCAAAATAAATTTCTTTTTGTTTTTCTTGTGTAAATACATTCGAATCAAATTGGTGTTTTTTTTTTTTTTTTACAAATATTCAATCTTTAAAGAATTTCTGCTAAAGCAAAAGTTGGCAACGCAGCGAAGTGTATGAATTTATTGGCTGGAAACACGTGATTGTATCTTTCACGTGACCGTGACGTCACAAAGTCAATGAAGCGAAAATATTGACAACCATATTTTAACAATGTAAATAGGGTGTATTTTATTTGTATATACTTTAATTTTATTAAACTGATAAAGAAAATTTTTTAAGTTGAAATCTTAATATAGGTTACTTTAAGATACATTTGTTATCAATTTGGAGCATTGATAAAATCCACAATAGGTCAATAGTATTCAGTCACCTTGCATTTTTCACTTTTTATGTACTTTGAGAGATTAATAAACATACAAAGTTAATGGTTTTTTAGAAAACCTTTATTCTGGTATTTTGTGCATAGATTAAATTACTCATTTTTTTTTTCAAGTTTTTATCGTTTCTGTCAAAATATTCGTTTGGTTACAAACTTTCACCAAATTGCCTTATTAAAATTAAAGATTAAAATAATTTATATTTTATTTTTGTACTTGAGGATGTCGGTTTTATTTTGCTCGCTTGAGAGAATCATAAATTTATTTTTAGTAATTTTTCTCGGTGGTAAAAGCTGAAACAGAAGGCAAACGGGTTTTAGTATCGTCGTAAATATCGACGAATTTTTTTTCTAGTAACACATAAAAAATAGTACTGTTAAAATTGATTTATGGTAGTCATGGAATTATTTATTACATTACATGTATTTTTGATTTCAATAAAAAAAATCGAGCGGTATTCTTTCGATAATCTTGCAATAGTTGTGCTTTTTTTTTTTTCATTTAATTTTTGATTACATTTAAAGGTAGTTTTTTAAACACTGTTAAAAACTTAATGACTTATTATTTCAGTTTGTTAAATTTTTGTTATTTTTTACTGAAGATGTGAATAAAAATAAAATTTCAAAAACACGAATTATGTTGGTTCTTATTAGTAAAACTTATTTTCATTTTTAGTGTTAGTTTAGTATCATTTTGATTACCGTCATGAATTTAGCGATTTATCTCTACAAGCTTAGAGTTATTTTATGTGTGACGTAAACATATTTTTAGAATGACAATTCCTATTTTGATATTATTCATTTGTGTGTAATGCGTAAAAGGTTATTTTATTTAATGTATAATCCAATTGGTGATTTTCATGTATTTTGTATTAAAGTTTATTTTATTTTATAAATCAACTGTCATGCATTATTTTGACATAAGACTTTTTAAAGGTTTTGACCTTGCAAATGATGGATATTTACAGGTGTATACTTGACAGAATTTTTTCAGTTATATTGATTAAATATTCCTCCCCCCCTCTTTTCTTTTTCTTAATCTGAAACCGAGCTCTCCTCGAACTTTTATTGTACATAAAATTTCTCTATTAAAGGAATGGTGATGTTTGGAATAGGAATAAAAGCATTTTAGACTATGAATGTAAAAAAAAAAAAAAAAAAAAAAAAAAAAATGCCGCTCATGAAAAGACGGAGCAAGTAAGTATATATACTTATGACCCTGATGTATTTGTTTGCCTTTAGATTAAGAATCGGATATTTGGATGTTACAAAATATGAAAAGATCTGTTTTTTAGAATAACCGACTGCTTCTTGTAACCTTTTATTCTGATTTTTACTTTTAGTGATAATACAGATTCGCACAAATTTCCGATATGAATTTTTACAAGAAATCTTTTTTCGGTTTGTTTCAAAAATGTTAAATTGTTTCACAATCGCAGGCCAGAATTAAGCGATCTTTAGGATCATTTAAAGTTTTAAAGCTGTATCGCTAGAAAATTAGAAAAATTATTCTTCAATGTTCAATAGAATCCAACCTTATGGACATTAAATATTTAAGCTCTATAATCATAATTCTAAATATTTAAAGTGCTAAATAACTGTTGGAAAATTTTTCTCATTTTGTCGTATACATTGTTTATAACAATTTCGTAAACATGACGAGAAACTTAACGTTTTCATTTTAAATACTTGAGGGAGAAATGATGGAATAGTTCCAAAATGTCATTAAACTCGCAGAAACGTAAATCTGTTTATTTTCCAATTCAAAAATTACATGACTGACGTTTGAAATAGTTCAATGTGGTTATAAGTTTAAAAAGGTCTTTGTGTGGGGGTAGTTTTTAAAATGCGGTTTTTAATTTTTTTTAACTTTCTTTTAGATTTTGCCGCAAAAAAGAACTTATGGTATTTTTTCTTATTGAAGAGAATCTTTAATTTTCTTTTTTTTTTGAAGCGATGGATGCTATATAAAGATATTTCATGGTTTTGAAGATTAAGGTATCGATATTTTACTCTCTTTGGCGTGGTGAGGAAGTTTGGAAATAAAGGTGCTAGATCGAGTATATTTCTCTTCACTTGACCGAAATTCAAAATGACGAGGTACGTCGCCAATAGTTTTCATGTTGTTTCTAAATGCCACGTTAATAAACAATCAATCAGTGTTTATTAATATAAAACTCCACTTGATTCCTTGCATTCATCTTATCTCTTGTAATAATTGACCTGGGTTTATGTGATAAATTTTATAAAGTTTTTTTTTAAAAAAACTTAACACTTCCAATCGTCCAGTCAAGTGTGAATCAATCCATTGCTGGAAATGTACCAAGTGTCTAATTTCTATTATATTTTTAATGTGCTCCTTTAGTTTCCTTCCCCTTGTGAAATCCACCTCCATGATCATAAAGTAGAAACTCACGTGTTTTGAACGCCGTATTGAATTCAAACGAGGAAATCTTGATTATAGCCTGCAAGGCACTAGTCCATTGAATGCAAATGAAAGGAATTGCAAGGGCATCAAATAACGGTCGTGTGTCCTATTCATTCGTCCCACGAGATTTTGAATGAGTCGTCAGCCAGACATGTGGGGCATTGCTCTTTTCTCGTCATCTCCCTCAAAAGTTGGCACTGTTCAAATTTTAAATACACACTAAACCTCTAAACCTAATATTACTACCTCTGTTCACTAAAAGTGGTTCTGTATATTTTTAAAAATGGGCTGCAAATTTTCGGTTTGAATAATTACTCGTCTGATTCTACGTAAAATTTAACCTGTACTTTTAGTTTTGGAATAGTGTTTTCTGCAACGAAAGAAAAGATGATAAAAGAGGTGAAAGCTGACAAATTGTTGAGCGCGCAGTGGATGCATGTTTTAATCTACATACTCGAAGAATTTTGAACCAAGTAAGATCTTAAAGTTTCTTGAAAAATGTTACACTGAAAAACCTTTGATTATTGGTTACTTGCCTGGTTAAAATGCTTTGGGAAATTTTTTTTTGTTTCACATGGTAGGGGGTATCTGAATATATTGGCGAATTAAATGCAATATCTTTTTACGTAGATGACGAATAATTTAAAACTGTATTTTTAGAACCTTCAAAATGTAAAGTACGAGTGTCGTTCTATAAGTCTTTAAAAATTCCAACAGATAGTGCTCGTAGCATCAAAATTGATTTGTTTTTAGTAAGCATAATGATTCACTAGATAGCTGTCCAAGTCTCAATTACTCGTATTCGTGATCAAGATTCCTTCATAACTTTTCTGGCTGATAAGATAGTCTTCGCCTTTTTGTTAAAGATTCACAGGAAACAACCAACCCAACGTTTTATTTTTGCTTGATTTCCGGTGCATTATGATGAATCCAGGTAGCGCCGACGATGACAACTCGGCGCGGCAGCAATAAAATTGGAATTTGGCAACAAACGACTATCAAATAAAAATTTATGAATTTTGTTAAATTTGTTTCGACTCCATGTAACAGATGACAGCACCCAATGGTAACAACAATTTATCTGGAACAGGCTACCTGTCTTGAAATATAAGTACTTTTTGAACCACTTTCATACTTGAAGGTAATACGGGCACTCCAGTTTCATTCTGAAATTGTGTTGGCTGCGATAAAGTTGGAAAAAAAAAAAAAAAAACGGAAATCATGTGGCATTCAGTGCTTGGTTAAAAAGAACTAGAATTTGCTTTAGATTTCCACTTTAAAATGTAAAATTTTACTAAACGACTTTGTAGCTGATAAATGGACATTTAAAATACCTTAAGCTTTTTCCCTATTCACATTGAATCTATTTCTGCCAAGTTTTACTTCACCTAAGCGAAAACAGCAGCGATAAAAGATATTTTTATGTACAGAACATTACTTTCAACAAATTCCGAATAGGGGGAAAAAAAAGGTTTCCGACTCATGTTCCCCCTAATCTTGTCTGTTGGTGACATGTTGATCAGGTTATAAAAAGCGTGACAGAATAAGCATAATATTAAATATAATTAACGTGTGAAGTAAAAATTCGCATGCAAATATTACAGCCATTGGTTAAGATAATGCAGCCATGGGGTTTACTGTCTTTGGTAAACACACGGGTGACGCACCCCCCGGCTACCCTAGCAATCTTTCGTTATTTTCGATCCTCCTCCTTGTCAACCAAATTTTTTCGCATCTAGACCACAATTAAATCTTGTTTGTCGCAGCATAGCCACATCTGGCTCTTGCGCCAATAACTTTCACATTCACACACACTCATTAAAGTAATGCAGTCGTCAATGCTCGTAGTACTTTAGAACTATGTTTCAGAAAACACCGATTATAGCACATACATAAAACGATTTGAAAAAATTAATCGCATGTTATTGAAGAGCATTAAAAGACCTATCAAAGTAAACAGTACATAACATTTCTTTGATTCCTTAATCCCCCCCCCCCCCCCCCCCCAAAAAAAAAGGTTGTAAACTTGCCAGAACAAAATAATAATGCCCCGTCCATTGAAACATTGATAACTTCATATCGGAAAGATATTCGATAAACTCACTAGGTGCCCTGTTGTTGTTGCTTCGTAACTTCATTTTCTAAGCAGTGGAATCATTTGATGGTTAACGTTGAAATTAACACTGATCACGCCAAAATTGGCTGAAATCGACACTAAGAACGCCAAGAATGATCGTATTATACTCTAATTAAAGTTTAGTTGGGACTTCTTAGGTCTGGGAAGACTATCTGGCGTAGTTCATCTCAGGCCTTCGTGTCTGTGCACTAATTGCTATTATTCTCGGATACTTTAATAGTTTATTCCAAACTACTGGATATTATGTGGTGAAAGTGGAATTACAGCAGTTATCTTGCATTGTTATAATAAATATGGCGTTTTTTTTAATCGTTTGGTGTATTAAACATTACTTGAAGAATTTTTCTTTTAATTTTTTTATCAACAGGGAGTGATGAAATATAGTTTTAAAAATGGATCCTTTTCGATTGTTTTATTTGTGTGATAAATAAAGTGTTTCTTGTAATTGGGAGATATTTCTACGGCTCTTTCTTTCGCGTGGGTTTTTCTTCTAAAATTGGGTAAACACTTTCAAATGGCAATGATTATCTTATCTATTCTTTTGCGCAGTTCTTCTCCACTATAAATTTTAAGAAACTATTGCGTGTCATTTTTTTTTTTGTACTATTGATTTTTTTTTTTAAAATTAAGTATACATTCTGAATGTAGATGGCGGAATGGGTAAGCACGCTACTTTAACGAATTTTTTTCTGTTAAAAAATTCAATGCAATTGGCTTGATATTTGATTAAAATTTAAAAGTTGCAAGTCCTTCAAAAATATCTTATTCATATTAATAGACTACAGAATTTTATTTTACACGATTTTCGATTTTTGAGAAATATTCAGCCTAGCCCACATCTTGGACGATATTTTCTCAATACATTTTTTTCTTTTCCTTTTTTGCTTACAGCTCTCTAAAACGATGACTGAGCATCAATTTTAAACTTAAGGAATAAATTTGATAGACATTTTTCCCCATTTTATTATTAAAATTTGTTCTATCAAACCAATCGGAATTACTTACTTACTTACTTAACTTAACTTACTTAATCGGAATTACTTACTTACGGAATTAATTATTACTTAATCGGACTTAATTAACAACACTTTTTCGGAAACTTCGACTATTGCTATTGAATTAAGGAAAAAATATTAGTTAATGCTTTATTTCTTTTTCCTTGGATTTTGAAAGTAGAAATGACCGCAGAAGACACAACGCAAAGTGCAGCAAACACAGAATTTGTGCTATTTAAGATTTGTTCATCTAAGAATGACAAAGTACGCATGCAACTTATTTGTGGAGAAACCCACTTTCAATATCTGCCAAAAGTGCAAACACTCGTCTCTTACCACTTTTCTATTTTTTAACTGAAATATTCTGATATTTCTCTCGCATTACTGTAATTTGTTTGAAATGAAAGCCAAAAATATAAAAATATACTTGTTTTTAATTAGCAATCTATGAATCCAACGATTAGTTAAGAGTAACTATGATTTAAGTTTAGTTATTTATATAGTGTTAAATCTTGCAACTAATTTATTTGAGAAAAAAAATTACACCTATGTTTATTAAACATCAATTTTAAGGAACAATATACCTTTGAATCCCATCTTCAGTAAATAACACAACACCTTGGCTATTTAACTTCAAAATTTAACTCGGTCACTTTGTGCAAGATTAACTCCCTGGTACCTTTTTACGAGACAAACGATTCTTTGTAATGTCAGTGACACTGTTTTTGGTTTAGTGCCCATTCTTCTCTCTTTATCTGCGCGTTGATTTTTTTTTTTCTTTCAAGAATTTAGTTTTGTTTATTGGTTTGACGGAATCTTTCTTCCCTTGGGTTAAATCTTTAAAGTCTCAGCTAATGAATCTTGGTTTTAATATCTGACTTACGCGTTTTTACAAGCTTTTATTAAACTTTGTTCATATATATGTATGTCTTTCCAGTTAAATATTTGTACTCTAATTTTAACTCGCTTTCTATCATCGATCAAACAGAAATTTTGCAATCACGTAAACTTCGATGACAATACTTAAGTAGTGACTTCACTGTCAGTCAGTCAGTCACTGTTTAAGCAGTGATGGACTTGCATATAACAACGTCCAATTTAGTCCTATGTTCAACATTACGAGGTCTGACCTATAGCTCTCGTGTTGCTCCCAAGTATGACGTTAATAAACAATCACGAACTCGCGTAATTTCTTACATTTCTAGACTAAAAATAATTAAATATAAGTCAAATATTTATAAATCAAGCTTATATTTAGAAGAACTAAAAGATATATAAAAATTTTCTTGAATATAAAATAATATATAAAAGATTGAGTTGTTATATTGCTTTTCTAAATTATATATTTTACATTCATAAAAAAAATTATATTTGTACTTTCTTGGTTCCTCTTTAAATAAAAGCTCGTTTAAATGGGAGCTCTCTTCCCAAAGAGGTTAAATGCAGCCGATAAGATTGGGTTTAAAACATGAAGTAGGTCGAGGCAAAACACGTCGAATTTCGCAAAAAATGTTTTATTTAAATACAAGATGAGTGAAATCATTAAAGCTCGCTACCTTCTTACATCCTTATCTCAGTTGAAAATCTTCATTTTCAACTGGCTTACAAATTCGTAGCTCGTCGGTTTCTTCGCATTCGGTGATTTATTTTTAGGCGAGTACGGACATCATTCACCCGAGGTACCGTGGCCGCGGTAGCCTAGTGGTCATGGTTTCGAATTTGTAGCCAGCGGTTTTCGTTCGGTCGCGGGTTCGCTCCGTGGCTGTTAAAGACCCGCCGTGTAGCCGGGTTAAATCTGCCGGGGGCCCAAAGTCCTCCCGTTGGCGTGGTGTGGAAATTAGGAGTGGGGGTGCCAGCTCGGATATCGTCCTCGTCACTTGACCGAGGTTGAAAATTACGATGTCCGTCGCCAATAGCCCTCGTGTTCCTTCTAGTGCGACGTTAATAAAAATTAAACTAAAAAACTAAATCACCCAAGGTACCCCAAAAATCTTTCCTTTTCTATGGGGTTTTCTGTCTTTGGTAAACACGGGTGACGCGCCATCGGGCAACCCTCACGATCCTTCTGTATTTTCAACCCTTCCTCCTCTCGACCAATTCTCCCCTCCATTTTCAAACATCTACACCACAGTTTCATCTTTGGCGCAGCATAACCATATCTGGCTCTTGCACCATTAATCTCTATCACCACATCAATATGATTATTTCATGTACACAAGCAATGAGATATGAAAATAGCAAACGAATTGACAAAAAAAAAAACTATAGTTAATTTTCCTGTATTTGGGTCTTTGAAGAGTTATAAGCAGAAAAACATGTTTTTAATTCCCCCCCCCCCCCCCCCTTTTATGTACATGATAAATCGGTCTCGAATGCAATCAACTTGCTATTTTTAGACAAACCAATTGTGTCGTAGCGGTAAAACGACAAATAGGGTGAATAGTTTCATTGATGTTCACCAGAAGCACACAGATTTCATCAGATATATATTTTGGCTCTTGTCCAAATAGATTGATTGACATGAATCTGTTTACTTTTTTGCGCCTGTGTCTGTGCTCCGATGTCAAGAGCAGTCAAGGTCCAGCAAAGAGCAATAACAAAAACAATTCGTATCAAGTTTTTTTTTTTAAAGCATCTTCTGGTGATAAAATGAGTTACATTGCTTATTTCATTTTTAATATGGCTGTGTCACGATTTATAATTCTACACCGTGAATTGAGAGTTCATTGTTACCGGGCGCGGTTAATGCCGTGTTATATGTCTTTAATTGTCATTACTTTTTTAATTTGTTACATAAAAGCCATAAGTCATCAAATGTAATTCATTTCCCGTCGTACTTTTGTACAAAAATTGTTTTGCAACATAATGCTTATTGCGTAAGAATCGTCATTTCCTCGTTATGAAAGAGCTATTATTTCTGTATTATTGTATGACACTTGAAAAGTATGTAATTTGGAAAAGTAATTCTTTTTATGTGTGTGGATCAACTATTTTGTGTGTATACGTCATGACATCCAATTTTAGCCATGGTCTTACATAAACATAGAATGTTATTGTTCCAATGACTGAATTTTTGAGTTGAGGTGTTTCAAGTACTACCCTTGAATAGCGTTAAGATCGTGAAGCTTGTTAACAGGAGGAAAAAAATAAGAATCCAACTTTTTGCGTGAATAATATGAACTGAGAATTGCATTTTTTTTAAAAAAATATTTTCTTTTGTGCTGAGTGTAATAAATATTATTAAATTTTTTCTTATTACAATTGAGCTTTTATTTAAAGATGGACTAAAAGAGAATTTTTTAATGCAAAATAAGAGCGTCTCGCTTTTAAAAATTATTCATTAACTAAGATATCTAGGTTATTTCCGATAAATTAAGTACCTTAGCGGATTCTCCTATATAGTTACCCGAACAAAAGTATTAACACCTGGAGCTTTTATAAATTGTATATTTTACATTTAAAGATATTTTTATTCATTTTAATCCCATCTTTTAAAATAAAGCTTGATTTAAAAAATGTTTATTTGCATTGATTTAAATCTCCAGACTAAAGATCAGTTACGTGAGCTATACGTGTATGCAAAATTTCAACTCAGTTGGACGTTGATTCCCAGTCACCCTCTTAAAGTCCGTTATTGCTTGAACATACCGCGAGTGGGCAATTGTTTTGGCTCGGGAGCTACTTTGCTGAAGCAGAGGCTAACGGTGGGCCATACTTTTTAAAATGATTGAAATCACTAGTTAACTTTACATTTCAGAAAAGGTATAAATGGTACTGTAATACAATATATGAATTGAATAAAACTGCCGCTATTTAATTTAATTTATATTTATTGATTATTAATTTCATATGTATAGCTGCAAGCACAATTTTAGAATCAGTTTAATGAGACAAATGAATCCTATCGCACTTTTCTATCATTTTTAAAACGTTTTTCTGAATGTCACTTGGTGTGTGTGTGTCATCAAATTTTCGATCGTTAATTTAACCAACTTCCCATCAAGCTAGAGCTTTGAAATTTTGGGAATCGTTCGTACTCGCCTAACAATGCAATATTTAGACATTTGCGACAAGTTTTAACTAATATTTTCTTTAATAATGCAGTTTAGCCCAAACACTTGGCGCGGTTTCAAAAATTGGCACCAAACTTGGCTATTTTTTGGGGGGTGGCTGAGCGTTAAATCCGTGAAACGGAACAGGGTAGCCACATTTGGCAAAATACTGCCAAATAATTCTTGTCGCCAAGGGTGGTTGGGTTAAACTGCATTCCAACCATTAATTTACCGGATGAATTAATTAATTTTAGTTAGTTTTTGCGTTTTTATGTATTTCACTTGGCGTGTGTCTGTCTGTGTGCGTATCAGTGTGTCATCAAATTTTCTATCATTAATTTTAACCAACTTCCCATCAAGTTAGAGCTCTGAAATTTTGGGAACCGTTCTTACTTGCCTAACAATGCAATATTTAGATATTTGCGACCAGTTTTAACTCATATTTCAATAATTCTTTTTAATAAACTTTGCCACTATATAAAAACGTTGTTTTTAAAAATGTTGGTTTTTATCTCGAATTATTTTAAGATTAGAAGTGAATTTGTTTGTTCAGTTTTCGCATCACAACCAACAAATTAATGTCTTTCAAAGAGTATCTATATTAACTCTTGTTGAACTTCAAGCAAAGGACTCTTCGCTCACAAATTTATGTAGACCCAAATAAAGAGTTTTCATTTTAAATTTCTTAATGGACATTTTTCGGCAGAAATAGATTTGTAAAAGTCATTGAATGTCACAGTGTGGTCTGATTGCATGGCAATAAATTCAAGCTGCAGCTTCACCGGTTCTTTCAGCAGTGAGATGAGAGATCCAATTGAATTTAAGTTGAATTTTTGTAAATTCCTGAAATCTTTTTTTGAATTAATCCTCCAAACTATTTATGATCCCTAATTTTAGCAAAAACACTTTCACGCACTTTCTGTTTTCCTAACAAAGGGAAATGAGAGATACAAATTACCTTCACCTGCTTACCTTGCAAACAGACCTAGTTTAACTTTGAGTGATTTTATGCACGGGAAGGAAATCTCTGTCCAAGGCGGAGTTTTCTCTCTTGGCAGGACACAAAAAAACTCTTAGCCTTCTGCATGTGCCCCGCAGGACTATATTTTCTCACCCCTGAACTATACTATTGTATCCTCATCGGAGTTATACGTAAATGCAACATTTCTGCTCGATCAGATGGTAGGAAGTGGAAATCTTGAACTAAAGACTTTTTTTCATATGAACATACCCAATTTAAAAATAAAAACTTGTAAAAACTAGACGATATTTTCCATTGATACTCCACATTGTTTTACACGACTCGTGGGAAATGTATTGTTAATCTCTATTCACAATTCGCTTCAACTTTAAGATAAAACACGTAGCATAATTAACAAGTAATGTTATGTGCATCCTCTAACATTTTAATTCAGATTTAATTTTGTACAACAGAAGTTACATATGTATATGTACATTTAAAAAAATTTTCTCGACCAAATTATGTGCATTAGCTAAAAATGTTTTTTTTTTTTTTTTGCTTGAATCTCTCAAACTTCACATTAGCTTAAAACTTAATCCTAGCGTATTGGGTAAGTGACATTGGTAACGGATAATCATTTAAGTCGACAGAATGATGACGGGAAACCTTGAAAATGAGAGACTGTGTGTTCGACAAAGAATGAATAATGGGCCGTTTTCATCAGCAGGCAATCGTTATCATTCAGAGTATTTGATATTCATTTAAAGTTTTTAATACTGAAATAATTTTCATTTTATACAAACTAGTGTATGTCTGTCATTTAAATGACGATCGCGTGCAGATACGTCAATCTTTTTGTATTTTTTAAGGATAAAAATTAATCCGAATTTTTAAAAATTTTCGAATTGAGGAAGAGTGTCGAAAAGGGCAATTTTATATTGGCATAATATCAATTTATGAATAAGACTATATATATTGATGAAACTAATATAATTTTTAAAAATCTTGTAATCGACCTCCGCCCCTCCCCCCTTCAATTGATACGATATGACCAACCAATCGAAAAGTAATGTTCGACGAACGGTAAAATGTTAGGAGTAGTAGTAGCAGCGCTAATTCTATCATAAGCTACTTCCATTTAGCTGGTATATGACGTCGCATGACGTACAATGGCCTTTTTTTTTTTTTTTTTTTTCTTTTTCTGTGCTTTCCTTTTCAAAGCCGATGTCATTCCAAGGACTTCTCAATTCCAGAATGGATGGTTGGCATTAATCAGTCTCTATTCCTTTTACCTTCGGATCATGTTGTTGCCAAGACACTATCTTGCAATTAAATGAAGTATCGAATGCTTATTTGGCAGAGTTGGGTTTCCGCGTATTATTGTCTACTGGTTTATTCCGATTTGAGTTTATGCAATACTGATGAAATTCTGTGTGTGAATAAATTATAGTTAGTTTAATTAGAAAAGAATTTCGCCTTGTATTTGACAGACAGGAAACGAAAGCATGTCTGGACTTTTAAATACATTAAAAAAAAACATGGAATGGACAAATTCGAAACTAGTCTGACGTTTATAACACGTTGTAGTCGGGGCCAACGTTTCCAAACCGCTAGTCCCCCCCCCATTCAATTTATATTAGTACTATAAGTTCCAACATCGATATGAATTTTCTGCGTAATGAACATTTGTGTTAAATTGCAGAATAACTGGTTAATTTTAGAAAATTTTATATGGTTATGTATGCTATTTTTACGATTTGGAAGTGAAATGTCTGTTCAAAAAAATAAATTAAAATGAATGAAATGGGAGAAATAAAAAACAATTAAAATATTTTAAACTGGCTTTATTGTTTTCGACTAGTTATTTCTGGAGGATTGTTGTTTCCTAGCATTTTGTGTGGCTACGGTGCTTAGTGGTCATGGTCGTGGACTCGCTGCCCGCGGTTTTTGTCGAGTCGTGGGTTCGAACCTTGATGCCATTAAAAATCTGCCATGTTGCCGGAAATGATGCTCGTTAAATCAGTCTTGACTTAAAGTCCTTCCGTTGGCGTTGTGTGGAAGTTAGGAAAGGGAGGTGCGAGCTCGGATGTCGTCCTTGCCAATTGACAGAGGTTCAACTGACATAAGTTTTTCCGAAAAGAAAATATCATTTCCTACCATTCCTCCTCAAGCCCTTCCTTTAATTTAAGAAACCCTGGATGACGAGAAATAATTCAATAACCGGAAATTACCATGGAAGCCTTCAGAAAAAAAAATGCAACAAAATTAGTAACAAAAGTAATTTATAAAATCTAATCTATTCACAGAAGAGTTATAAAGAAGCAATGCCTCTCTAAATATGTAGGATTACTGGCAGGCCAGATAGACAAAGTGACGGATTATAAACATAGTATTGTTTGTAAAATAGGGGGAAATAATGGTAGAGCTAAATATCGCAAATGATTGCATTTTTTGACAGACGTTATTTTATTCCTTCTACTTAAAATATTTTACATTGACATTCCATGTATTTAATTATTTCATGAGTTTGGTTCTCTTTATGTGCACAGTATTAAATTTTATATAATACATAACGTAATTTTTTTTAACAGCAATAGTTATCATTGTTGATTTTTCACTAATCAGGCAGTGGCCTGATCCGATATCTGCCGGATTATCGAGTGAATATTGTAACGAGTGTAGGTACATCATAAAATCATAAAATTGAATATTACATGTTACTTATCTTACCCACCGCCTCCCTTCTCCACCATCCTGAAGTCACATTTTAAAGCGTTGTTTTATTCTACAATAATTTTATTACTGACTGAATTATCCTCATTTGATTACGAAAACGTTCAGAATGTCTAATAAAAGTTGTAATCTTATCTAATAGGATGCATGTTTCCGGATATGCTAATAAGAAATTAAATATGTCATGCGCGCGTTTGTCACTGATTAGCCGAACCTCTCGGTAAGGCAATCTTCTAGTGACAGAATAGGAACTGAGCTCGGACTGCTTTTACGCGCGGAATACAATGTCCAGTATATTCAAGGTCTTACGTGAATATATGCTTATAACGTGCTTATAAATTAAAAAATATTCAATATTTTTTTTTTTATACAAATTAAACCATTTGTCTTGTGGAACATAATATTGTATGGATAGATTGAAACAGAAATTAGTAATATAAATTAGTAATATAGCGAGCACAGCTTAATATATTTACGAAATTGAAATATATTTGCCTGGGATAATTTTTTATTGGAAAACTCATTCAGAATGTCGGATTTATTTTTCTTAACATTGAATGACTTGCCTTTGTTGCATAATATAATTTCCTTTCTCGAGTTTCGAACACATAAAGCCGCAAGCTCGCCGCCTGGCGTTTTTCCCGTTCCGTAGTTGATTAAAGAGCTGCCGTGTAGTGAGGCTTTAGCACGATAAATCTGTCGAGGCTCAATGTCCTCCTGTTAGCGTTTATGAAGGGAGGTGCCAGCTCAGATGTCGTACTCGTCACTTTATGACCCGTGTGGTGACTGGATATGACAGAATAGTCCCACTGTTGCTCATACATGTCGCAAAACACGACTAATATGGATACCCAGCGTCTGGAGGTATAGTCAGATACCCTTCCCCTAGGGTGGCCGCGGTAGCCTAGTGGTCATGATTTCGGATTCGTGGTCCGTCACCAATAGCCCTCGTGTTGCTTCTAGTGCGACGTTAATCAAAACTAAACTGAACCCTGCCCCTGGGGATTATATCAGGGGTCTCAGGGACTTGCCTTCTTCAGGTAAGTACGGGCATCATTACTCCCAGGCACTCTGGTGATCTTTTCTTTCCCATGGGGTGTACTGTCTTTGGTAAACACGGGTGACGCGACCCCGGAATACTCTGGCTATCCTTCTCTATTTTCGACTCTCCTTATTAAGCAAGTTTTTTTCCCCCAATTTTTTTCATACTTCTCGACCAGTTTCAGCTTGTTTGGCGCAGCTGAGCCACATCTGGCTCTTGCGCTATTAACCTTCACTTTCACTCTCTCATCTCACCCTTGGCTCAAAGTGGCCTTCAGGAGCTTGCTTTCTTCAAGCGAGGCGGAAATAACTCACCCAAGGCACTCTAGTGTTTTTTTTTTTTTTTTTACTTTCCCTTGAGGTTGACTGTCTCTGGTAAGCACAGATGACGCACCCCGGGGATACCTCAGCCGTTTTCGACCCTCCTCCGTTTGTCAACCTTTTAATCTTTTTTCCATTTTTCAAATGTTCAAACCGGTGTCTTATTCAGCGCAACATCTGGCTTTTGCGCCATTAAACTTCACCATCTCTCGCTTGGTTCAAAAGGACTCGGTTCGTCACCTGTAGTTCTCGTGTGCTTGCTTAGAGTGATGCTACGCAATCAGTCACACAAATGTAGTTGTAAATTTATCTTGTTATTTTTATATCGAGAAGTTAATGTGCAATAGAGATCTTTATTTGGGAACTACACTTTTTTGTGTTTTTGGAAGATTGTATCGATCGGCTTGAGTTATTTGAGCGATATTTTGTTAATCAAATAAGTTTTAATAGAGCGCGCAGGAACTCTTCTGGTCTGTAAGATCGCACTAATTTCCTAAAGCCGTATTTGTGAACTTCAATCTGATATACTTTCGTTTAAAAAAATATTTAATATGCTCTAAATTGAATTTTTCTAATTGAATTCGGTGTGCAGGAGAACAAGTCATATGGGGGGAAAAAAATGGAATACTTTAATGAAAGAAGACTTGCTTGCTGACTCACTTTCATATTCTATTTCCTCACATCTTGATGTTACGACCGCATTTTTGTCTCTTCAAAGTTAGTTGATGTTATTAATCCACTTTCATTAAAAAAGGAAGAATGAATAGGATTTTTAATTGGAAAAAGAATTTTTCGTGAAATTCGTTGCCAGTTCAGTTGCCAGTTGCCAGATAAAGATTTTGTTGGACGATTTTTATTTGTTTCCTCATAGTTTTCCTGATTCTCATTTAAAAGAAATAGGTGCTATATTTAACTATTACAACCGGAAAGGCTCCCAAAATAGTCTGAATTTTTAGATGAACAAGCAAGACATGAAAAGCAAGATAAAGTTCTATCATTGTGTATCGATAACAATTGCGTTCGAATCGTTTCCGATTAATACAGTGTAAGCAACTTTGAGTCTACATATTTGTGATCGTGTAATCTGAAATGAAAAATGAGAAAATTTTGAAGTATGAAAAATTTGGAATCCTTTTGGCTTGGCTGTTACAAAATATATAAAGAAATATATCGATCTTTCTTTGTCTCAATATTTTTTAAGTATAAACGAGAAAAATGCATGGTATAATTTCTATGCAAATTTTAGGGGAAAGGGGTCTCTTGTCACACATTCTATGTCGCCCTTTGTTACAACTGATAAATTCAAACTCAAGCCCTGAAATTCGACTCTTAAACTCCTTAAATCGAGCATGTTTTTCTTTTTCTTCGAGTCCATATCTCATTAAAATTTGAATAAAACGATAAAATTCTTTTCTATGTGATAAATTTTGATGAACTGATTTTTATTCGTAAAAAGTTTAATTCTATAAATATTATGTAATGGTATATTGATTTGCCTGCACACAATCCTAATTAGGTTTTGCTTCAGAATGTGTAATTTTGTTTCATATACAAATATACACTTAGTAACATAATGAAACGAAAAATATTTTAATTTAATACATTTTTCAGTTTTAAGGTTTCTTGGAAAATTGGAATTAAGTTCAAATTTTATTATGTACTTAAGGGTTTTATGTACTCTTGAAAAGAGTGACTGCTGTTACCTAGTGGTCGTGGGTTCGAGCCTTAAAGCTACTAAAGACCCGCCGTATTTCAGGGTTAATGTACATTAAATCTGTTGAGGTCCTAAGTCTTCCCATTGACGTGGTATGGAAGTCTGGAGAGAAAGGTATCAACTTGGGTGTCGTCCTCATCACTTGACCGAGGCTCAAAATTACTATTCGTCAATAACCCTCGGGCTACTTCTCAGTGCGAATTAATAAACAATCGCATTATCCTTGAAAAAATATCAATGTTTGAAACGCAATAATTTTAATTGAAATTATGCAAAAAAAAAAAAAAAAAAAAAAAAAAACCAAAAAAATTTTTTTTTTTTTTTTTTTTTTATCTTCAATTTTTAAGATATCGTACGTAAACTGATGAATCTCATTTTGAGAAAATGCTCTTTAAAATTTTTCTACAGTATAGTTGGTCAGAGGTAAACATATATATAAATATTTAATCGTGTTTAGAGAAAAATAATTATAATATTTTCATGAGGTCTATAAAAAAAAGTATTTGAGAAAATCGATATTTTAATACAGATTTTCAGAAAATCTAATCTTTCTAAGATTTAAGACCCGAGTGAAATCTCTCTCTCCCCACCCCGTGAATGCAAGTATGCAAGAGACATTGATTGAAAATATATGTAAAAGGCAGGCAAAAACTAATACCCATGACCTACTAAATTTTTAAATGTTAATTTCAGTCATTTTGTCCAGGAATCAAAACTGAACAAAATGAGTTTAAGAACTTTTTTTTATCATATTAAATTTTAACCCCATTAAAGGTTTATTTGCTGAAAGGTGTCCAAAGTAGCCTGGGCCGACTCAAACTCGAGGCTGGCAATTTTTACGTCGAGTCGGGGGTTCGACTTGACGGAAGTATGCGGGGCTTATACACGTTAAATCTGTAGAGCTCTCAAGTCCTATGATTGGTGTGGTGTGGAAGTTTGATGAGGGAGGTGCCATCTAAGATGTCGTCCTCGTCACTTAACCGAAATTCAAAACTACAAGTTCATTGTTAATCGTCTTTGCGTTGCTTCTATGTGCGTTGACTATCAGTTGTTTGGTGAAGGAGACTACTAACCAGATTCTGCAATCCTATCTTAAATATTATTTATTAACTTTATTCTGTCATCTATGTCATTAGGGTGTGAGTGTGGAAAATAGGGATATATATAGTGGAGTGACAATTCAGATGTCACCAACAGTCCTTGTATTGCTCCTAAATATGATGTTATCAGTCAATGTGTATATTTTATGTTTTTAAGTGTCTACATTTCTGTTAATATATGCTCGTGTTTCAGGACGCAATGCCTGTGAAAGGACGTCTTTCATCTTTTTGCGAAAAGAGCTGCCTGTGCGGTTGGCCAACATTATGAAAGAGATTCAGTTACTTCCCGAGAATTTGTTGCGAATGCCGTCGGTTGGCCTGGTGCAGAGCTGGTAAAGGATGTTTTAATTTCTATTTTGATTGTTTCAATTGTCGTATTAAAACATATGGCTTAGCTTTTTTTAATAATTTAGTTAAATTCTTTCTGTTCCGATTATGAGAAGTTTAATGACTTAATTAGAGCAAAATTGAAAACTTCGCTTTTAAAAAAAATTAAAAAATTTCTTTCAATGCTTAATTGAATTTCCTTTCTAATGACTTTATAAATCTTAATTCTCATTAACTTTCAGAATCTTTAAATTTGAATTAATTTTACTTGAACTAAGAAAATAATTTTTGCCCCTACCATTTTTTCCCCTTTTATGTGGGAAAGTTAAATCAACTAATGAAGGGGCATGTCTGGAGTCTAAACAAAATAGCTGTCTAGGATAGAAATATAGTTGTTATATTTATGACATGATTTATATCTGAATTTCATTTCGTAAGAACCTTGGAACATGTTTGCCTTTTATGTCATCCTAACGAAAATGAGTCTTAACTGCTTCATTAGATTGTCTGTATTATGTGGCTTATTAAAAAAAAATTCTTTAACAAAAGGATTCACAGTGTAGTAAATGTTTGTTTCATTCTAGTGTTAGCATTTCTTAGTTTGTGTACTCCTCTCTCTCAGAGGATTACCTTCTTCAGGTAAATATGGGAATAATGACCCTGATTTACCGTAGTTGTCTTTTCCTTTCCCACAATGTTTAATGTCTTTGGTAAACATGGGTAACATAACCCAAGTAAAACTTGGCGAGCTTTGTTATTGACAATTTTTTTTTTTTTTTTTTTGTTGTGCTTGTGTGTCTAGATTATAGTTGAAACAAATGTTTAGCCAGATTTGACAGTGACAGTTCAAGTTTTTCTTGCATCAAAAACTTGAACTGTCACTGTCATTCTCTGCATTAAAATCAGTAGTTACGCTGCATCTTTCATAATTTGAAAATATTTTACTTTGCCTCTATCATTAATTTGTGTATTAGTGTAGTTTGGAAAGGTTAAAACTGAAACATTTTCATTGATTATAATTGCTTAGGGAAAGCGGCATGCAATGATGTGTATGAATTTAAGTTTTTCATTATAATTTAAATAATAATTAAAATTACTTTACAAATTATTTTGCAATTGAATTTTTTTTTTTTTTAAGGTATGAAAAAAGTTTTGAAGAAATCCTTGTGTATGAAATTGTAGATACATCTGATCCCAAGATATTAGAAAGGTAATTAGCATCTTTTTTTTTTCTCTATCAATATGCTAAATTTTATTTTGTTTCATACCCTCTTCTGATCAGCTTGTATTCAGTCAATAAGCTATTTTTCCTCATTTACTTTAAAAGCAAAGAAGAGGCATGCAATCATATATTAAGGTAAAAATGTAATATAGACTATCCTATTGTTTTGCAAAAATGTTAACTGTATTTTGATTCCATTCCTTTTAAACTATATTTTGTAACTTTCATAGAAATTCAGAACCTTAATCTATTTTTATGAAATTATTTTTTCACTTTTTAATTATATACTGCCCTTCAAAGGGAAAAATATTCTTACATTAAGAACATCATAAAATTTACATTTAAGCATATTTTGCTTTTGAATAATTAATTTCTTAGAGTTAGTTGGTTATATCCAAAGCGATCTTGGAAATGGATTTTTTCCAGTGCAATCTATAATAGTTGAAAAATTTCATAGAAAATAACTATATAATTTCTATCTACAATAAATAACATTTTAATCTAATGTATTCTGTGCCACTATTTAACTGAGCTAGTTCTGACTTTTTTTTAATTGGAATGTTGTGTCTAATGTCAAAATATGAGAATTGTTGACTAATTGAGAAGGAATTGCAAAATGCACAATTTTGTTTTTCATATACTACATGGATTTGTTAAGTTTTGATTTAAAAGATTATTTCTCTTAAAATTTAAAAAGAATCATGAATAAAATTATTTTCATTTACTTACAGTACAAGAAATGCAAGAAGAAAGGGTTGAAAGGTAAAAACTTTAAAATTCAGGTTTTAAGTAAAACAAAATTTAATGAAAAACGCAGATTCTGGGAATTAGCTTTGGCGTGATGTGGAAGTTAGGAGAGGGGGAGAGGTGTCAGTTCGGGTGTCATTCTCGTCACTTGACCATGGTTCAAAATTATGAAGTTAGTCTCCAATGGCCCTTGTGTTGCTTCTAGTGCGATGTTAATGAAACTAAACCAATTTGGGAATTAGCTATTGTATGCATTTAGATTAGATAAAGGGTAACAATATTTAAAAGTTTAGTATTTGGATCTTTAAAGATTTAAATATAACTCATTATACTGAATAGTGACTTTACAACATGTTTTATTAAAATTAATGCTGTATGTAACTGTATTTCTAGTTTCTGTGAGCGCTTGCTGAAAATACACAATCGTCACAACGACGTTGTTCCAACAATGGCCCAGGGAGTAATTGAGCTGAAACAAATGTGCCAACTTGACCAACAGACAGAGCATAGCATACAATACTTTTTGGACAGATTTTACATGAGTCGCATTTCTATACGTATGCTGATCAATCAGCACAGTAAGTTGACTGTAGTGTAATTCACACACACATCTGTCTTTAAGTTGATTTGATTTCTTTTAAAGCCTATCAATGTTTTTTTGTGAATTTTATTTTCACTTAAAAAAAAAAACTATAAAATCCATAACGTAATAGTTAAGAGGAGCAAATTGGATAAATATTTTATTGACTCAAGTTTTGAATTTTTTTTCCCAGATATGATTAAGAAAAAACTATTCATTGGAAAGAATTGAAATAAGAAATTTATATTATTTCTAACCCTTTTATAATTAAATGTTGCTAAACTTTCTATAATTCAATAACAAAATGATTTATGTCTTAATATAAAAAAAAAAAAATGTTTTTATGATCTCCTCTCCCAAGTCTATGAGGTGTTCAAGAAAATAATTTAAGGGCTGTAGAGGGAACATGTGTATTGTGCAATGAGCAAGTATTTGTCTGCTGAAATTTTTGTAATAAAATCGGCTGATATGAAATGTCTTGTTATCCCCTAATCTCTTTTCTGGTGTAAAAATGTTAATATTCTACAACATCATAAAATTTTTATTATATCAGAGTAAAGGTTTATAGCTAAGAACAATAATTTCATTTGTAAAAATATAAATATTGTATTTTTCATCAAATAAAATTGGTTTAAATAGAATAGTGCCGGTTAATAGAAGTTAATATTTTTTCCATTTTCTTAAAACTATAGTTAACTGAGCTTTTCCGATATTTTTATTTCCTTTCAACTTTGTGAACATATATTTTGTTCCATAGTATACATTGAATAAATTTTTTAAATCTAGTTTCTTTTCCAGGAACTGTATTTAAAATAAAATATATTTTTTTTAGTAACACACACACACACACACACACACACAATTTGAACCATCTCTGAAGATTTTATTTTGGTTGTGTCAATAGGAAATTGTAAAACATGGATACATTATTTATAAAATATATGCTTTGTTTAGTATTATTTTACAAGTTTTCTATGTTCTGTGTTATATATAAAAAAAATATTTTTTTTTTAAATATTAAAGTTGTACTTTATTAAAATTGACTAAGAGTTAATACAATCCAATAATATTAATGTATATTAATAGTTTTTAAATTTTAGTAAAAATCAGTGATAAAAATATCGTATACTCAGTTTTTCCTGTTTTAATGTATTTTTAAAAATTTTAGCCTCTTTATTTGGAGCTAACCTAAATGGTCATCCTCGGCATATTGGATGCATAGACCCTAATTGCAGTGTTGCAGCAGTATTAAGAGGTAAGTTTTATTTATTTTTAGATTGTGCCTAATTTACCAAATAATGCAAACAATATCTAATCCTGTGTCATACCTTTCTTAGATGCATATGAAAATGCGAGATTTCTTTGCGATCAGTATTATATGGCATCTCCTGGTCTGGAAATAACTGAACATAATAGTAAGTTATTTTATGTAAACATTGGCATTTTATTCACTATGAAAGGCTTAATTGTAATAGCAATTCAATTTTTTTTTGAATATAACTTATATTTAAGAGTATATAAGTAGAAGAATTTTGCTGCCATAATTAAGGATACTTATTATTGGAAAACAGAGTTTACTTGCTGGCTATATGAGAACTCTTATTAATTGCCTTGCCTAAATCATAGAGCATGGGTATAGTTGTAGGAAATGTTTATGTATAGATGTTTGGTATATAGGAAGAGACTAAATGTCATTTGTGGAGTGCTGAATTGTATAATTTTTCAAAACATAGAAACAATAACTAAATGTTTAGGGTGGAAAACCATATGTATTCATGATATATTTTAAAAAATACGAAACATAAAATATATTTCTATTATATTTTGTTGAAATTTGAATAAATATAATAAAAAAATTGGTTTATGATAAGTTTTAAAACAATTGTCCACTCAAAATACTAGTTTTTTTTCATCACATATTTGGCAAAAATGCCTTGTTTTGTTCCTTATTTTCTGTCCAATACAAACTCTACATTGCTTTGCTTATTTCATGTTCATCATGTAGAAGTTTTTCTAAGCTCTGTTAACATTTGGTCAAATAAATTCGAGACATTTTTTTCATGTCTCTCTTATGATGTTAGGCTTTTTTGATACGTATGATATTGAGGAACTTGGCAGATGTGAATGGCGTAGCATACTGTCTTTCATTACAAATGTGTGTTAAAAGAGTTCTGTATATTATCTGTCTCTTCAGAAGAGTTTGATACATTTGAGAATCTTTTCTTTCTTGCAAGAGTTTATATTCCGGTACTGAGAAAATAACTTCTGTAACATAATTTAAATTGCTAATTGAATATTTAAAAAATAACTCATGACAATTACTATTAAAAATTAAGTGGCTTGTTTCAATTTAAGAGAAATTTCATATTACTATGTTTCAACTGTTATATTAAAACTATGTCTTAATAGATATTGGCATTTTTAGTCAATGTAATTTTTTATATGAAGGAAAGTGTAAAATGTTTAAAATTTTAATATATATATATATATATATATATATATTGCTGATAGTCTTCTCTCTTCTATAGGAGACAGTATGGAATATATTTTAGGTAGGGGGGAAAATTTTTTGATTAACAAAAATGTCTAATTTAGGGTGTCTGTAAAAAGTACTCTTACTTTGAAAGCTACAATTAGAAAATTAAAGATTCTAACTTTTTTGGAAAAATATAATGATTTATAATTTTATAATTTATGAAATTAAAAATGTTTCCTATGGGACTTCTGTTCTCTTAATCAGTCTCCCCCCTCCCCCCAAGAAGCTCTGATCAACTCCGTACAATTCCCCCCCACCCCCCGAGACTACTTAAAAGATTAAGCTTTTTTTTGTCTTTACTAGCAATCAGATAAACTGAAACATGAATAATTACAGTTATTCATACTGTAAAACTGGATATGCTGAAAAAGACAAGAAAGGAGATCTATTTTCAATTGGATAAAAATCTTGTTTTGGGTGGTGGTCACATTGTGTGATTATAATTTTGTAAGCTTAGAAAGAGGCGAATTTAATGCGTCCACAAAAAAGGTTGTAACATTACTTTTGTAATTATAATTGGGATATTCTTTTCCAATGCCTTATATAATGAAATATACTGCTTTCTGTAAGATAGTGATATTGAAATGTAATACAGTAGTACCCAAGTTAATTGTGTATTTGTTAAAGAGGAGCTTCTGTAAGCAAAAAAAGGTCTTGAATAACAACATAAACCTTGGTTTTTGAAGTCTCTTTAATTGATCCTGTAGAAATTGGTTACCATTATTATATTTGTGGGAAATTTGGATTCGGATAATAATGGTTTTGGGTAATGATGATTATCCTGGAATGGATAAGTCATTAACCAAGGTTCTGCTATATAAATATTGGAGAAATTTTCAGTTTGAATAAGTGTACAGAGTTAGTCTTATTTGACATTAAAGAACATTATTTTAAATCGGAATGTACTAGAATCCTATCAATTTCTTGTATTTTTTCTATTTATTGGCTTGTATACAATTCTGATTAAAAACCTATATTCAGAATTTAAGTGTTACTTATGTAAATATTTTGTAAATGAGAATTTTGAAATTTCAGAGTTTAATATAGATCATAATTTTAGGTTGTGATGCTGGTTCCAATATATCTGTTGTCTATGTTCCCTCTCATTTGTATCATATGTTGTTTGAGCTTTTCAAGGTATGTATACTGTATAAGTTTATATTTTATATGCAGACTAATTATTACAGTTTAAACAATTAATACATTTAATGTATGAGTGAGGTTTGCAATAGCTATATTGAAATTTTTTATGAATATATTTATAAGATTTGTGTTGAAATTGCTATATTTGTATTTTCAGAATGCCATGCGAGCTGTAGTTGAACATCATGGCTCCGATGCAGACAGTCTGCCTCCACTTCAAGTTACTGTGGCTTTAGGAAGAGAAGATCTGACCATAAAGGTATTTAAATTTCTTTAAGAATCGAATGTACTTTATATGAAAAAGGTATTTATTTTTGGAAAATTTTTAAAAAAATAATTCGTAACTAATTAGTAATGCAAAATGGTGCAAAATAGGATTACATTTATAAATTTGGTAAAGTGCCTGAATTTTCAAAACTAATGCAGATATCCTTGCATATAAGCTATTCATTTGTGCAAACTTATAAAAGCTATTATTTCTTAACTCCCCCCCCCTTTAGATTTCAACTATATTTATTGCATTAAATCCAAAATTTAAAAATGTCATAATCAGAAAATTTCAACTTTGTTATTGATTTCAATTTAGGCAAGTTTTGATGCAAAAATTGATAAATTCAAATTCCTTAATTTTCTTTTAAACTAAGATGTCAAAATTTTTTTGTGTCCTTGAATAATTATCAAGTTGTAATGTTCTTTGCCCGATAATATTTTAAAACAAATGCTGCTTTTTGAATAAATGGGGAAATAAAGAGTTGTAACATTTTCTAACTTTAATAAGATTATTTATTGACAGATTAATAATATAATTAGAATTTTCCTTTTTTTGAAAGGAATTATTTTCTTTTGTAGATGTCAGATAGAGGTGGTGGCATCCCACGGTCTCTTATAGACACCTTGTTCCAATATATGTACTCCACTGCACCTACTCCTTCACCTTCCACAGAGTCAACTCCTCTGGTAAGAAATTTAGACCTTTAACAGAATTTTATTTACTTAGCTCTGATCCATTTGTACACCATCAGTAGTGAGATGGTTATCACAAATTATTGATTAAAACTAATGTTGATGACTTTCTAGGCAGCTTCCGAAGGAGATACTTTTGTTTCCCATCCTCTAGTAAGCACAATTTTACTTTGCTGTGCATGAGCTATTAGCTGTAGACTTGTGTATGGGAGACTGTGACATAGCTTTATTTAGTAATGAATTTTGATTAATGGGTATTGTAGAAGGTCCTTTGAGGTATGACTGAGAAAATATATGAAAGATTTTGTCATTTTAATAAATTTAAATATTGATGTTTATCTGTACAATCTTAACCTTTTTTTTTTTTTTTTATTTTTTTAATAAGCAATATGAAGCCAAAACATAAATGGAGTACTGAATTCAAAATGTAATTGTTGGAAATATTTACCTACTTGTCAAGGCTATATGATTTGATGGCTCCCTCATCTCAATGTATTTGACTATACTTGTTTGCACTTGAATGAAGGCTCATTTTTGGTATCCAAGAAACAAAATTTTAATTAAATTTATTTGGCTATAAACTATACATTTTCTTTACAATACCCTTCTTTTACATAAACCTTGTGATATTTTCCTTTTCTATGGGACTTACTGTCTTTGGTAAACACGGGTGACGTGGTCCCCGAGATACCTTAGCGATACTTCTCTATTTTCAACTCTCCTTTAGGTCAACCAATATCTTTTTCAGTGTTTAATATCTAAATTGCAGATTTACCTTTTTTTTGCACATTATAGCCACATCTGGTTCTTGTATCAATAAATTTCATTATCGCATCACATTCTTTACATAAAGATCTAGGAAGTGTATAAATCATGTTGCAGGTATATTAATCTATATTTAGTAATGTACATAAATGGTGGATGACTGGCGCAGTAGTCCTAAATATATTGTAATTCTTGATATTTATAAAAAATTTCTTTTGATTAACAATTTTAATTATAATATTTCAAATGAATAGAAATACTTAAATTTCTGATTTCATGGTCAAAAATTTTATGGCTGGTGATATCTTAACCAAGTAGTAGGTTTAAATCCTTGAATATACTGAAAAATCAATTATTCAGAATGACTATGGCTATTGCATATTTAACAGAACAGAGTTTCAAAATCCTTATGTGATGTGGAAACCAGGAGAGAGCGGGACCAGCTCACACACTTGTTACCTTTGTTTATCATAATGGTTTGTTTATTGTTCAAAATTATGTGGTCTTAGTCAGTGGCTTATAGGAATGCTAGTACTATGTTTATAGTTAATTCAAACAGTTTCTGTTCATTTCGGGTTTTGCATTATATTTGAGTACAAAAATTGTTTAAATATTACATCTTGATATTTCAAGTTGTGAGCATATTTAGGCATGACAATGCGGTTGCAAGTTGCACATTTGATAAGTTTCAGTTAGAGATTTTTGTTGATTTTAGCTCTCATGCTAATATTGTTTTAATAGATTAACTGTCATTTGAGTGTATCAAGGGGGAAGTAAAGGGTTTTGGTATTATTTAATGCATAATAAGATATAGAACCAATTGATAGGTTTTTCACCTGCATGTTGACGAAAAAAATGTCAACTTTTTAAATTCAAAGATGTGGAACAATTTATAGTGTGCTTTTTTGCAATTTTACGTAAATAAGAATTTTTGGAAGTGTAAGATTTTACAAATTTGCTTTGAAGTTCATTTCAATATGTGTTCAAATAGTTTCAGAATTGTAAATTGTGTCTTCATAAACATAACTTGTAACTTTTTGTATGATGGATACTTTTCCTGAACAAATAATTTAATGTATTGTGGTTGTAAATGGGAAAAATTTTATGATTTCAACTTCTCTGTGAGCAATCTTGAAAAACTATAAATTTCTTTTTTAACTGCAGAAATATACTTTAAGGTGTGAAAATTAAACTTTTAATCTCTGTCAATGTTAAATAGCTTTCTTTTGTCGAAGTGCTAGATTATTTGATAAGAATGGGACTTCATATAGTGCCTAAAGCTTCAATATCTTCATGTATCTTCCATATCACAAAAGGATTAAAGTTGCATTAAGTTAAATATGAAACAGCCTGTTTTTTTTTTTTATTATTATTATTGCCATGAAAATATTTGTTCAATCAAATCTTTGGTTTTAATGGATAATAAGTTGCATTTTATCTTTTTGATCTTTGCAATCTCATTAAAAAAATCTGACTGGATTTTTAGATGATAAATAAATAGGATAAAAACATAAAGACACTTCAATATATCTTTTTTAAATAAAATGTGAATATTAAATGTGCATTAGGGGGCGTATTTAAATAGGATTATTTTTATTTGAATTCTTAATTTATTTCAGCATTATCAAATGTTTGATAACATTCATTTAGGGGATCTAGGTAATGTATTGTGAAAATTAAATTTTTGAGAAATAGTTCTGTTTTCTTAAATACCCTGAGATGATTAGGCATGTAAGAATAGTCCCAATGTAGCTCATTCATGTCATAAGAAGTAATTAAAACAGGTACCCAGTTTCTGTGGGTATAACTGGATATCCTGTCCTTGGGGATTATGTCAGGGTACTGGTACTCTAGGTTGGGGGGAGGACCTCAGGGACTTGCCTTCCTTAAGTAGGTACGGGTATCGTGACCCTGAGGCAGGCAAGTGTTTTTTCTTTTGCATGGGTTTTACTGTCTTCGATAAATACAGATGATGCGCTCCCCAGCAATCCCTGTGATCCTTCTCTATTTTCGACCCTTCCTTTCTTTTCCACCAATTTTTGTCCATTTTTTTTTTTCCAATTTTTTCAAACGTCTAGATCGGATTTACTTTGTTTGATGCAACATGGCCACATCTGGCTCTTGTGCCATTAAAATACTATCATTTACTCACCTGTTGTTTTCTTAAATAATATTTAGAAATGTGTACCAAATGCCAATAAGTTGTACTACTTTTGGTGTTTAAAAATCCAAAGGAGTAGATGATTGTTCAATGTGCTGCTTATGTCTGTGTTTAAAAGTAGTCTTAATTTAAAATGTTGACATAAAAGATGTTATGCCTTAAAGTCAATGGAATTGAGAAATTTATCCTTTCAGGCTGGCTATGGGTATGGATTGCCTTTATCTCGTTTGTATGCTCGCTATTTCCAAGGAGATCTAATCATCACTTCAGCTGAGGGACATGGAACAGATGCCATTATATATCTCAAGGTTTGTCTTATTTCTTAAATATCTGAAGTTTATGAATGAGAGATTATATTTGTCAAAAATATAAGGAATGAATTGTAGTGATAAGGAATTGAACGCTGATTTGAATTTTTTCATGAATGGGGACTTTTTTAAAGGTTTTGTAATTTAATAGTAATTAAAGACTTTGAAATATTGAATTTTTTAATTGTTCGAATGAGTTGGAAATTGAGAAATATTCAATTAAAAAAAATTCTTATTTTAAATATGTTTATGTAAACTTGCTATCATTTGAAAGAATTTCTGTCTTGCTATTCATATAAATTTATTTACATTGTAAAGCAATTATTTAAAAATTCAGAATTTTACTATCCTTTGTAGATTCTGTTTTGCTTAGATTTTGATTGATATTTAAACTTCTGATCAATCTTTTTGTTTTATATTAAAAAATAGTTTTTAAAAATATTGAAAATAAATTAACAAAAGCAATTTATATTGAATTGATGTATCTTTAATATTGGTTTTTAAACAAACACATGCAGCTTTTCTCTCTCTCTTTTTCTGTTCCTAATTTTGATGTCGACTGGCAATTAGGTTTCCATTGTAGACTAATTAATTTATCAGGAAATGTAAATCTTTCAAGAGGAATTTTTGATTGATTATTTGTTATGCTGTTGCAATATACATATTTGGAAATATCAGCATTATTGATCTTTATTGAACGAGATTTTAATAAGTTAAACTTTATTGCATTAATATGTAAATGCACTTAAAACATTTTTAATTAGCTTTTAATTATTTCATATTATCATTTTTTGTGTATTGATAAATGTTTAATTTTAATTAAAAAAATTTGAATGCAAAATGCATGTATTCAGTCTAGTGTTTAAATTATTTTTAGCTTAAATTTTGGGGTGGAGTTATTAATATTCAGGAATCATTGAAATCTCTTAGAAGTATAGTTTATTCACCAGAGTTTATTCCAGGTATTAAAAGATGAGAATGTATTATAATTTGAAAGGAACATGTAAGATTTTTTTTTTTTTTACTTTAAAGTAATTTTTGATAAAAGCAATTTATAATGAAATGGTTATATTAAAATTCAGTTTTCCATTTTTTTTTTATTTAAAACATTTTACATCTTTAAAACTGTAGGTACAAAATTCAATTTTCATCTAAGCTGTTGTAGAGTTATCTTTTTAACTGCAACAATTAATGCGAGATTTTGCAATATAATCATGCTTTACACAAGCCACAACTCAACAAGTCAATTAAAATAGTTATAAAATTAGGTGATGTTTCTGAAATCTTAAGAGGACAGTCTTTATTTAATATTTTGTAATATTTGATTTTTAAGAGTGTATTCATTTAGATATAAAGGAATAACTGGTGGGAAGCAAAACAACTTAGCATTCTTAAAATGAATCTTATATTTGCCCGATATCATAGATTTGCTAGTAACATATTGTGAATGCTTTCTTTAGGCACTTTCTGATGAGGCTAATGAACTGCTTCCTGTTTTCAACAAAACATCAAGCAGGCATTATCGTGTATCCGTTGGCACGCATGACTGGAGCACACCTTCCTTGCACCCTGGTTACCAGACAATGGGAATGCGACAGTTTGCAACTTATAATGATAGACGGAGAATATCTGTTAGTTGAAGGTAAGAAAGTATTTTAAGCTTGTGTAAAAGCATTAATGTTTTCTTATATGTTTGGGAACAATTCTTAATTAGTTTTCCGTTATATTAACCTTTAGAACTCAGCAGAGTTAATTTACTCCTTAACGCATTACTTTTGGGAATGAGGAGGAAATTTCTTCCTCCCACCAGGAAATCTTGTATATCCATTTTCGCCACATGTGGTATTGTTAAGAGGAGAGATTCTGTTCACATTCTAAAGAGGAGAGAATAAAGGTTACAGATTTTTAGTCTATAAACATTCACCTGTAAGAAAGATTCCGATATTTGGTACAATATTATATCGCAATATTTTTTTTTCTTAATTTCTGGTTCACATTTTAATCGAATGATTTGGGAACTTTCAAATGCATATTTTGTTTTTATGAGTATTATGAATTTTTTAATATGTCTGTCTTTTAAGTAAATTCTAAAATAAAAATAGTTATTTCGTAGAGTTATTTGTACTGAATTTCAGAAGTACTAAGAGAGTAGAATTTACATGACTGACATGTTGAATAGTAATATTTGAATAAAAAGGATTATATTTATTACTTTTATTAGCTACAAGTTCGCAAGCATGACAATTCAGTTACCTTTTGTGATCAAATACAAGTGAGATTTAAAAAGTAATTTTCAGCTTAATTGAATGTGTTTCAATCTAAAGTACAGGAATCAGTATAAATCTAAAGTACAGGAATCAGTATAAATCTAAAGTACAGGAA
>BMAW01058244.1:0-113184 GCA_019974015.1 Nephila pilipes | reverse complement strand
GTATAAATCTAAAGTACAGGAATCAGTATAAATCTAAAGTACAGGAAACAAAAGCAAAACTTTCAACTGATTTCATGAACTCCAATAAGAAAAATAATGTGAGACATATTTTGATGTTATAAATATTTTTTTGAATCTTTAATCTGAAGGAAAAATATATTGATTTATTTTTAATTTTTGAATATTTTTTGTCTATAAAAGTAATTTAACACTTAAATTGAAAAAGTTGTTGCAAGCAATGCTTTTGGAATGTCTGTTTTAAAAGTGTGAAGTTAATTCTACATAAAAACTACTTTTGGTGCTCTGAAAAAAGGAGCCCTTTTTTTCAAACCTCTCTATTTGCGATTTTTTGGAATATATTATTTAAATTGCATCTTCCTTTAAATTCAATAACTTCATTGAAAGATGAATTCTGTGTGGGATTATATACTTTTTTAAATGTTGTATTATAAAACAATCAAGCTTTTCTATTTTCTGCAACCTGTTGTAAATCCAAGAATCTCTGCATTCTATAAAATTATAGGAATAATGTAAATTTTTTTAAATCCTTAAGAAATTATCACAAGGCATAATTTCTGAGAAAACTGGAGTTTCTAACAGATCATTAGTTGTCCAAAAATCCCATAGCTTGTATTTTTCGATGTGTCCCATCAGTAAAACCAAAACAATTTAAAATTTCATCATCAGCTGGTTTCCATGAAGGTGTAAGTTTCCTATTATCATATAATCTCTCCTTGGAGATAAAGTATATCCAAAACATACATATTAGTTTCTTTAACCCAAACTGACAAAATATTATCCATGAACAGCAGTTTGAAAAATCATTAATTTTTATATTTACTGGTATCGACTTTTAATTCAATTTTTCTAAAAATTGGCATTACATTTATCACTTCTGGTCCTTCTACCTTTTTCTATAAAATAAGCTTTCTAATTTTTCATCAAAATTTTCTTTATCTAAATCTTTCATGAAATTCTCAACTTCTAGTTGTAGGAAAAATTTCTGGGGCATTCTAAAAGAATTGAAGAAAGACAGATTTTTCTTTTTTCTCGTTTATCATGTACAGTGTGAAATTATCAAATGGAATATTTATTTTCAAAATCGATTTTGGTTATTGCTAAATGTTGTCAATGAATGCACGCAACCCAATAGCGTTGGCGAAGAATATCCCCATTCAATTATGAACAATCATAGCAAAGTCATAAAAAGGGTGAAGAAAATTCTTCTGGGAAAAAAGAGAGACAAACTGTATTGGAACAACTCAGTGTAGCAATTGTACCATAGTCTAAGAAAACAAGAAAAAAAAAATTGATGCTGCATATGTACTGCCCAGTTATGAAGAGGTTAATATGAGGAAAATGCCAGAATATTTAATTTTTGTTTTTTAATGGTTTTTTTTTATATATATAGCCTAGCATCTGTGTATTTGTTGGATTTTTCATTTTAAAAAAATTTCATTTGCATGATGTTTCGGATAAGCTTTCCAAAATATTTAATCTAACTTTGAAACTTAAAATTTTTAATCCCTGCTCTGGAATTGTACAGTTAACTTCTAAGTTTTTAAAGTTAAGTATTATAAATAGTTCACCACATGCTTTTAATGTGAACTATATAGATTTTAATGTTAAAATGTTTGACTTAATTTATATCTGATAATTTTAATTGCAACTTTTGTGAGATATGAGTGTTAAAATACTGTTTTATATGGTTTTATTCATATTCTATTTTATGAATGGGAAAATAAACCTATTTAAAAAATTTATAAGATTTCAACACTTGTTTTACAACTTAAATTATATTATAAAGGTATGTAGTATGAAAAATTAAATATCCAGTTAAAAATATACTTATCATTATAAGTCTAAAACTAACATAATTTTATATTATTTGTGATATAATGGAAATTGTATCTTCTATTAAAAAAATAACAGGCTGTTAAACATTAAAATTTCATTTGACATATTTCTAACTTTTCTTTCAGATAACTATTTTAGTTGACTTTCAAGAATAGCACAGATATAAAATAAAATGTATGTGATGTTTTTGCTGTGACTTTGTCGATGTGATTTCAATGTACAAGATTTCTTTATTGTGTATACTTAATGTCAAAGTATATGTAAAGAAGTCATGATTGTGTATTGTCAAGAACTTGGTTGAAATGCACTGGATGTATTGAAGGTTCCTTCAAAAAACTGGGCACTCTTTTAGTGCAATGGATTTTTTTTACAATACATCACTAGGAATTTTAAGACAACCTGGAGGTTTTTACACCCCCTCTCCTTTTTTTTGTTGAAAAAAATCTCCTGTAATATTTTTCCTGAAAATTATCCCAGTGATACCAAATGATAGCAATGTATGAGTTTGTATATTTTAAAATGTGCTAAAGATTTATTTTAAATAACATTGCCAACAAGGTGAGAATGAGAATGCATAAGTGAATTATTGTGCAGTTATAATTTCTCATTCAAATTTTAGTAATGTTATTTAAATGTGATACTTTTTTTTTTCTAATTGTAAATAATATAGTTAAGATATGTATATAAAAATATACATTTTATTAGCTGTGAAATTAAGTTCTATAACTTTTATCAAACTTGCTCAAAATTTCTTGTGTACTGAATCCATATTTATTTTAATCTTGTGTCCTAAAATTAAAAACAAATGAAAAACTCTATTTTGAAACTATATATAAAATTATTTTAAAGGATTAATATCAAATTTATTTTGCAGTTTAAAACTTTTTTATTTGTAATAAAACGACCCAGAACTATAAAAATTGAAATGTTGTTTAAAGACAAAAAAGTTAATAGCAACTGAGGTTTTTAGGATTGTAAAAATTCGGTAAAGAAAACACTAGAATATTGAGATTAGTTGATGAGAAATTTTTATAAACCTTTTTTAGAAAAACAACTAGTTTGTTTAAGGACACTTGTTTTGTAAAGATTTTTATTTTATTGGAAAATATATTTTATTAAAAACACATTGTAGATTGTATTTAATTTTTAATTTATTATATTTGAGATTTACTTGCACAAAATGTTGAATCTAGAAATTGAGATTAATAAAGTATATTTATCCATGTGTTAGAAATTGTTTAAGGTAGAATTTTTTTATTTTAAAGAACTGAGAATTTTCATTAAGTGTAAATGTTTTGTAATTTATAGATTGTAGCTAGTTTATGTACATATTTAAGAGAGAATGCATTTTTTTTTCTTGAAGTGTGATACAATGCAAGTATTGTGTAATAAATATGGTGTTCAAATAAATGTTTCTTTACTAATTGTGTAAAACATTTTATGATTGATCTGTATAAATTAGAAATATTTACAAGTCTAAGCTTCATTCCAGTTCACTACCATTAATTATGTAATAGATATTATGTTTCATCCAAAATATCACTAAAAGTCGTGTGAAATTAATGAATCATAGTCAATTAAATTTGTGAACAACAACAACAACAAAATGCAATGAGAAAATCATTTCAAAGAGTTTCCTGTGTAAACTTAAACAATTTTTAATATTATAGCAATATCATGATGATGCATAATTTTTCCATGAAAATGATTTAAGCTATAAATTACATTAATTTACTTTAACTATATTTTTCATTATATACAACAATATATTTGCTGTAAATATATTGTATAATTATACTAAAAAAAATTGCATCTAGGAATGCTGTTTCTGTAAAAATTTAATAAAAATTAATCTTAAAAGTTATGCTATTATTAAATTTACTTGCTAAAAAGTACCTGTGTATTACAAATATGCATTATTGATGTGTAATCATTGTATAAATGTCATTAAATAAATGTGAACCACTTCTTTTATGAGTATTTACAAATATGAAATTTTAAATAGCCACTTACTAAAGCTTCTAATATCTAAAATTTATGAAAGTTAAGCATGTGTCAGAAATATCATAGTAGAATTGACATGTTAAATATAGAATCATTTTTTAAATATATTTAGAAATTGTCATATTGATTTGCATCAAATATATTGTTAAAGATCTGAATTACTGCAAAACTGTACTTAAAATATGTTGAAAATATGATCTTCAAATCCTAATTAGCCTGAAAGAATGAGGTCTCCGATTGTGAATGTGCTACTTGTTTAAAAATAATTTTATTCCAATATATTGATCATGACGTTTTTTTTTTTCAGAAAAGAATATTACAATTAAAAATTGTAATATTCTTGAAATTGCTGCCCATTTATAAATTTTGATACATACTCGTAGAAATCCATTTTTTCTTTTTCCTGCTAACATATTGGCTATATATCTCCCTTTTCACTTCACAAAATCCGTATGGCTATCCCTAGTCAAAGAATTGCTGCTTGTGGTTATGCAAGTTGCTAATAAAAGGGAGAAAATAAATTGGATTTTATGTCATTTAAATTTTTGGATCCTATTTTATCCCTTGCATTGGCGACAGGAGACAATGGTGCGAGAACCCTTAACAGATGCGCTGAATTGACAACTTTTTGTAATACTATCTTACTTTTAGCTTGATTTGGCTCTTGTTTCCTTTCCATCGCAAAGGTATGGGCTAAAATGGAACTTTACTGGATTTAATTCTTAACCATATAAAATGTACTTCACATAGATGTCAATTTCACCTGCATAAAGTCTGGATAAAATTTTTTGCAGGAGCATAGTCTCTTATTTCCGAAGCTGCAGTCATTTACTGTGCCTTTAAGCTTGTTGATAATTGCGGTTCTGTTTCGTCTAGATGTGAATTTGAGTTCTGAGGCCTCTAAAGAATCATCGGGTAGTTGGGCTAATGTTTGTTTAATTGGTCAAGGTCCCAAGCCCTCTCATTGGCGTAGTGTGGAAATTTGGAGAAAGAGGTGTCATCATTTGATTGAGACTCAAAATTATGAGGTCAGTCTCCTATAGCCCTCATGTTGCTCTTTGGTGTGACACTAGTAAATAATCAATTAAAAGAGTGTCTTGGAAATATTAGAAAGTGTGGACGATCTGTTGAAACTAGAAAATAGAGGACACTGCACTCCATAGGAGATACTCTTTAGATCATGCCTGGCCAGCCTATGTAGGTGGATCACCTGAATAAAGATTTAAAATTTTATTGCACACAAAAGTACTAAAGAATATTCCACCATAAGTTGTTCATATCATACTCTACTACTATAGAAATATCTCCCTACCTGACTTGACGTTTATCACAATTTTTCTTTAATCTTGTTCAGAAACAATTATGAAGCTTGCTTTAAAAAGTCCACGGTCCATCTGGTAGGATTGGGCGATACACAATGTATAACTAACCAGCAAACTTACTGAAGAGTGCAGATGTTTACATTACTAGGTGTAGGGAGGGAATGTGAATGTGAAATAGCAGCAGCCAGTCTGTCTGCTGCAAACCTAATATATTTGATGCAAAAATGTTTTGTACCAGACAGGCTGACTGTTCGGTGTCTTTTGATCGCTTATAATTTAACGCCAGCATTATGTTGTAACTGCAGGGTAATTTTTTTAAAATTGTATTTCGTGTAAATATATTTAATTCAACAAAACATAATTTCTCTTAATTTATAGCAGAATATTTTTGATTTCTCTAATGATGTTCGGAGGGATTGGTCGCTTCCCACGACTCAAAAGGTGAAAGTTGTACTTTTTAACATGAGAATTTGAATGGGCATCGAATTCATCACTTATGCGCACACACATATAATGCAACCTGCCTTAATAAAATGTGTTTCTAATGCAGTCTGCAAAGTCATTTGGGTTGAGCAGGCCTGCTTTATATCAAAGTCAGATATGTGACTGCCTTCCTCAAAGAATATCTTGAATAGAAATTTAGAAATGTAATGGCAAAAATTTATTTACTGTGGTAATAGTTTTGTGATACTGTAGAAATAAATTAATTTACCGATGTCAACCATGTGGATTTAATCAAAAATTGAATTAAGAAAGCTGCCTGTCTGACAGGCAAAAAAATTTCTATAATTCTGAAATGTGATTCTAGTTCACACAAGATCAAATTCACCCCATGATGGCTGACATTGCAGATAGCATTTACCAACTGTACAGCAAAGAATATAATTCGAAATTTGTTGGATATCTATTCGTGTAGAAATTTTGAGCAATGAACAAGTGATAGTGTGATCTGCCACGAATCCTCTGCAGCTAGCAGTACCCTTCTTCGACAAGGAATTATTTTAAAAGCTATTGAGACAGCAAGGCACTAAATGTAATGAACAAGCTTCTTTCGATGAAACCCATAATTGGAGCATTGCCTAATGTACAAATGTTAAAGACGGATGTCATATTGTTTCGCCTACTCACTTGAATCACTTTTTAGTTGGCAAGCATGCTACCATACACTGTATTCTCTGTCCGGTTTCCATCATCATCACATTTTCTTAATCTATTTTAAGCTTGTCTGACTTAGTGAGGGAAAACCACTGCCATAACATATTTGCTTTTTAAGAAAAATTATTTTTTTTACACAACATTTAAAATTTTATCTTTCTGCGTTGTTTTTTAATAATCGTTGTTCTTTATCTAATTGCTTTCCCCCCCTCTTTAAGTTGTATAGTTTTTTTGAACAATTGTTTAGCACAACATAGTCAGCTATGGCGCTATAAAACCCAGGAACTCGTCCACTTTTGCAGGAGCAATGAATATTTCCTGGAATTGTATAGTAATGTAGCACATTGTTTAGAAGGTTAAATATTGACTGATCATTATGAGTTAAAATGCAATTTTAATTGTATTTGAAAAAATTTAGTAACATCCTGAAAGATTATAGAGGGGGAAATGTGTGTGTAATTGTTACACAACAATAAAATGGATCTACTCAACTTATCGATTTTTGATAATATTGCTCCGTTACAGAATGATTCTTTGTTGATAGATTTGCAAAAAGAGAACGAGATCCTCAATTATGTTAAACTTGAATATGTATGATATAGTATTGAAACTTTACAAACAAATATATGTTTATATTTTTGCATACAAATTTATTTGAAACTGCAGTGGCTTTGATTAGAGATAGTACCGCTCTTCCCCCACCTTTTTTTTAAAAAATTCCATTGTAGCCGCCTTAAGTTAGATTATAAACAAAACACTTATACAAATCCCGTTGTTTCATAATCCAATTATCTTCCTTTTTCGCTACTTTAATTATTAAAAATTTACTTTCGGGAAATATGCATAATCATGCATTATGTCACGTGCTCTTGTGTCTTTGCTAATCATTTCGTAAAGTGCCACATTTAAAAGTACGAACTCGCGCAGTAGGTGTAGCGTGTGCTATGAGGATGAGTTAAGTGGATGAATGCATTGAAGTCTATGCCGGACGAAAACTTAAGTTATCGTTGTTTTTAAATTTAAACGTGTGTGATTCGGAGAAAGTTTACATTATATATCTTTCTTTATATGATTATTTAATTGTATTGCTTTGAACACCTGTGGTCGCAATAGCCTACTGATATGGGTCATGGGCTCCCGGCCACCATTATTTCACGGAGTCATGGATTCGAGTTCTGATGCCACTAAAGACCCACCGTGGTATAGCAGGTGCAACAGCTGTCTTCAACAACACCAGAAGGAAAAACTCACTAATAACTACCCCGTGAGAGACGTCTCTTAATCTGGTTGGAAAAGATGCAGCACATAGCGGTCGGTCAACTTTTTCTTCGGACCTACTGGACTAGGGTTCGAAACATCCGCTGGCATACCAATATCAACTATTCTCTCCCACTCCACGGGGTTAGAAACCATACAATGTTTATTAGGCATTGTATGGTTTGAAATCTATCAACGCCCTAAATTTTTCTTTTGACTGGGTGTGGAAGTTTAGAGGGGGAGGAGCCAATTCCTATGTCGTCCATGGCACTTGATTGAGATTCAAAATCACGATAAGATAGTCCACGTGTTGCGCAAAGACTGTAAGACCTTGAAGGCTTATGAGCAAGTACGGGACGCATGACCCGAGATACCCTGGTGATCTTTTCTTTTCCAAGGGTTTTTACTGTCTGTGGTAAACACGGGTTACGTGCTCCCGTTCCCACCGGGAAACTGTAGCGATCCTTTCCCATTTTCGATCTTCCTTGTCAACTAATTTCGCAGCCCCGCTAGATGACATAAGACGTCTTACTTTAAAGTCTTTTCATGAGAAATCATGGAATCTTCAATGCAATAACAAGCTACACTCGGTGAAACCTTTCGTTAGAGAATGGCCGGTTCTTCCAATGCGAAGAGCGGATGTCAGATTGACTCGCCTTCGCTTTGGACATACTTGATTTACCAATAGAGATCTTTTATTTGGGGAGGGTGCTTCCGAGTGTCCTTCCTGCCATGTCTCTTACACAATTCATCACATTTTAATTGATTGTCTAATTTTTGATCATCATCGTCGCGTTTTCCTTGATTCTTCAGTTTTAAACCTGACTTGGTGGGGGAAAACCCCCATCTTAACTTATTTGCTTTTATAAAACAAATCGGCCTTTTACACCATATTTTATTTTTTTAATCTTTCACCTTTTTTCTCTTCTTGTGTTTATCTCATGTTTTTAAACTAATATAGTTTTTAGTTTATTTTAACAAATGTTTGGCGCAGCATGGCCTGCTTTGGCTCTTGCACCATAAAACTCTACTGTCACTGACTCACTTGTCAACCAATTTTCATACTTTTCCCCATTATTTTTTCAAACGTTTTGGTCTCAGTTACACCTAGTTTGGTGCAGCATAACCTTATCTGGCTCTTGCGCCATTAAACATTAACTTCATTCACTCGCATATTGCTTCTAAGTTCGACGTTAATAAACAATATATCAATCAAATGTTTTGAGCACAGAAATTTTGGTAGTATTTTTTGTTCTTCTTTGCATATTTGTAGTAAAATGGCTTCATTAGTTGGATTTTGGAAAATTATAATTTTTTGGTGTTGATCTTAAACAAGCCAAACTTTTTTAATGAAATTATCTGATCATTTCCGATGGGCCTTGGTAGCCTAGTGATCATGGTCGTGGACTCGTGGCCGGCGGTTTTCGTTCTGTTGCGGGTTCGATCCTTGCCCGCCAAAGATCCGCCGTGTAGCCGAGGCTGTTCGGGGCCCAAAGTCCTCCCGTTGGCGGGGTGTGGATGTTAGGAGAGGGGGGTGCCAGCTCAGGTGTCGTCCTCGTCACTTGACCGTGGTTCAAAATTACGAGGTCCGTCGCCAATAGTCTTCGTGTTGCTTTCTAGTACGACGTAAATAAAAACTAAACTAACTTATTTCCGATAACTCGAAATAATTCTGTTTAACTGTCATGCGTATGTATTATGAAAATTATATTGCATAGTATAATAAAATCTTCAAAAAACAATTGTACACTAGTATTAAAACGAAGCGACAGTAAAGTTGATATAAACTGTCAACTTTTACTTCTTTGTCCAAATTTACTAGGTAAGCATCGAAAACTTATCTTTTTGTAGTTATTTTGTGTATGCGTCTACCTTCCTTATACTTCCTGAACTACTTATTTATTTTGTGTTGTTACCGTGATACTGACCAATAAAGCTAATTGCAAGTCCCATGTGTCTTACAATTTTCAGACATAATACAATTGAAGGATTAATTTTGTTTAAGCATGTTTGCGGAAAGTTTATATTTATTACTCGGTCTCAAACTAAGAGAAATCCAAAGAACAGCATTGGTTAATATGAAATGGATTCTGTTGCAGGGTACAATTGCGGATGGGAATTTGTGTTCTTTTGGAGAAACTGTTTTTGTTCATTTTCAAAGAACTGTTCTGTAATGTTTTCTTTGATCCACTTGTTCTCAAGATTCTTCGAACAAAACCTCAAAGATATTCTAATGAATTTAACACTAAAAATCACCACATATGATTACTTTACACAGTTTAGGAAAATTCACATTGACAGAATTTTAGGGAAAAAATTATTATTTTTTATTAAATTAATGCTAAATAAAACTTTTTATTTCTTCTAATTTTAGCAACAAAGAGTACAAATAAAGTATCTTTGGTAATTTTTCAATACGATTATTCTTTATGTATTTACACATTCAAAATAAATTGAAGTAAATGCAGGTAAAAAAAAAAAGATTTTAAAATCATTTTATATCAAATAGTGTATTGTGAATTTTAGGAGCAAACATTTAATATTTTATAGATAAAAATTAATTTAAAGAACCATGCTAATACTTTAATATGCAATGCGTAAGATATTATAACTAATTCTTAATACAAAATAATTATTTTCCTTTTTGTTTTTAAAAAAAAGTTCTTTGCAAAATAATAGTTTATAGTCCCCTTTTTTGTTACTGTAAAAAGTCTCTCTAAAAAGAAATAAAAAAAATTCCCTCACCCATTTGTAATTCTGCCATTTCGGATCCAAAGGGAGGGGGAAACACATTCTGTAAGTGCACTGACCTGATTCCTCCTTGAAATTTTGTCTCTTCTTTGTCAGTAAATGTCCATCGCTCGGTAACCTCTGGTTGAAGAAGTGGGGTTTGGGGAGTTTTCTCTCACTGTCGGCTTCGGGGAGGGGGGGTCTGTTTCCTGGCGTTTATACGGCCTTGATTCAAAATTTCCCACTCCCTGAGTGTCCATCGCTCGGTCAACTAACTTGCGGTCCTCTTTCGCCCCTCTGCTCTCTCTCTTTTTACCTTTTTTTTCAGCTGCGTAACTTTGCAGGTGTCCCGAATTTTTGTTACTGAAGGGGGTGGAAACTCATTCGTCAGTGAAGTCCTGCTAGACACCCCCTGGGTCAAACGGAGCTTTCTTTCGCTTTTGAGAGGGGGATTTACTCCTCGGGAGTTAGATAACTCTTTTCTTTATTTTTTGTTGAAAGTCCTGTCTGTACGAACTTTTTCTAAATGCAATGTTGTTCTCCAAAACATGTTTTTTGGTGACTCTTTCACGGGACGATGAAATGTTGCGGGTTCCTTTATTGTTTTTCTTCCTTTGCGTTGAAATCGCTCCCTTCATTTTAAATTGTTTTTTTTTTCTGCGGAGGGGAAACTAGCTAACCACTCGTTTTGTCCACCTAATTATCTGTCGTAAGACTTTAGTTTTTCCCAACTGTATCGTATTTGGTATGGGGCTTGTTTTGAAAAACTCTGCTTCCTTCTTTCCATAAATGGGAATATTTTCTCCTGTATCATCCTTCAAAATTTTCTCGTTGGCTTTCTGAGCTCTAGTTAATTTTTGTCCTTCTAAACGTGTGAATGCTTCTTGACATCGTTGCTGTTTACCTTTTCTGTTCTCTTTATTTCCTTTCTGTATCTTCCGTTGCACTTTTTCTTTCAATTTCTTTTGTTTTCTAAAGTTGGCTAAAATCTTCAAATCATCCCTTTTTCTCTTGTAATATTTACTTTCCTCAATATTCCTTTTGTTTCTTCATTTCAGGTACAGGTTTCTTTCCACAATATTTCTAGTTCATTTAACATATTATAAATCTCATTTTTTTTTTATCATTCTGTAGCATCGCTGGTGCTAATAACGCTTCTTCTTTTCCTCTATTAATGACATTTTGTTCCCGTATGGCTTGCGTTAACTTTTCATTATGTTCCTGGATTCTAGATAATTTCTGTTCTTTATTTTTCGGTGCAGAATCAAACTTTTCCTGTTGAGACTGAAGTCGTCTTTCATCAACAATTTTCATTTCTTTTACCTCAATACTGGAATCTTGTAACCCTATAGCTTCGGATAATTTTTCATTCTCCTTCTGAATTTCGGTAAACTTCTCATCCCTTTCTTTCAATTCAGATTCAAACTTTTTCTGCTGAGGCTGAAATCGTTTTTCATAGTACTCTTGGATTTTCCCTTGTTTTCTTCTATTGATTTCCATTCTTAATTTTTCTAATCTTAATTTTTCTGGTTCAAATTGCATCTCCTTATCTCTTTCTAACCTTTGTTCTCTTTCAATCCTATCTTCAATTATCCTCTCGAGACATCCTCTCGCGAAAGCTTCTTCATAGCACTCGCTATTAATTATAATAGCCCTTATTGTCACATTGGAAGCGTCCGAAGGGACACTTTCGCCTAATTCAAGCGCAAGCTCGACTAAATCACTTTTACGTCCTTTTGAGAGGAACGACATATTTAACACTATTTCAATATCCTTCAAAATTATTCAAAATAAATCACTTCTTAGCACGTGCATAAGGGTAAACGAGATGTCAGTTTGGCCGTGGGCTTCAATACACATCCCGCTTCTGAATTTTTAAAATTACTCATCATCAGATTTCAGTTCACGATTGTCCTAAGACAAAAACACATCGGGTGTTATAGCAACAACAATTTATTTACACTCCTTATTACCGCTCTTTACAACAGCTCCTCTCGGAGATTCGGTCAGATCCCGTCTGAGGGGGATCAAACACTCTTCCCTTTACAAATGATCGCCCTCTTGAGGCGGGCTTTAAGTAGGGAAGTTAACAGATGTATCAGCAACGTTCAGCTCACCAACTTACTAGTTCGCTCTACGGACAAATCTCTGCCGTAATACTCTTCATTTCCAAGGCAGACACCGACCGCTCTGTAAATTCACTCGACCACGCAATTGTCAGTTCCGCGGCAGATCCACTCATCCAAGTTCAGGCCGTTTCCCAATCGATCTTCAAAGCAGATTCCATAGACAAGACTCCCTCCCTCAACAGATTCTCGGCGTTTTTTCTCCTCTTCCGGCCAGCCGTGACGTCCCACGGAAATTCCCAAAAAAATCTTTCTTCCTAGTCGATATTCCGCCTAGGCTTCAGTACTTTCGGGAACTTTTGTTTTGTCACCAAAGTCCTTAGTTTCTCGCCAAAGTGAAGGGGTCACTTGCTTGAACTTTCCTTAGACAACTGAGTTAGTCTCTGTAAATGCATCTTTTCCTTCATAAGAGAACCGTTGTAAGGAAGCGTCAACTCATATTCGTAACAATATACATGAACCTGCTGTAGCAAAACATCTTCGAGTTGGTCTTACATTATAAGAGACCCTGTAATACATATTAAAAATCAAAAATATTCTTTGAGAGAATTTTAAATGCATAAACAAATTTTTAAATATTATTATGCACATCATATAAATGTTTCTTTTCCTGCTTTCTAATTTATATCTAGCATAAAGGCGAAAAATTTAGAATCAGTTCATAAATTTAAAATAACAAAATAAATTAGATTGAAAATAATATATATGTATATATATATATATATATATATATATATATATATATATATATATATGTGCGTCAAACAATTCAGTTTTTGATTCCATTTTAGTTTAGGAATCGAGTATGAAACGGATAAAAGAACAGAAAGCCTACCGGTCGGAGCGACTTCTTCCAGTTCGGAATCGCTTACCCTAACCCTTATCGGTTCCCAACTTGCTTTGGTTAGGTTGATCTACTATAAGACTAATTAAAACATGTCTTCTACTTCCAAGACCTGCTTTGCCAGGTCTTTAATTCCCTGCTGAAAGAGCCCTTTCAGAGTTTATTTTTTTTCTTCTCTCTCTAGTTCTCCTGGAGTCGTTCAATCTAGCGTTATTCTTGCTGCGGCGAGCAGTGTCGGAGGCTCGGCATTATATTGATCGGTTAATGGCTTTATTTGGGGAACTGTGATGGGCATGCAATTAATCATGTTCGTCGATGGGAAGATTCAGCACCTGGTAGAGGGGCGTTTCGGCGCCCATTTGCTTGCTCCCAGTTCGATAGCGGGCCTCGAGAAAAGCAATATATGCTAGCAATATATTCAAGCTTCTCCCTATAGTGTTATAACCTTGTGTAACACATCGTGTTATAGAAGATTTTACACCTGGGAAGGCAGAGAGAAGTAAACGTCTCTGAATAATTCGGAACAACAAATAATTGGGTTTGGGTGGACCGATGACTCATACGTTCTCGTTCTATCAGATGAACTAGTTCGAAAGAACAAGTAGTTCTTTTGACCACCATCCTTGGGTACTATAGATTATTGAATGATTTCCTTGATTTTTTTTTTTTTTTTTTTTTTGCATCCATTCACTATCAGAATGAGGTGGTTCACATGGTTTTCCTACGAGAATTATTAACTTGTATTGTATGTTGTTTTAATTAATATGCTACAGTAATGCAGCATCCTTATTGTTTTTAAGTAATTTCATTTCAATATACTGGCATTATATTTTTTGAAAGAACACAAAATGCTAAAATTTCGAATTTTTTATTCAATTGTCATTAAATTCGGTATGAATGCTTGGAGCATTCATTTTGAAAAAAACCGAGTCAAACAAAATGAAGAGACGTTGAAAACTACAATGCCTCTTAATAACAACACTACATGATTAAAAAAAAGTATCTGTGTTGGTAATAACTATTTACAGCTTTTTTATACAATTCAAATAAAAAAAAAGTATCTGTGTTGGTAATAACTATTTACAGTTTTTTTTATACAATTCGAAACTAGCCAATTTCTTTTGCGAAAATAATTTTTAACATTTTCATTGTTTACTTTCCGACTTTTTTTTTTTATCATCATTTTTTCGATCTCTTAAGCACAGCTGATGTAAGAACTTTGAGGCCCGGCAGAATTAACATCAGCAGTCAAATATACTACGGTTATTTTAGCGGAATTGGGACTGGACCAAAGAATCGCTGACCGGGCCTACCCCCATTGCACTTTCTGATTTTACACAACCGATGTGCTCCATAAGCATTAACGCAATTAAATTACGAAGACTACGTGAACTGGCTTCCCGGTTTCCACACCCCTCAAGGGCTTGCCTTTTTTCAGCGAGTATAGGCACAGTGAGAACCGAGGTATATAAATATTTTTCTTTTCCATGAGGTTTACAGTCTTTGGCAAACGTGGAAAACGCTAACCTTCGAGATATCCTAACAATCCTTCCCTATAATCGACCCTTCTTGTAAAAAACACTCCCCCCCTCTTCTTCCCTTTATTGTCAATTTGGACTACAGTTTAAACGAATGTTTGCCAAGATGTGGCTCTTGCGTCATAAACCGTAACTGTCACGAATTCACTCCCATGAGGTTAACTGCCTTTATTAAACACGAGTGACGCACTTCCAGGATATCCAAGCGAATCATCTCTATTTAATCTATCTCCTTATCAACTAATTTTTACTTTTGATCCCATTTCTTGTAACGTCTAGAACACAGATACACATGTTTAGCTCAGCATTACCAGTTTTGGCTTTTACGCCATTAAACTTGGAACAATTCTGATTTTGCTCCTCAGTATAACGTGACAGTTTTTTCCCGCCCCTTTCTTAGTCAGTTTTTGGGACTCTATTGTAATTGCTTTACTTTGTAATTTTGTTTTATGAATGCTATTCTGACAACATATCGGTGACCTTGATTACCATGGCACTAAAAAGAATTTATAGAACTTATCTTTAAGTACACGGAAACGAAGAATTGATTGAGAAATAATTTATGGAATTTTATTTTTAAATCTTTTTTTATTAACCAAAGTGTATTATACAAATGAGAGTGGTCTCAAAAACAAAGTTTTGTGCGAATACAGTCTACAAAGAGCAGTTGTCGATACTGTTGCTGAGTTGGAAAGACTCGTCGTCGCTGAACTCCACCAGGGGCTTTTTCACGAAGATTCCCTTCATCCTCTGTAGGAGAGAGAGAGGCTTGGGGGGAGGAGCCTCATTTTCTGCCTCGCCTTTGTCCTCGCTTGCTCTCTTTCGAGACTTTCGTCTTTCCGCCATCGCCGTTACCTTATCCAGGGCTGAAAGAGAAATAATACAATTAAATACAGAAATAGAGTTAAGCACTGCATCAGAACTTCGCAAAGGAATGTTGTATAAATAACTGATTCTAGGACTACAGAATGTTTGTTGGCGATGAATTTGACGACATACCATTATATGAGACACCAGATGATAAATTTTCCTATGACATAAATAGGTACCGCATGTGATTTGCAATAATACCACACACCATTTTTATTTTTCGCATTAAAAAGGGACATGTAGTATACAATAATATTTTAATTCAATGTTATTTGAGCAGTGTACATACATCACTTCCGCGGAATTATGTATCTAGTGCCCTCAGTTATCTCGATTTTAACTAGTTTTTTCACGTCATGCAAAATCTCCTTCAACGATGAATGTACAGTCAGATTCAAAAAATAATATAATCCTAATAAAATAGTTTTAAGAAATTATAAATATTTTTTAGGATTATATTATTTTTTAAAAAAAATAGCAAATTTACATCAACGTTACATTTTACGTAATGTTTTATTAAAAGAAGTGATAAAAACCGAATTATTTCTTCGCAGATTGTGAAAATAAACGTAAAATTCATGGAACAAAAATCTACGTACAGGAGGCGCTTTTGTAGAACGTCACCAGATTTCACTCAGCTGAAACGAAATGACATTGAATGTCATTATTGAAAAATGAATCTTGAGTATGCGTCAAACAATCTGCTTTTTTGATGTTCCAGTTAAAATGACCAGAAAAAAATCTGTGTTGACGTTCGGTTAAGATTCTGTTAATTAAGTTCAGGATAAATAAAAACTCCTTCGCGGAAATTACAGAAAGTTTTGGGAAAAGTCGGGTCTACAGTCCTAGCTATTATTAGAAATTACGAAACGACTAGACATATTTTTAACAAAGCTTAGAATAGATGAGATGTGAAGAGGAAAAAAAGTGAAGTTAAATCCTATAAAATTATGTACCACTAAAGTAAGGGGTCCCTCTTTGAATGTTAAACTCACAATAAATCAATTTTTTTTCTTACTTCCTTCCGGTCTTCAAATCTCTTTAAAATTTCATTGAAATGATACAATTTCTTTGCATGTGACAGTTTGTAATTTATATTTTGATAACCTAATTTTAAATATTCATAACAATTTTCAGTTATTCATAAAAATATTTTTCAATGATAATGTTGCTTTCACTTTATTTGATAGTATATTGATTTGAGAGAACAATCCTGAGAGAATTTTTGCTTCAGAATGGTTAATTTTTACCACAAAATACAAACAAATGCTTAGAAACAATAATTAATATATTAAACATTCAATTCAGCTTTCCATATTTTAAGGTTTTTTGAAAATCGGAATTAAAATGTTTCTTATTTTAATATGTACTTACCCTTGAAAATATATCAAAATGTGTTCGAAACAGAATAATTTTGGCTTAACTTATGCAAAATAATATGATAATATGGGTGTACAATTTTTGGAAGGTTATCTTAAATAATTTTTAAAATATCTTATCCGAAATGATGAAATATATTTTGATTTTTCATCATTTCTTTGAATTTATTTCTATAGTAACACATCGATCAATAACTCCCGAGTCTAACATTGAAAACAACATTTTTTTTGCAAAATTTTTTTTTATTCATCAACATAACACCTTTTGTTAATCACCTGCTGTTTTTGTTCCATCGAAAGCAATCGCGGCACCCACTTGGAAAAAACCTTTTTCACTTCACTTCAAAAAACCTTTTTCCTGGTCCGATCGACTTAAAATTTTGACACGTTTCAAGCAAAGGATAGTACTCTAGAAAGACCTGGTTACTGGTTTACTACGAGCGCCATCTCTGGGTTAGTCTCGGGAGTTATTGATCGATGTGTTAAAGTTGATCGGATGTAAGCACGTACATTTTTTAAGCACATCCTTGAAAAATAAATTGTATATTTTCATGAGGTTTGTTTTAAAGTAATGAGAAAAATTTATATCTTAATATAATTTTTTTTTCTTCAGAAAATTGAATTTTTGCAAGGTTTAAAAACATGTGATCCCTCGGAACATACTGCAGCGACAACTAGTAAGAGTGTTAATGCGGAAACAGTTCGAAGAACTCTCTGATCTGAAGGATTTCATGGCAGAGATCCGAGAAGAAAACCACTCGTATCCAAAGCAAATCAAAGAAAAACATTGAACTTTGCTAACGAATATATTTACTAGGATTTTGGTTTTTGGAAAACTGCCCTTTTTACCGACGAGAGTAAATATAATGCTTTCGGGAGTCATGAACATGGTAAATTTCGGCGGCGCAAAAACGAAGAAACAGAACTCACGAATGTCGTTCCTTGAGTGGAATATGTTGAAGAATGAGTTATAGTTTGAAGGACAACGTGAGTTACTAGTGCTGGGAAATTGACCTTCATTGAAGGTACGATATATTGTTTTAAATACGATGTAAAAGAACCATTCTTTCACAATCTTTGTAGTATGTTTCAGATCATTATCATACTTAGAGATCCATTGCCTTTCTATTTGTAAACTGCTAACAGATGCTTGCACTTTATTTTGAAGAGATTACAGAATAACGTGCAAGCATCTGTTGGCAGTTTACAAGTCGGAATGCAGTGGACTTTTCAGTATGATTATGATCCAAAACATACAATAAAGATTGTAGAAGAAGGGTTCATTTACGAAGTACTAACACAATTGCATATCCCTCCTCAATCGTCAGATTTGAATCCCAACGAACAAGCAAGGAGTGATCCTGACATAAGAGTTTGAAAAAACAATGAACGAAATAAAGATTCCTTAAGAAATAGCATTGTTTCAAACGTGGTCTGATATTACACCAGGTACCACACAAAATCTTATTGCCTCAATGACAAGGGCATTGCAAGCCATCGTTGATATTAAGCCACAAGGCCAAGTTTCATGATACTATAGAACAGTACTCTCTCTGTAATCCGGCATTACACCTATCCAGCCTGTCAATAATCCGACGCTTTTACACCTTATGAAATGTCACAGGAAATTATTTTATGGCTTCTATTTCATCAGAATTACGTAGGCTATCAATAAGAAGCAGTAAATTTTTTATAGTCTTAGATATTAAGATATACTGTATTATATTTAATACAATAATACATGTCTTTTAATGTTTAAAAGTGTTTTTATTAGTAATTTTCCAGTAATTCGGCGGTGCATTGGTCCGATATCTGCCGGATTACCGAGAGGGTACTGTATTTTCAATTGCATACGGTAGGATAATTTTTCTTGTCACTCGATGTGCCTATAAAATTTGTTATTTGTGTTATGTGATTTTCACTAAGTGAATTGCAATTAAATGAATGCGTTTACAAGTTTGAAGAGTTTCTTTCTTTCTTTCTTTTTTTTTTTTTTTTTTTTTTGTCATTAATAATGTAAATGCATTTTGTATTTGAATAAAGAATATAAGTTTTTATAATTTCATAAAAAAAAGGCGATTCTTGAAGATATATGTTTTGTGATGACTTTAAATGTGTATAAACTGCTTTTGTCTCTAATCCATAAACCTTTTTAATCACATTTTATTTTCGCAGCGAATTTTTGAAACACCCGATGTTTTTAGAAGCTGTAATTAGAGCAATCTGTTACTGAAACGTTATCCTATGTATGTCCGATATTACTTTGTATTATTTTTATATGTTAACATCGTTGAGTTTAAAAAAGATTGATATAAAAGAGGCGAGAAAAGTTGAGTTCTTATAATGTTGGATATCTCTCAGGCACCAATTTAATAATGTAGATGTATAGCTTGAGCGTAGATGACGTGACTCTGCATGCATCAACCGAATCCTTGAAATTCCATAATAAAAGGTGAAATAGAAAAATTCATTGAAAAGAAGCTACATCATTTACATCGAGAAAAGAGTTTAAATTATTCGAATTGAATGCGAAAAATGTTTAGTTCCAAAAATCAACATAATAAGTTCGTTGAACATGTATCTATTTTTTCTTTTAAAAAGTTTGTGTACACAACGACAATACAGTTTTTGTTTTAATATCTTCCGAACAATATACTTTCTATCTCAATACATTGTATTATTTATATATATATATATATATATATATATATAAATATAATCGCCAGTCGATTTTCTTTCACATTAAATAGTTCCTGGTGGGAACAAATTTGTTGACGAACTTAATATTTATGTCGCGCACGTGCATATTATTATATTCTACATCTTTTCTATTTTGTTCCCCTTTCGTTTTTTGATTGTTAGTAGTACAATGCACAGCATCTGCATGAGAAATGTATATATATATATATATATATATATATATCATTCCCTTGATTGAAGAGTAATGTGTAACAAAACAATAATTGCGTGAATATTTCAAATAAATGAAATTTTTAAAGTGAGAATATGAAGGCATATGTTTATCATTTTTTAATGACACAAAATGTGCATTTTGATGTTCTTAAAATATAGAGTCTAAAACATTTGAATCACGAACAAGTTGAATGTTGACATTTTTACAATTAATTTAAGAAAATAAAACTGTAGTGTTGATGAAAAACTTGGTTATCTGGTTTCTTACAAAATAGCACATTTTTAACTTTCAAGACTCTAAAGTAAAAGTGTGTTGTAACTTAAAAAAGGCAAATTTTAAGTGGAACAGATCTTCTGTCAATATGCGGAGATTTGAACATATCTTAAATGATGGAAAATTAATCAAATGTAAATTACGAGTATGTGATATTAAGCAATGAAGTCAAATTTAAACTCCGAAATCAACTAATAATTTTCCATTCAATTCGTGATAACACATGTATATATATATATATATATTCAACTTGTCATCTGGCATCACACGCTAGAGTTGTAAATCTGCCAAAAATAATTCGTAATAGACTGTTAGACGTCATGAAAATCCCTTTCTTTCATACCACGTGATCTGGAGAAATTCCCACTATAAATTTATGAGCAAAGAAAATTCTCGCTCTTGCGATGCAACCTTGGAGGTGAAGCTGCGCCTCTTCCTTTATCCATTTGAAAAATGTATTCTTATTGCCTCTCTCTCATTGAAAGAAATAAACGATCTTAAGTGCACAAAGGTGTTATCATTTCAAACATGCATGTGGAATGTTTTATTAAAGTTATATCAAATTTTTAAATTCATTTACATATACATATACAAGGTGCGGCTATTGAGTAACGAGATTGGCGCTGTAAAACATTTTATTTTGATGTCATACACACTTACTTTATATCACCTTTAATATACACCTCTCTTATATTCCAACAACGCTCCATGCGAATCCTCCATTGTTCGAAACATATTTGAAGTCTTTTTCTGTCAGCTTTTACAGGACGCGTGCCGTGTGTGCTCTCTTTCACAGCTTCAATGAACTCAAATCTTGTTCTTTTAATGCAGATTTCTTCTTAGGTAACAGATAGAAATCGCGTGGTGCAAGATCCAGAGATTAAGGCGGATGGTCTTGCACTGGGATACAGTACTTGGCTGGAAAGCTCTTGACAGACATGGCAGAATAACTTGTTCTTTCCACAGTTCGGGTCGTTTTTCCTTTATCACGGTTTCAGTTGAGCAAGAATGAGAAGGTAGTAATGTTGATTAATAGTTTGAATTTCAGGAACCCAGTGAAGATACATAATCCTATGAATATCGAAAAAAACAACAACCATCATTGCTTTGAATTGTGATCGGCTCATTCGAGCTTTTTTGGCTCTCGGTGAATATGGGCTCTTCCAGTGCATGAATTAACGCTTCGTTTCAGGATCATAAGTAAATAATCTTAAACGTCTTCTCGGCCATTTCGTAAACGCTTAATATATATATATATATATATATATACACAAAAGAAATACTAATATTACAAAAGGAAATGCTTGTTTCATATTTAAATGAATGTAAATCTATTTTTCGGACAATACCCGTCATTATAACGATAGAGAATATGAAATCTTTGAGAAAATTGATGGTAAAAACAGTATTTTTTGTTTTTGTTTTGTTTAAAATGATAAATAAAATTAAATTCAGTTTCGATCAAAACTTATTAAATACATATTTTAACTTCCTATTACAAATTGTAACGAGCTTTTATGACACTGAGTTGCTAACATTTTGAAGAAATGTAATTCAAAATATAAAATGTATTATTTTGAATTATTTAGGATATTCATTCTTTTGGAATTATTTAAGTGAAATATTATCGACTGAACTTAAATTTTGCTTTCTGGTATAAGTAAATGGAACAAATCAAATAATAACTGGCTATAAAAGCAAAAATTAGCATTATATTATTAATAATTAGTGATGCGACGACCCAATGCAATTTGAAACTTACTATAGTCCCTGCATTCAGAATAAGAACCCCGTTTTCCTTGCTGGCAAATTTGAGCCTACGTTCAGGGCTCAGTAACCAGTACATCTAATTCCTTAGAAATTTAAGCATATTACAGGTTTAAAATAATATTTTCAATCAGTGATAACACAGAATCCTCTCAATAGAGTTTTAATGACACTTAGAGCCGCCGATGATGCTTCTATAAAGTGGCCTTGCATAGTGCGCCTCGACAATTTTTTTCTATTAATTTTTAAGCTTCCATTTCAGAAAAACTTGCTGAATGCCCGATTCTCCTGAGGAGATTAACTAATCATCTCCTGTTGCTCTTTAAAATGGTAAATATTTAACTTTAATCTTGATGGTAAATAAATAGTTTTTTTCTCCAGAGTACGAATTCCTTTATTCTAATCAGAACGTAATATTACAATGTCATAAGATATCTCCCCAAACCGTATCACTTGTGTTTGTCTACTTTTCAAATGTTCCACAAAAAATATTCCAAGCATATAATTGACTCTGCCGAGTGATAACGAATGTAGGAAAACGAACAAAATGAAGCTGTTATTATATGAAGATGGATTAAATATAAACAAGACTCCATTTGAAAGCGTCAGACGATTTTTATACATTTTGTCGTAACAACCACGATAAGTTATTTTAAGTTTAAATAATCGTCTACATAATTTATTCTTCATAAGTTCATTTATTTTGTTACAAGTCCCCTGAAAGAAAGTGGTCCCGTATGGAATGGCGCTCAAAAAGTGAAACTACGCCACTGAAAGCAAAAAATGGGTTATCTGCTGGAAAAGCATCAAAAAGAGTCGTTATGATTATTCAAGAGGTTGAATCTCAGCTCCAATGCAAAAAGAAAGAAAGAAAAGTTCTCCAAGAGCAACAGAAAAAAAAATATTTTATATATTTTTTGTTTTGGATTTATCAATTCATCTAAGCTTTCGTATGAAAAATTTCGTTTTGAAACCCGAAAGTGATGACGTGGTATAGTGAATTCAAAGCTTTTTTTACGTCGATTTCGTTGCCTGAATTTTCAGCTTTTATTGTCAAAGGATTCATCCAAAATAGTTTCTTACAAAAATTAATGAGCTATTTAATAAAACATGGTAGTTTACTTATTGGACTTAGATGATTTAAAACTTTATACCAAATAGCGATTGGACGCAAAAGCTTTAATTATTGACTTGTGAATAATAAACAGCTGGACTCTCATTTCAAATCATATTAGCCCTCTTACATTCAGACAAAGTCCTCATTAAAGACACCTGGACTCGTGAGAAAGGGCAAGCAACATTTCTGTTTCTCGTGAATTTTGATCTTTTAGAGTCCGCTTCTCCAGGAAGCCAAGAACAGCCTCTGCATCAGATGGTCCAGTTTTTAAGGTGTCAACTCCTGCACCAGTTAGAATACTTAGCGACTAACAGCCAAGTTTACTATATTCAGCTATCCAACCAAAACAAAGGATTATGTCCCATGGTTTTGGAAGAGGATTGGTAAATTTACTCTACCTAAAATTTCCGAAGAGAAGGGACATTTGAACTCTTCTAATGCTTGGATTAAAACATCGAGTCCGAGAGCATTGCAACATTTTTCAGCGTGCACCCAAAATGCATAATAAATATAATTGCGACAAGCACTTTATCTTGTAAATATCAACTGAAATATTTCAAACTAATAAAGATAAAATAGTGTAAATAGTACTCTGTAGGCATCATATTATTTAACGCAACCTAAACAAAACAATCAGCCAAAGTACTTCGGCATTTAATGATTTACCACCCCGTCTGGGGGGGGGGAAAGCAGCTCTTGGTTGCCAGCAGCTGTCCGAAGAAAAGTTAATCGGTCACTTTTCGTTCCGCCTTTACCAACCAGACTGAAAGAGACGCCTCTCTTGTGCGAGTTATTAAGGTGCTTTAATTTTTTTTGGCATTGTTTTTGAATACAGCCGCTACATACTCCTCCTCTAATATTATCTAGGTGTTACAAAGAGAAACATTCTGAATTTGTTGAAAACGTCGCTTTTCCAGCCATTACTGCAATTTATACACATTCCCTCCCAATTGAATTTAATTATGTTTTGGACAGTTTCCAATAGAGTCATCTGCTGTCTCTAGTTGAGAGGTGGATCTCTTCGACACGTGTGCCGTAGCCGAATATCACTTGTTATGATTTTTGTATGGTTGTCTTAGATAGACATACAAAAGCAAATATTTTGCCTTAGAGTAGTCCTTAGTTGCCAAAGGTTGTTCCGATCCCCAGACCAATGGGTTCGAAGAAAGGCTGACTAGTCGCTTTTTGCTGTGCCTTTACCAACCAGACTAAAAGAGACGTCTCTCTCGGGCTAGTTATTAAGACGTTTTAACTTTTTTTCGTTGTTGTTGAAAGCGGCTGCAGGTCTTATGGAACCTGTACGACGAAGAGTGCCACTCAATAGTTAGGTAAGAGTATCGAGATGATTTTTTCATATGGTCCTGCAAAAAATCAATGAGGCAAAAACTGTATGTAGTTCTTGAGCCCATATTAAAAATGCTCTTTACTTCCAACGAAGGTTTTGTCATTTCCTTAATTACTAAGTTTAAAATATGATTATTGTAAGATACGTAAAATACTCTAGGGTTCAAAGCTTTAATTCTTGTTTGTACTCTCAATTTGTCACCTCTTTATATTTAAACCATTGTCGTAATCTTGACCTCCCGTATTTTCTTCTTTCAATACATTTCCCTATCTCTGTCCTATCTCTTCTCTTATTAATTTGTGTAATTAAAAGGTAAAGTTTAAGGAAAAATCAGTGTGTTGGTAAAGTAATAGAAATTAACAATGAATGGGAATTCAGTGATGTAAATTATTTAATTTCAAATGATGAAGCAAAGAATAGTAATATGTGTAGTACTTTTAAAAGAAAATGGAGTGTAGTTATAGAAGAAGTTAAATCCGATGAATTGTTGAGTAATGAAAAGAAAATGGAACAAATTAATGAATTTTAAGATTTCTTTACTGTTAGTATAAATGATTAGGATTGCACAATATTAACTAAAATAGATTTAAAACACATTGAAGTATTAAACCAGTTTCTTTACGTCATATAGTCAAGTAAAGAGGAGAAGAATACAATTAAGAGTATTATTAAAGAAAAAGGAAACTTTCCAGTTCATATTAGGTCACTTATGCTAGTCCCGAGTTATTATTAAACAAGGGTAACCTGTATGTTTCCCTGACCCAATATGTGTAAAGCAAGCTTTATAAAACAACCGACTTATGAAGTGAATATAGATACTTCTTTGACATATGAAGAATCTATCCCCTATTAGAGGATCATCCCAATCAAAACACACAGCTTTCAAACAAAATCATTTGCAAAACCATCGGCTCATTCGCTTAACAGTTCCAATGCTGTGGACAAACACACAAAAGCTTCACACTTATGACACCCAATTTTTTCGGTCAGGGGTTAAAAATTGCCGAGTTTTGAGCGTCATACACTAAAATTTCGAAGAAAATTTAGAGCGAAAATTTTTCCATAATAATAATTGTTATTATAATTAATTTCCACTCCATAATCGCGCTTATTTTGGACACCGATTAAAACTTTTGAAATAGTTGGAGAATTATCGAATAAACTTTTACGTAAAAAAATGTGGTCCGTTGAAAAAACCTTTGAGAAAATTTAGAATACAGGTGCATAACAAATAATACCTGTAACCTCTCTACGTTCAAGCGCGCCACCTAGCGGCCGCTGGAGAAGTCCAGTGACGACAACTGGAGCTCGAATTCACGACAGTCCATGCGGAGGAGCTAACAAATAAACATTGTGTTCTCCGCTACGAATGTAGATGTGTATTATTATGTTTACTCTTTAATGTTTTCCCATAATTGTTTGTCCCACAATTTATTAGGTTCTTTAGTGTAATGTCTAAATAAACGTCTTTAATCCAGGAAGGTATTCGTTATTTGGATAGTTTTTAATTATTGAATCTTTTTTAACCCTAATGCAGAGCACAACATGACCCTCAAAGTTATACGAATGGCAGCTCCCTCACACACGCAACGCCCTGCCCGAATGAATTATCCAAGGGCGAATACCACTGTTTGAGACTCCACTGCTAGGGCTCGGTTTTTTTTCCAGGTTTAGCCAGTTATTTTCACCCGTGAAATGAAAGAAGAAACTTCACCCGAAGTTTGCACGACATCTAGATAAGTTTTTTTTTTGTTTCATTTTATCTAGAACATGCCATTCTAACGTAATGTCATCAATCCTGATGAATAACAAAATTCAGATGAAGTGTGATAACAAATAACGTGTGTGTGTCTCATAAGTATGTAATCTTACTCTACAATTTTGTAAAGAATCAGAAATTAATCTAGAGCGTTATTATCATCCGATAATTTTAAAGGAAAACAAATTTTTATACCTCAAATTGTCACGCATCAATTACAACCCTGTAAAACTTGAATAAGTTTTGCAGTGTTGTAATTAATGTGTGAAGAATGTAAAATGTAGAAATATAAATCTTGATTTTTAAAAAATTTGAGGGTATAAGTGTATAAATAATTGATATTTTTTTTGAAAAAAAGAAGGACGTAAAAGACATTATCGATTGCGGTTTCCAAGCGCTGAGTCATGTTGCATTTTATGTAATGGAAACAAAATTCCATTCCCCCCCCCCTTGGAAGGAAAGATGATTCATTAGTTCTGTTTGATTATATTCGTATATACTCCTTTTTTTCGGTTTTGCTCTTTTCTCTAGAATATGAATATTTATCTTAAATTGAAAAAAAAAAGAATTCTTTGTGGTGTGGAAACTTTGTTTATATCAGTTGCATTGAATGTGAATAGTCTTTCATTTTTATATCTGTATTTTAGAAAATATTGAATATTTTGAAAAAGTGTTTATTATAAATTGTGTTTGATTAAAAAAGATTTATCTGTTAAATAATAGTCTTCATACAGTTCTTATTTAATATATAAACCTACGTATACGGAGTAAATTATAAACCTCATTTATTAATCAGGATTAAATAATTTATTATCTTGAAGAGATAAATGTGGAATGATACATAATAAAGTTTTGAAATTGTTTTGCAGTGTTGCGTAATTGTATGCATAGTGTTTGAGAGAAAATATTCATTTTGTGGTAGAAATTGTTTGCTAAGCGTATAATCATTATTGAATACCATTGAAATTTTAAAATATGTCATAAGGTGTTATTAATGCTAACATTCTTTATAAAGTATTAAAAATTATAAAAGCAATAAAAAATGTTGTTTGTATTTATGATCTCTAATACTACTTTGTAAACATATAATATTAAGACTATATCATTAGCATTACAAATATTCATCATAAAGTATTGAAATTTTGAGCGCTATAATAGAGCCAATATAAATTTTGTTAAGGTTAATTAAGATTTTTATAAAATTTCTGAACAAGTTTTGTTTATACAACAACATGGTAATTTTAAGACTAGCTAGAAAAAAGATCTACGAGTGTTAGCCACAGAACTAGGTCTCTCAGATGATTTAAAAGTATTTCAACTTAAAAAATTTATTAGCGAGTTCAATCATATGAATAATTCGTAAAGAGTTTATTGATCAACGTTATTGATGAGAGGAAACTGGCTGAACAAGTGCTGAAAATGACAGGTTAGAGATAACTGAAAGAGAAAAAACATAGATTTGTGGATGAAGAAAAAATGGATAAAATTCAGCGCAAGGAAGGAAAGGAACAGCTTAAAAAAGTAGCTGAAGATGAACGAGTTGAAAAGAAGCGTCTTTTCGAGTTGGAAAAACTATGAATTCAACTTGAATTACAAACAATTCTCAAAAGCAGGCAACATTTCAGGAAACAGGTCAATCCAAAATGGATATTACTAGAGTTGTCCCTAAATTTAACCCAAAATAAGAGGAAATTGGATTGTATTTAACACTTTTTGAACGTCAATTAAATTTTTTAGATGAATCACAATGGATTTCTGAATCTCATTAGTCCACTGCCGACAGAAAAAGAACAACTTACTGCTAAAGAGGATGAAAAAGATACTCAATAGTAATGCTTCTTAAGAGATACAGGTTAACTGCCGACCGTTTCAAACAAGTTTTTTACCCTAAAAAAGACCCGATACAACTTGGAGAGAGTTCTACTTTGAATCAGCCTCCTATTTTTAAAGATAGACAACAGAATTAAACATTAAAATTTTTGAACAGCTAAGAAATCTAATTCTTATCGACCAAATTAAGAAAAAGAACACCTTCAGATCTTAAATAACATTTTATTATTTTTAAATAACATTAACAGAATGGAACTAGCCATTAGAATTAGTAGAGGAATTAGTTGCTTATAAAAATGCTCATCATGGAGTAAAGAAAAATTCAGTGACGTCTAACAAACCAAATTTTAGAAGTGAGTTCTAGATAACAGAGAGAAGATTTAAGTCTCCTGCGATATCTAGAGAATCCAGCAACGAAAAAAACACAAAGAAATATATTTTCCAAGAACACGAACCTTCCACCAGAAAAGAGAGCCATCCAATGTTATGGATGTGGATATCCTGGATACTTACAATCCCAATGTCTTAGCTGCTCAAGATCTAAAGGAGAAGAAAAAGCGTCTGTAAATAGAGTCAATTTGTTTACATTCGAATCACCAACATCACCATCAAGTTTAATCGTCCTAAAAATTTGTGGAGTGGAAGCTGCTGTATATGCTGATACCGGTGCAATCTCCCTCCATTGCTGGAGAAAATTTATACCATGTGCTACAAAGTAAAAAAGTAAAGTTTAACCCCCCAAATATTTCCTTGATACTCGCTGATGGAACACAGAGCAACGTAGCTGCCTTGACTACGGTTATGAATATTTCAATTGAAGGTAAAAAGTTCCCACATAATTAATCGTTTTGACTCAAGGCAAAGGAAATATAACTCTTTTAGGAACAGACTCTCAAATCTGCTGGGATTGTTCTAGATGTCCTCAATGGTACCTGGCATTTCTGTGAAAATCCACAGATCCAGTATCCTTTCTATAAAGTGCCTTCAAAGACTAAGAACTCCATATCATTTTCTAAGAAAAGAATTGCAGAAATTTCCGATTCGGTTAAAGTTCTTGAAACGTCTACTTCATTAAATCTTCAGAATGACGAAGGTAAACATTTAACTAAAGAACAACATCAACAGCTAAATTATTTACTGCAAGAGTTCAAGAGATGCTTTGAACCAGGGGGAGAACAACAAATTTTATTGAACACCGTCAATACTGGTGACGACCTCCCAGTTATGGTACCACCTTATAGAATGAATCCTGCAAAGAACAAACTTTTAAAGCAAGGAATTGACAAACTCTTAGATGATGGAATTATCGAAGAATGTTATCATTCTATGCATATCCGGTAGTGTTAATACCGAAATCTAATGGAACGGTGAGACTCTGTATAGACTATAGGAAATTAAACGCGATTAAACTGGCAGATTCTTACTCACTTCCGTGTATGGATGACCTATTTCATGAAGTAAAACCAACTCCTTTCATATCAATCATTGGTCTTCGAGCAGGATATTATCAAGTGAAAGTTTATCCTGTTGAGCAAGTTGAAAAGGCTTTTGTGTGTCCTTTCGAAATATACCGTTTCTTAAGAATGCCATTCGGTCTAAGGAATGCACCTGCGACGTTCCAGAGATTTTGTTGACTGTTTATGCGTTGGACTTGAAAAGGTTCTAACACTTACTTATCTCGACGATATCATTATCTTATCGAAGTCATTCGAGAAACATCTTTCAAACATCCAAGCTGTTTTCGAAAGATTGTTGCACTTCAAAGTGCAAGCAAATGGAGAAAAGTGCAACTTCGCTTCCTCTCGGTTCTAGTACTTAGGATTTTGAATCATACAAGATGGAATAGCTGTTGATTCCGAAAAGGTTTCCGCTATCCAGAGCATTCCACCTCCCAAACATGTAAAGAAAGTACAATCCTTCCTTCAAATTTGCTCTTAGTTTAGGAGACGCATTCAAAATTTTGCAGGAAAATCACGCCCTCTTAGTGATCTAACAAATCAGAAAGTCATTGGGAATGGGGTTTCAAACAGCAAGAAGCATTTGAAATACTAAACAATTGTCTCATAACACATCCCATGTTGAAACAGGTTGATAGTACAAAATCATATGTTATTCGCATAGGCGCAAGCGTTTACGCTCTTGGAGCCGTTTTACTTCAAGGCACTGAGTCAGAAGAACACCCTATCGAATACATCAGTAGACTGCTTTCTCAGGCTAAGTTCAAATATTGATTGATGAAGAGAGAAGCTCTCGCCATCGTATGGTCTCTCAAGAAATTTCGTGGCTATGTGAAAGTGAAAGTAAAAGAAGTAAACGTAGCTTCCGACCATCAATCTCTGAGATTGCTTCTCAACCTTAAGTCTCCAACCGGATGACTTGCTAGGTGGGCACTTGAAATTCAATACTTCAACCTGAAAATACAATATGTGCCTGCCAAGGCAAATGTGATTGCAGACATGTTATTTAGACCTACAAATGCAAATGAAAATGTACCTTGTGATTTATTTGCCATATCAGCAGATTTTCCAGTGAGAAAGTCCGAAGAAATTCGAGAAGCACAATTGAAAGATGATCTGAAAAAAATAATTGACTGTTTTGAAAGGATTTCAAATGATGAAATCTTCGCAAACTGGACCAGCTGAGGTTACTTAATGAATAAAAAAATTCTGTATCGCTTCTCACCCGAAGTAGAAACAGAAGAAGCAGAACTCGTAGATTCTATCCAGAAAAAAGAGAGAGTATTACAAAAGTACCATGATGGACATTATGGGGCTGAAGGAACATGCAACAGATTCGCCTCTAGATACTTTTTTCTAGAGAGGTGAAAATACATCTCTGAGTATGTTAATAACTGCCTGGAATAGAACCTTTACAAACCGACTAATCAGCTGCCAAAGGACCTTAGAGCTCAGCCTATACCCCAAGGTTTGAGACCCTTGCTATTACCTCTTTTTTCTTTTTGGACCTCTTCCATAAATCTCATCTGGTAAGAAGTGGAGTTTTTTTTTTTTATCGTAGAAGATATTAGTACCAAATGGGTAGAACAGTATTCTCTTATAGAAGTAACAGTTGTAAACTGCGACAAAGCTTTAGTCTAAGAAGTCTAAGATACGGACTACCTCGTAGACTAATCAGTGATAACGGTTCAAAATTCGTCAGTGCCATTATGTAATAAACTTGAAATTAAGCAAGTCCTTATTCCTGTGTATCATTCTCAAGATAAACCATCTGGACGTAAAAATTGGGGTGTAAAATCCCGACTCGCAATTTTGGTTAAAGATGAACATAATATTTGGGAAGAGAAATTGCCAATGATTCGTTTTTCAATGAACACTGTCAAGTGTGAAGCTACTAATCTTTACTAAAACCACTAAGAAACCTTTTTGCTGTTTGGCAGAGAATTAAAAACAACAGACGATGTTACACACGACTTAAGAGCACAGATCGACAACGATAATTTCGTGGCTGAGATAACCCCATATATCAAGCTATTTGCTCGTTTAACCGCAGATAACATGTTATAGATTGCGCCGAACAGATTCAAGGCAAGCGAAAAATGTGTAATGGTCGTCGATGGCAAAAAGCTTTCTACAAATCCAGTGATAAAGTATGGGAGATGCTACATCCTGTTAGCAAATCTCAAAATAAGAAAAGTCAAAAATTTATGACCGAAAGGGAAGGATAACTAATCAGTGATAACTAATGGTTCACCCACTACGTACAACATTGCTGACCCAGCAAATCCAGATAAAGTCCTGTAGACCTACCGCAGTTCAGCCTTACGAGTTTATGAACTTCCAGTTTCAAGAGACATTGGGATTATAGCATCTCTCGGGAGAAGGGGCATATATAGGAAATTTAGTGGCTGACTCTTCGCCGAAACGTCCTACGAGCTAGAGGAAGGAGGGGGGGGGTCTGTAACCACCTCTACGTTCAAGCGCACCATCAAAGTGGCTACTGGAGGAGTTCAGTGACGAGAACTGGAGCTCGAATTCTCGACAGTCCATGCGGAGGAGCTAACAAGTAAACATGGTGTTCCGCCCCGAGACGAATGTTGAACTGTATTATTATGTTTACTCTTTAATGTTTTCCCATAATTGTTTGTCCCAAAATTTATTAGGTTCTTTTGTGTAATGTCTAAATAAACGTCTTTAATCCAGGAAGGTATTCGTTATTTGGATAGACTTTAATTATTGAAAATCTGTTAACTCTAATCGAGAGCACAACATGGCGTCCCCGGTTATATATCTACTTATCTCTAAAAATCACTCATTCACATCTTACTACATTTGTAACTAGCTACATTACATCCACAACCTGATGTTGATGCATAAATAAAGCTTCGTTTTAAATCTGACACTTTTTCATAAAGGCCCAAAGTCCTCCCATTGATGAGGTGGGAAGTTTGAAGAAGGATGTCCCATCTTAGACGTTGTCCCTGTCTCTTGACCGAGGTTCAAAATACGAGGTCCGTCACTAATAGCCCTTGTGTTGCTTCTAAATGTGAATGTTAATAAACAATCAATAAAGCTCCTTTTAAAATTTGTCCAAGACAGCTGTAAGAAATGAAGTATATCTATAATCACCTACTGGACAACAGGAAAAAAAAGAGACTCACCCCAGAGAAGGTCTACCTCGTCCACTGTGATTCGGTCCAAGTGACATCGGAAGAGTTGCGTGATCTGATTGCGACGATGATTGGCTTCAATTTCTTGGCGAGTGTGTGGAATGCGCCAACGAGTCACGCAGCACGCAACTATCACTAGAAGCAAAAAAAAAAAAAAAAAAATTAATGAGATCAGTACCAAGAAACAAAAATCTGCTAATAAAATACCTGATAGTTAAAATTCATTATGTGTGCTTCAAAATTGCTCTAAAGTTATTCATTCTCTCTAGTTAGACTAGCTATTATTCATTGATCAGCTGGTCATTGACGAAATTTTCACACAATATCGTTCGCAGTCGATTTTACTTTGGATTCCAGGACACTCAAAAATATTTTGGAATGAACAAGTGAATAAGAATGTAAGATGGGTCACGGAATTTATTGTTTATAGCGACTGGGTTGCTCCAGAAGATATCAATACTAATATTTATTAAAACAGAATGATAAACGCCAGTGAGAACCTTTATTCCAAAAAATATTTTGAAATTGTTTGGAACATTCAGAAAGTAAAAAAAATATATATATTAATTGAACAAAAACCAGGAGAGAGGAGATTCTGAGCACTTGGATCATCAGCTATTCGTCATCACTTTAAGGCTTATCCAAAAACCTAATTCACTCGTTAATGCAATAAGTAATATTTGCAATCGTATGAGCGATCTTGAACGTATTCTGTTAACCTGCATAAAATATATATCTCATCGAAACAACCCTCCAGAATATACTCAAGATATATATATAAACCCTCAATTCAATATCCCTCTTTCAGAGAACTTTTGGATAAAGCAGTAATAAATAGAAAGGTGTTTAGAAGTTTTTTTTACAACGTTTTTATATATTTCACTTGGTGTGTGTGTGTCTCTGTCTGTGTATCAGTTTTCATCAGTCATCAAATTTTCGATCGCTAATTTAACCAACTTCCCATCAAGCTAGAGCTCTGAAACCTTGGGAATCGTTCTTACTCGCCTAACGTTATTTAAACATTTGCGACAAGTTTCAACTAATATTTCAATATTTTTTTCTTAATAATGCAGTTTAGCCCAATCACTTGGCACGATTTCAAAAATTGCCAAACTTGGCGTTTTTTTTTTTTTTTTTTTGGCTGAATGTTAAGTCCGCGAAGTAGACCATGGTAGCCACATTTGGCAAAATACCGCCAAATGATTTTTTTAATAAACTTTGCCACCATATAATTGGTAATTATGGTGGCAAATATATTTGCCACCATATATATTGGTTTTCTTATCTCGAATTATTGTGGATTTGTGTGTGTGTGGTGAAATACTTTGATAATTAATAAACTAAAATAATACTCTTTTAAAAAGGGGCAACTGCTTCAGTTTTACTCTAGATATCTTATATATATATATAGAGAGAGAGAGCCAAACAAATAAATAAAACAAAGGAAATGAAAGAAAAAACTCAAGAAGTCAGCAATCCTCTTCTATTGTTTTGAATGGTTCTTTCCAAAAAAAATTATCAACAGAAGGAATAGAAATGGTGAATATGGAAAGGGGAAATGAGTAATATATTTAAATAAGTTATTCGTTAAGATGATAACGAAATCAGAATATAAAACAAACATTAAAAATTTTTTCTTTCTGAAATTTTTCTTTTCGATTTGGGTTTAATATATGTGTAGTTATTCTCATATATTAAACCCAAATACATAACAGAAGAGACGAAGTCATAAGAGAGGAGACAGATGAAACTGCTGATCGATATTTTCCATTGTAAAGTTAATGTCATTTGATTTGATAAATTTCTGTCTTAGAGTTGGAAAGAAAATACAATCGGGCCTCTTTAACACGCTGTTTGGTAACACGCGAATCTGCTTTACACGTAGTTTTACTATAGCGCCCTCGATAAGCAATCTCTTGTGTTATCACTCTTAGATATTATGACATCCTAATTCTGATTTTTCTCACGAATTTCAGATTAATAATTTGTTTAGATGACACCACGACTTCCTTTTAATAGCAGACAATAATATTTTTTTCTTTCTATTTTATAAATTTGAATTACTGTTACAAGGGAAGTTGAAATGTTCCAGTTTAGATTATTTTTTTCAAGCGATTATTTTCGCTATCAACGAGATTAGCTGTATGTTCAACCATTTCGCATTGGTCACATTTTAAGAATTATAAAGATTTTTCTTCTGTAAGTGATTTCCGGAATAATTAAAAATATTGCAGCAAGAATGTAAACGTCAACAAAAGATTCATACGATCGAGGAGCGACTCAATGCTATCGAATGAATTTCAAAAGAGCAAGACATGCAGAAATTGCCACTGGAAATCTAATTCTGTTATACATAGGTTGGTAAAAATGATGATGAACTCCGTCAATTTGTTCATAATATTGATATTGATAAAGGAGTATTTAGAGAAAGGGCTAGGACAGTGGAAAACAACCAATATTGACAAATATTTGCTTGATTTTTTTTTGCTCAATTTATATTGTTACGGTAAATTATTTTCCTCTCTGTGTGGGTGAGAGGGGAGTGAAAATCAAGTCCAACGAGGAGGATAATGACAAATAACGATTTATTCGTAAATCTTCAGGATTGCAGGTAGCACAAATTGGACAGTAACAGATACACAGCTTTTGCACAATTCAATTACAGGAACAAAACAGATACAGGAACAAAACACAAGTACAATCACGGTTATTTTGGCAACGTCAAGCTCACCAGCATATTAATCTTCACTGCGGACAGCCTCCGCAGTAATATTCAGCACTTCCAGGGCAGGCTCCAACGATTCCCAGCAGATACACGTTGCTTATTCGTAAATTCACCCTGCACGCTCCACTTCAGGTGCCGAAAACTTTCGGTCAATCTCCTCAACAGAGTCTCCAAAGACAGTCTCTCCGTAACAGTTCCGCTAAATTCAGCAGCAGATTCACTCGGCCACGATTCCCCAATCGGCGTATTACGCCAAGGGCTGCAGAGGGTCAGATTGTCTTTGTGGCCAGGCGTGATGTCATATAGGAAAATTCATGAAAAGCCCTTAACTTTCTTCCCGTTCAATTTTTCGTTTAGGTTCCAATTCCTTCGAGTATTTTCTATTTGTCGCCAAAGTCGCCAAGGTGAAAGGGTCTTTGGTTAAACTCTCTTTTGTTTTCTGGTTACATCTCTGTAAATCACTCTTTTCCTCCATAAGAAGCGCTGTAGAGAAGCATCAACTCATGCTCGTAACAATATTAATCCTGTATGTCGCGGTAGCCTTAACTCACAACTTAGTAACCATAGATCCCGACTACCATGTATTAACAGAGTTAGATTGTGCTTCGAAAGATGAAATAGAAAAATATGCAGATGTCTTGGAAATTTTCCTCATAGTTATTTGGCCAATTCTAAAAAATCTTATAACATCTAGGTGTTGTTCTTTGGTTTTGTTATTGATTTTTTTAAAAAAATTTTTGGTTAGCTCTATAAATTCATCTTCTATATTCTATTGAATAAATATTCATCGATAAATTTGAACTTTTTAAAGGAAAGAGAAATCTTACCTAGTGTGCATATACCAGCACATACCAAGAAGAGGATTTGCCATACACGGAAACCGGCGATCACCTCAGTTTCCAACCAATCAGGTTCTGGATTTGTGGGAGTTTGTTCCACACCATTATCACTGCATTCCTGGAGGGAAAATACATTTAGTGAACATATTGCCTCATTAATTTCTTGAAATTGCTATTACCCAATTCGTCCGTGGCCGCGGTAGCCTAGTGGTCATGGTCGCGGACTCGCGGTCAGTGGTTTTCCGCGAGTTCGAGCCTTGATTCCCCAAAAGACCCGCCATGTAGCCGAAGCTGATGCACGTTAAATCTGTTGGGCCACAAAGTCCTCCCGTTGGCATGGTGTGGAAGTTAGGAGAGGGGATGCCAGCTCGGGTAGCGTCCTTGTCTCTTGACTGAGATTCAAAATTACGAAGTCCGCTGCCAGTTGCCCTCGTGTTGCTTTTAGTGCGACGTTAATAAAACCAAACCAAACAAAATACTCAATTTGGCCTTTATCATTTTTGAAAAAGAAAGATTTTGTGAAGTGCTTAGTGAAGTTACGCCTACCATTTCGAATGGAAAAATGAATAAAAAGTAAGATTGTTTAAAATTGTTTTCACCTTATGCGAAGAATAGGGACCAATATCTGAACATTTTTTTGCTCTAACATTTAGAGTATATTCTGATTTCGAAATCCTGTTCAGATAATAATATATTTTTATAACACTACATTTTCGTGTATGAGTCACTCTTCCTTTTTTCCCACTGAGATCTAAAAAATGCACTCCATGTTTCATCTCCTTTGCTGTAGATTTAAATAGATTTTCATTTTGCATGTTCAAGTGAAAAATTACATACTTATAGAATGTTTTCAAATTTGGAAGACGCAGAATAATAAGTGGATTATGAGTTGCAAAAATCACCCATTTGGATGAAATTAGTGACATTTTTCCGCTTGAAAATGTGTTCTGAGTGGGGTACACGTTCTTTGACCTATGGTAATTGATTTTTTTGATTAACGTGGCACTTAGAAGTCACAAGATAACTTTTGGCGACCGATTTCGTAATTTTGAGTATTGGTCAAATAAGGAGGATGACACACGAAGATGCACAAGAATTTTTTTTCATGATAATATTACAAACTATAATTATTTTCCTAATTGCAAATGTTTAACTCGCATAACTATCTGTCAAGTAATTAGTTTTATCTTTACGCTATTTCTTCGTCTTTATCTTAAAGTATTTTAAGCATCTCTATATGATTATTAACTACCTCTTGCGGCAAGTGTAGATTCAAACAAGTTTTCTTGCGGCAAGTGTAGGTTTGGTATTGCGATAGTTTGTTCCAATTGGAACAGAGATAAAATCCGGAAAAGACATCTTCCGCAACTACACTGCTGGCCTTACAAAATGCAACACCCTGAAGGAAGCATGCAAACCATGTGAAATTTACATCATGCGTTTGCGACGATGAGCTATGCAAATCATTAGCATTGCAGCGCAGATGCACATCACGGGTGAACGTAGTGCCACTCACAAGCACTATATAAGGGGAGAACAGATTGGCGATTTGAAGTAGGGCAATTGTTTTTTTGTGCATTTTTAAGCTGTTTATCTGTGCCTCGTGGAAGACATCGAGCGTCTTTTGACCAAGTTTCTGAATTCGATCGAGGAAGAATAGTAGCCTATAGAGATTACGGATTATCCTTCAGAGAAATCGGTCAACGTGTTGGACGAAACGAAGCAACTGTAATGCGGATCTGTGATCGCTGGATGCAGGAGGGAACGACGGACCTATAGGGTCGATCGCACCCACCTCGTTGCACCACTGCCCGTGATGACAGGCAGATTGTGTGCATGGCAGTGACAGATCGCGCAGCCACATCACGAACCATAGTACAGCATATTCAGTCTGCTACTCATCATTCGGTGTCCGCTCGTACCATTCGACGCGGTTTGCAGCAGATTGGAATGTCCTCAAGGCGTCCATTGCTTCGTAAACCCTTGACTCGAAACCACAGGCGTTTGCGCCACCAATGGTGCGACGAACGGCGGACATGGACAACGAAATGGAACGACATTGTGTTTATTGACGAATCCTATTTCTGCGTGCAACATCACGATGGTCGGATTCGAGTTTGGAGACACCGAGGTGAGAGGCTGCTGAACTGTTGCATTATGAATCGCCACACTGGTCCTGCACCCGGTATCATGGTTTGGGGTGGTATTGGATTTCACTCTTGCACCCCTCTAGTACGCATTACCGGTACACTGAACAGCCAGCGCTACATCTCTGAGGTGTTGGAGCCTTTGGTCCTCCCATACCTAAAGCTCTTGCCATCAGCCATATTCCAACAGGATAATGCGCGACCACACGTGGCACGCAAAGTTCAAGAGTTCTTCTTTACCCATCAGATTGAATTGCTTCCTTGGCCTGCTTGTTCTCCCGATCTATCTCCAATCGAAAACGTGTGGTCCATGCTTGCACAACGACTGGCGCGGGATACACAACCCGCTGCTACATCAGATCAACTTTGGCAATATGTGGAAGCCTCATGGACTGCTGTACCCCATGGATACATCTAAAACCTCTTTGATTCTATGCCGAGGCGTGAGGTAGCGGTTATAGCTAACAATGGCGGCTACACTAACTACTGATTTTGTCATCATCCACACTTCACAAGAGGCTGTAATTTTAATCGTTTGATCTTTGTACAACATGCTATCTGCCAAATAAATTTCGCTGTGATATCTCTGGTCCTTCTGGGTGTTGTATTTTGTGTGGCCAGCAGTGTAGTAAATATTCGAGGTCAAACCATACGAACGGACATCGCGGAGTTTAGATGGGCCGTATACCTGGTTTATATGATTTGATTATATTGATCTGTTAAAAAAGTTAGAGGTATAATAAAAGGAAATAACTCAAGGAACAGCTCTCACTCTTCTGAAGTTGACTGTAATTTGTTTATTATTTTGCTCAGAACTCATTCGACTCCTCAGTCGTTGAAGTCTAGGATACTCTGAATACACTCCCCTAAAAATGCTAGAGGGCGCTTTGTACTCTCATTAATATACATTGAACATGATCCACTATTCAAGTGGGGTTAAGTAGTGGAAAAAACATAAATCGTTTGCGTGAAATAATCTACTAAATGGTCCCTCAACACAGTTTTCCCTCAATATTTCCGAAAGTAGTGATCGGATTTGATTGAAATTTAAAACATAAGCTGTTCAGACTATTTTTTACCTAATTCTGGAAAAAAAAAAAGGGTCTCCTTCTGGGGAAAAGTTTTGTTTTATTAGTTAATTAACTGTGTTAATAAAATTAATTAACTAATCAATTAAAACCGTAATAGAATTCCTTCTGAGCCATCAACATTGATAGCAATTTTGTCCAAAAGCAATGAGAATTGAGAACGCCATCAGGAGCGTCCCATTTTTTGAGGACTGTAAATAATTACAGAAATCTTCTTTTAATGCACATATAACTTATCAAAATTACTGTTATCTTCAACTTTTTTAAAAAAAAAAAAATGTTGGGCATTTTGTAAAGCAATATAAATCCCAGAGTTGCACAAAAGTCGGATAGTGGATAACTCAAATAACTATTGTGAAACTCAAATACGAATATTATAAAAAAAGTTATAAGTTTCCCAACGGAGAGGTACCGCACACCGGTTGAAATCGATGGAATTACAGCGACTCTCTTCAATAATAACGCCAGAAGTTAAAACGCCTTACTAATAGCCAGAATGAGACGTCTTTTTCAGCCTGGTTGGTAGGGGAGAAGCTAAACGTGTCCGGTCAACTTTCTTTCGAACTCACTGGAGCAGGGTTCGAAACCGCCGCCTGCTATCAAAGTCAACAACTCTCTGCTCCTCCACGGGATAGAAAAACATCCCCCGAGGCTTCGGAGAAAACGTCCTCCGCCGAAATGGTGACTCAGGACTTAAATACTAGATAGCAGCTCAGCCTATAACTACTGATTGCATATGCCCCCAACGCAAAGCACTTGCTTTTGTATGTTTAACTAAGACAACCGCACATAAATCACGACAAGTGATATTCCGGTTCTGCCACACGTGTCGACGAGATCCGACACTCAACAAGAGACAGCTGATGACTCAAAATGGAAAACTGCCCAAAGCAAAACTCAATTCAACAAGGAGGGGATGTTTATCGATTACAGTCATGGCTAAAAAAGCAATCTTCTCCACAAAATACTAATGTTTCTCTTCGTATCACCACGATGATACTGGAGGGGGAGTATGCAGCGATTCTCTTCAACAACAACGCCAGATGCTAAAACGCCTTACTAACTAGCCAGAATGAGACGAGTTTTTCAGCTTAGTTGGTAGGGGGGGCAATAAAACGTGACTGGTCAACTTTCTTTTGGACCCACTGGACCTGGGTTCGAATCAGCCACCGCCTTTCAAGACAACACAATTATCTCCTCCTCCACGGGGTCGAAAATCACTTGATACCAAAAAAATCTAATTGGTACTTTTTTCCCCAGGTTAACATTAGAGGGTGTCGAAGACCCACTGCCACCTTCCTGGACAATACTCACAAGAATGAGCTAAAAAGCTACATTGGAGAAAATAGTTCTAAACCTCTTTTAAGCAAAATTAATCCGTACTAAAAGTAAGTAATGGTACTTTATAGCTTTGTTCTCAATACTTTTTGACTAGTACATGAATCTTAGACTACTGCTACCTCCTGTTCTTTTTCATTATACGAGTATAACATAATATTTCACCTAAGTGGAGCGCCAGACAATCATTGTTTTTGAAAAAATAGATGATGAAATGATCCTAAAAGATTGGAAAATTATGGGTTATATTATTGATTTGAAGAACAGCAGTCGAGATTTTTTTTTTTTTTTAAAGCGGGCATTGATTTTTTAACTTTTTTTTTCGAGAAGGGGGCGGTAGACCACAAATTATTGAGATTACCTACGTTAAATTATTATTATTACCTACGTTCTCATTTCTAATTAATATCCTAAATTTAGAAGAAACTATTTATTTTGACTGATTAACTTTGTCAAGTAAAACATGATGTTAAATCCTTTTCCTATCTCTAGCGGGAGAATCCATTCCAGGAAAGGATTATTCGCAGTGTTTCCTGATGTGTGATCTCACCGTTATTCTATATCCCCAACTAACTCCATAAAGAATTCATTGACTCGAAAGCTGAGAAGGCAGGTGTTTTTTCCCTCGTCAATGGTTCGCAGTTTGTCGTCGCGTCACAAACGACTGTCGCCAAGCAAAGAAAAAGAATTCGTGACGTAAAATTCTCATCTTTTCTAAACTATTTTCAGTTCTATATTCATATAATGTGTCGCTTGCATGATTACACAAAATGTCTCTAAATACGGTCGAGCTGTCACTTGAATGGAAGTGAATACAATGAAAGTATTTTTGAAAAAAAGTTTTTTTCTTCAAATGTTATTTTTATTATTTTGAGAAAGCGAAAAGTCATAAATTTCAATTGCCTTTTTGCAACATTTGTTCTATCATTTTGTAACTCCGCCCTTTCATATACTTCATTGGTCATTATTAATCTTTTGTAGGTAAATGCACAATTCTACAGTGAAATGAAGAGACATCAGATAATTTTTAAACATTTAGAATTTTTATCACATTTGGACAAAATTAGTATCAATTTTAGCCATTAGGCTGAAAGAGAACTTAATTATGGTGTGTTAAGTGGATCAACTAATTAACTTAATGAACATTGACCTGAGCAGAATTTTCTCATTGAAGAACCCTATTTTTACGCATGATTAGCCAGAAAATGAATAGCCTTTTGTGTTCTAAATTTTATTCAAATCCAATCTTAAGTTCCAGAGAAAACTGTTAAGGGGTCATATACTAGATTATTTCATCACAAATTATTCATAATGTTTATCCCTTTTCTGAAAATCGCGTGATGATTGAACAGATAACTAAGGTTCTAAAACTATTATAGAACCTTCTTAAGTCACTACAAAATATCCGATTATAATTTTAAAATGACATACTTCTTCAACTGTGGAAAAATTCGCATGATTTTTTATATTGTTACAAATCTGTGATGACGTTTCTCTGCAATGTAACTTTTATAAAGGAAGAGAGAGATTTACAGATATTTCGTATAATACCAAGAAAAGCTGAGTAATGATCCCTCAATCTTGATGTCGAATTTGGCAATTTGGTGACTTTGGAGACAAAATGATGGTTCTCGAAAATGCTAGAATCTTGTTGACATTTCAATTTGGATGAAAGTTACAGACTTTTCCTGAATCTTCTCTGTGACTTTACACCTGGCTAGAACAGCTATAAATGCGGAGAAATGCGGGGCCTGAGAGATTCGGTTGGGAATTGGTCGAGAATCTGTCAGCATTATTAATCTGTCTAAATTTTGTTACCTTTATTCGTCTTGTCATGAATATTTATGAATAAAGTGTCATTTGTCATTATCCTCCGTGTTGGACTGATTTCCCTGTACATCCACTAGATCGAGATTTTTGTAACAATATTAAATGTTTCGAGACATGAGGTATCCGAATGTGTAAAAATTTTCTTATTTACAATTTACTTCCCTTCGTAACATTTTTACTTAGAGCGAGGAAGAGAAACCTTAAGCTATGGAATCTCGCATATTAAAAAGAATGTCAAGACTTCTTTTCGTAACTGCATTTAATACAGTGACGACGATATACTTAACTTAAACACTCTCTTTCATTTATCTCCGAAATAACTCTTAATTTCAAGTTTTACTTAACCTCGGTTGATTTAAGACATACAGAACCAATATACAGAGGTATACAACCACTGGCGCTCGACGGCTCAAACAATGTATGTCATGTAACACCAGTGGTATAATTCATCGCAAAAGTATTAATAATAATTCATATTTTCCATAATAAGATTACTTTTTTGAATTTGTTATGTATTCGTAACCGGAAAAAAATCCCCAAATGTTTGATAAAAGAAGATTCGTAAAGCATGGAATAGAATTTTTTTTTATCGTCAAAGATTTGAGACACTCTTTCAACATCAGGGAATCCATTTCTTGAGCACCTCCTTTTCCTCCAAAACTCGAAGATAATTCAAGCAGAATCTTAAGCAGTTGGAAATTTAGGTTAATTTCAGGATGAGAAATTAGAAGTGACGTTGTGTTATTCGTTGTGTTATTTCTCTTCACTAACTTAGCAGCTTATTGGTAATTTGAATTGATTTGCCAAACAAAATGAAACGTGATTAGGTAAATTAGAAGAAGATAATGTGTGTAATAAATTAAGGGTAGTGATATATAAGCAAAACAGAATTAAAAGGCAAGAGGAAGGAGGCAGAGGATAGCGACAAGCATAGATATCTATAAACTAGATTGAAACAACATAGTTAACCGTTGGGATTGAAGTTAGCTAGAAGCGACTACTAGTTAGAGAAATAAGAAGAAAAAAATTCAAGACTAAAAAATTTCTATGCAAAGTTTTGCAAAGAACAGATTTAGCCACACAAAGTGTGCTTATTTTTTATAAATATTATTAAATTACTCAGTTAAATATAAGAATTAAAGTAAACGATGAAATATCGAAAAAAGGACAATTGTAAGCTTTAACGATATCAAAATTTTAAAGGAAACGATAAATTATTAAATTGAATATATTTAAGCGAAATGTAATTAAAATTAAACCAACAGATAAATTATATTATATTGAATATTATATCAGTTACATTTAATTAGCTAAATGTAATTAAAATTGAAGCAAACGATAAAAAAATTGAAAAGTGATCTGGTACGTCAAAAGTGACCCAACTAAAACAATAGCCTCTTTGGTAGCTAATTAAACCTGTTAAGAACAAGAAGTGTGTGAAACGACACGAGTGATTTTGGTTAGCAAAGACTTTATTATTTAAATATAAACTAGGATTAACTAAATTAAGAAAGATTCGAGATAAAGAGATAAAGATAGATAGATAGAGAGAGAGAGAGAGAGAGAGTGCTCGATCTTGCATGATCTGTGTTGACAGATAATAAATTATATTGTCTTTTTCTGGCGTCTCTTCTGTTGGATTTTGTTAGCTTATGGACTATTTAATTATACTATAAGATATTTGAGGAGTTAAATAAAGAAGGAATGCCGTTACAAAAATATTAGATCAGATAATGAGACTATTATTTTTATAGAATTACATTAACTATGCTAATTAATTAATGCATTAGCATCATAATTTAGTTCCAATCGAGCCAATAATTTTGATGTCAATTTTGCTTAGTTGCGATGAAAAAATTTAAGTATTTAAGAGTGTCTCCTTTTTAACGACTTTTGACGTGGGCTGTCTAGCGATTTTCCTTTCAACTAACACTTTTGGGTCTATTTTATAATATTGTTTGGACTGAAAATTTCTCCTAATAATTGAAACGTGACTTACGTAGATTAGATTAGAAGTAGTGAAATGTAATGAATAGAATTCAGGAAATGAATATATAAACGGTGATGCTCTTAATAGGGAGTTTGAAAGTCATTTAGCTGTAGAGAGTGGAATTGAAGTAACAAATGAAGGAATCTTGGACCATCTTGCCAAGCAAGAGAGACTTTGGATGAGGCAAAAAAGGTTCTACTTAGAGTCAGGGACTCGGACCCTCCTCTTTAATTCATCAGAGATCGCGAACCCAATACGATCGTTAAGAAGAATAATCGTTATATTTTTCTTGTTTTTGCTCTATTCATCAACCATTTGGACGTTGAGAGGTTTTCGACCCTTTTAAGAGGGAGAGCTGTTGTTGACCTTGGAGTGCCAATGACTGTTTCGAATTCCAGTTCATTCGGTTCGAAGAGAAGTTGACCGGTCACATTTTTGTTTTGCACCTTAATCAAGCAGACTAAGAGAAAGATGTTTCCCTAGGACTAGTTATTAAGACATTTTAATTTCTCGGGTTTTTATTGAAGAGAACGCTGAATAATGCACATTAATTGAGTAATGGCTAGAAAAGCGACCTTCTTTGTAAATATCATTCAGAATGTTTTTCTTCGTATCATCACGATGATACTGGAGAGGAGTATGCAGTGGTTTTCACAACAACAACGCCAAAAGTTAAAACGCCTTTGTAACTTTTAGAATGGCAGGTAAAGGCGCTACAAAAAGCGACTGGTCAAACATTCTTTGGACCCATTGGTCCACGGTTCGAAACGCAGCCGGAACTCTCTGCAACCCCCCTCCGCGGAAAATCACCCAACGCCGAACGTTAAATCAGACACGTTTAGAGAACAATATCCACAGTTAAAGTAGGTTAAGGACCAAGATGAGTATGTCTGAATAAAGTAACATGATTATTACCATTATGGAGCTCTCAGTTCAATTACCTGTGTTGATTAATGACTCTTACATATTGAGAAGGAAGGGGTAGGAAGTAATAATGGGGCATTGCAGACTATGCAAGATTAAGGACCAACCTGAACCGCTATTCAGCAATATACTGAGATATAGAACAATTGCAAAGAATACAAAAAGTGTGTTTCATGTGAAAAAATAATATTTGTGTTCAAAACAGAGAACGATACAAAATGAGAATGAAAACACTATGTTGACAATCTCATATATAAGTGTCTTTCATACTAATTCACATCATCGATCGTATCACTTCAATTTTTTTACAATGATTTGCTGGTGTGTAGGGGGGGGGGGGGTTGTTACCAACCTTTTTTTTTTTTTTTTTTTTTTTTCAAATTTAATTTGGTGATATTTTTCTCTAAAATCTCTTTTTCAATTTTTTCGTGTTTTCCAGCAGTTGTAACAATTTTTCCTCATATATATATATGTTTAATTACAGAGTGAGAAGGCTTTTGGATTTCGTCTTTCTCCCCTCCACTTGTAATGTTTATCAATTACTTCATTCTACGGTCATTTTTAATCTTATTTAAAATAACCTTGAATCACAGTTAAATGAAGAGAAACTCAGTTAATGATACAACTATTATTCTCAAGTAATAGTTCTATATTCCATTAGATAATAGAACTATTACTCTCATTATTACTCTCAAGTTATTTTATTGAGATTTACGAATAACCAAGGATTATTCCTTAACCTACATTTTCCGTCGCAATTATTTCTAAACACTTCTGGTGTAACATTTAAATAAAATAAAAAGTGTTCTTTTTACAGACCGGACCGTGTTCGAGGCCGTATATGAATTAAGGAAGAGGGTTTGAATCACTGAACCTTTGTAAATCTCATCTAGATTAATTCGAAATGCCCTTTTTCAACGCAGATATGAAACATATATTTCACTTTATAATTTCAATTCACTATATTTATCAAGTGATAAACTACTGATTACAGTATTAAATGCTTCACAGCTAAAATATACATTTCCCCGATTCTTTCATTATATATACTTCACTAATTCCAATCAATCGAAAAAATCCCTTTCATTCATTGAGAAAAATTTTCAATTCAAACAACACCTTAAAAAAACAAACAAACAGAAGTATTATTTGAAGGGAAAATTGCGAAAGAATCTACGTCACACATACATTAAGGAAGATTTCCGCTCCACCTCGCACAGATTACGTCCCAGACACTCAAAAAACATGACCATACGGTCTATCTTTGCTTCCGATAATTTATACATCCTGGTTTTATATTAAAAATTCCACCTTGAGAAGAGCATGTACTCCAGATAATGTTTGATAAATCCTCTCTACGTCTTTGCTGAGTTTTGTAGAGTCATTTTGTCAACCAATGCTGGCACCATTTTAAACAAAAATAAAATAGATTGAAACTGGCTTTGCTAATTTCATTTTACACACACCTATATATATTTACGATTTATTCAGGCTATAAAAGGCCTTCATCCTTTAGTACCCAACTAATTCAAGAATGAAAGTTTCGAGTCTTTATATTGGGTAGCCATCCTCTTCCCAGTCTATGTCGGTCTATATCGCCTGTTTAGCAAAATGAATATTAATTATAGTAAAGGAAACGTACTGCCAAAAATACAATGAAAAAAAAATGCCTTGATCAAATTCCTAAAGTATTTTTATTTTCACAAGCACAACATACTTAAGTACAAAAATGTTGCCAATGCTAACAATAATAAGGGGGGAAAACAGACGATTTTGCATAAAATTCAATTCTTGAGTTAAATATTAATACACAAGCAAACGATAAGTTGTTAAAGTAGACAATAATATTCTGTTCGTATATTAAAGTAAAATCAGACGATTAATTATTAAATGAAACATATCTTAACAATGCAAATTTTCCTTAAGCAAACTAAATGTAATAATAAAAAAGTTTTATGCAAAGTTTTGCAAAGAACAGATTTAGCCACCCAAGGTTAACTTTCTTTTATAATTATTTTTAAATTACTCAGTTAAATATAGCAATTAAAATAAAAGATGAAATATCGAGAAATGGAATATAAGAAACTTTTTAGATATTAAAATTAAAGAAAATGATAAATTATTAAATTGAATATATTTAAACTAAATGTAATAAAAATTAAAGCTAACGATAAATTATTAAATTGAATATATTTCAGCTAAATGTAATTAAAATTGAAGCAAACGAAAAAAAATTGAAAATTGATCTGGTACGCCAAAAGTGATCCAACTAAAACAATAGCCATTGGGTCGCTAATTATTATAATCATAATATATTAAAAAGTCAATCTTTTGAAAACTATGTAATCTTTATTTTATACCCACGCATTTTTGTTAATGCTATTTTCTCAAAACAACATGTTAACACAGTGTTAATAGATATGAATTTGCGAATTTCGGCAACAAAAAAAGCTTTATAACAGTAGAATAATGATTTCTTCTTACCCTGTCTTAGAAGTAAGTTCACCGATGGACAGGTAGTTGTAATTAATCAATTAAACTGATGTAAAATAGACTGAAGAATAAATTTTATTACACAATTGTTCATTACACAGTTGTCACATTGTAAAACGAGCGGAACATTTGTAGGTTATTTGTAGAGTATCTTCCTGCTCTTTAGCATTCGTTCATTCAAAATTTTGAAAGTTCTTTGCAGCTGCTTTTCTTCCTTTTCACTATTCAAAGTTTCAAATTTTCCTTTTTCTATCAGAGATGAGAGCCCTGTAGCAAATTGCTATTTATTTACAGCTTGTGTGCCTTCACTCATTTCCTTGAAAATGTAACAACAGTCTCAAAAATGTGCAACGAATTCCAGGATATTCAATTTCCTTGAATTACGATGTATCTTGCTCTTTCTTTGTTTTTATAAAATGCTGTCCATAAAATTTAGAAAACTTCACGAGTATTCCGAATTATTCAACTGTTCCCCATGTTAAAACATAAGTAAGAAAGCAGTTTGGAAAATAAAACTGCGTGGAAATGTTTTTCGAACGGGTTGTTGAAACAAACGAGCGTTGTTTATTGGTGTTAGAACGATATTAAACTTCTTTTTATTACTTCAAGAGCGAGAAATCAGTCCCTTGTAACCTACTTTTATCGCAAATAAAAAAAAAAAGGCAGAATCGGTTAACAGCCTTCTAGGGGAAATACCAACGCTGCATCGAGTGTTAAAAACGAAGTGTGCCATTTGAGAATATTGATATTCCATATGTTGACTCGTTAAGTAGGTTTTATACTATTTATTTTGCAACCCAAAATTTCTTCTCTGAATTCACCGAACGTAACCGGGGCTGCTTCTTTGCCACTAAATTCTCTTTTTTTTTTTTAAAAAAAAATTCTTTTAAAGTCTATGTACATTTTCTGTTTCATGTATATATATGCGTGTGTGTGTTACATCTTTTTTTAAAATGCAAATCAAACATTCATGGTTTAGATAATAGAGTTCACTAATTTACCGAGTAATCTTTTATCTACTGTTCGTTGAGAGAGAGGCAATAACATGATGATGATACAGCAAAATGTCGACCAGTAAGGCAGAAGCGAAAGACCATACGAAGATAATAGAAGAGCGAACTTTTATGAAAACTTTTAGGGACTTTTTTCAGTCACAAGGTACTCATGTGGTCTAGGTGTAGGGATTCTCAGGGACTTTAGCTGCAGACAGGAATTCTAGTAATGATTATTTCTGACAGATTTACAATTGTGGGAATGTGAATAAACAAATTTTATGAGAGGGTGATACAATAAATAAAAGGATAATTTGAAATTGGATCAGGAAATAGAAATGAACTCTTTACTTTTGAATTAGAGAATAGGAAAAATTAGGAAATTAAATTATTATTCAGTAAAATTATTAAATTAAAGTTAAAACATTGCACACTCTCTCTCACACACACACACATATGTATATATACATACAATTCAATCCCCTGTCTGAATATGCATGTTTTGTTTTGTTGGGTATTCAAATTATTCTTTGATTCAAATTAGTTTCAAATCTGATTCAATTTCATCTTTTTTACTTAGTTCTATAAATATATGTGTGTGTGTGTGTGCGGAGAGAGAGAGAGAGTGAGAGAGAGACTATTCTTCACATGAATGTATATTTAAAATTAAACCCAACTAGATTTTGTGAAAGTATTTTGATATAATTTTTTAATGGAAACACATAAATGAATAATTAAAATGATCCTTGAAAAAAATCTTTGGAGAATAATAAACTGTCAGAGGCATAGACCGTGATGTCTTGTGACGAAATATGCCATGCTAATATTCGTAACAAAAGCGGAGAAAAATTGCATACTTGCTGCAATTAAAGTTTTGTATAAAATCACCAAATTGATTATTTTACCTTTCTTTTTCAAAACAGAGCCAAATGTTCGTTCCATTTACCGTATGAATGCCATATTGTTTGGATCAATAGATTTTTGGATGGAACGAATTAAAAATTTTTTAAAAAAATCCAAAATTGATGCTTTAAAGAGCCTTTACTGAATTCGCCAAAAATTGGCTAATTGAGTTACACACTCGAAAGGAATTCGTAAAATAACTTGGATCTCTTAGGTATGACAAGAATCGTAGTTTTGTAACGTATCATTCGAGACCTAAACCGCAAAGTGAACGAAAAAACAACTTTTCAGCATTGCTAATAAAGAAATTTGGATTAAAAAAAGAAAAATATAAAAGAAAATTATAAAAATTAAAAAAAAATAATAATAATAATAATAATGAAATGACTTCAAAGTTTTTTTTTTTTAAAAAAAAATCCAAAATTGGCGCTTTTTAGAGCTTTAATTTGAAATTTGTTAAAAATCTACTAACTAATTCATACCCTCGAAAGGGATTCTATCTTATTAAAATAACTTGGATCTCTTAAAGAGATCTAAAAATCGTAATTTTGTGACGTTTTGTTCGAGAGCTAAGCCACAAAATATACAAAAGAAGTCTTTCTAACATTTATAATTTTCAATAAAATAATAAAAAAAAAACATGAAAGAAAGTTATTTTAAAAAATAATATTTTCAAGAGAAAAGAAGTTTAAAAATGAAAAGTTTTATTCAATTCGAAGTAAGGGAAAAAATAAATGAAAAGTGAGACTCGGATTAGAAACCAGGTCAAAGAATAACTTATAGAAAGCGGTTATCATATCTACGTTGAATAACGCTGATTTCAGAAAACAAAAAAAAAATTAAGTAAAAATGCAAACTTATAGTATTAAACTTTAAAAGAAGATTTCATGGACGTTTAATTTTGGGATTTGGGGAATATATATTGGTGTTTTGAATAGAAACATTATTAGTATTGCAGATACATACTATTGTAAAAATTTGGAGCGGGTTTTTTTTTGAAAATATTGCTTTATAGTAAAAAGTTAAATCGAATATCAATTTTTTTTAAAAAAAAATATGATTTTTCTGTTAATTCTACTTTTCTCAAAAATCAATAACTGAACTTAAAAATTCAAAGTATGATTAATAATATAGAAACGTTAAATTTCAGACGAAAATTTCATATACATATAAAAATTTTTGGAGGTAATTCTTCAGACTAAAACCAATTAAATTTTTCTCACAAACAAATTTATTTAACCATACATTAGATAGAAATCGTGTATATAGTGAAACTCAGAACAATCAGTAATCAAAACACAAAAGTTATACAAATAAATAATTTGCTTGCCATTATTATGAAATAAATTTCAGTTCATAATTCAAATCTGTAACAGGTTCTCATGTTCATTTCTCATTAACTAATTTCTTGGGATCTACTTTACTACAATGTTTATTATGACAACCTCGTTCAGTGAAAGAAAGAACCGTAACTTACGTAAATTAGAATTGCTGAAAATAATAAATGCAGTGAATGAGATAGCAAGATTGGAGATAATACAGAGATGTTATATATATATATATCAGGAGATAGAGAAATCTTCAAGTTTGACAGGTACACTATACTGGAACGAGCAATTGTTAGGTGATATGAAAAGAGGGTGTATCTGATTCGGATCCAGTTAAATCAAGCCAACTGTTGGGATGAATTAAAATAAGAAGATTTCTCCTTTATAATATTTGGTTAAGGCACCATTAAATAAACTCTCCACATTATTAATTTATTTTGATAATGCTTGTTCTATAAAGCTCTGAATAATCAAGTTAAAGTTACCTGGCTTATTATTATTGCGTCTCTATGATCTTTTATGTTAAGGACGATGGCAGTTTGTAACAAGTATTTCCAACGAAGTGTAAAATACGATAACATTTATTAAAAACCAAAATTATTAATACTTAAATGATTCTGAAATGCTCAGAAAAAAAAAATCTCTTTTTAAATAGGAAGGAAATAAATAAATCTTTTTTTTATAATTATCTATAATTTTAAAGAGTAGCGTATTATGTCAAATACTTTGTAACGGCATCTTAATACCCGTTTCCTCTGTTATGGCTGGCTCTGGCTTATGTCAAGAAACCTGGTCGAAATTTTGAACACATTTTCGGGCAGAAAATTGTTCCAATTTGCAGATAAATTTGAGACTTTGTTACCTATACATCTGTTTATGAAGCAGTATTCTTAAGAATTAAGGACATTCCAAAAATATGCCTTCATGTTGGTGAATATGTAAAGTTTAAAGGCCATTTAACAGTTCAGTATAGGAGACAAAACATGGAACACATTTTGAACGTCAAAAAAGGGACCGATATAAGGATCCTGATAGAAATGAGTATTTTTATAAAATACACTGCTCTCTAAAAGCTAGCAAAGTCAGAATATTAAATTAATGTTCAAGCGCTTTTTTTTTTATCGGAAAAAATGTATCAATTTTAGGTCCCATACTTGAACAATACGCAAAGATAACCTTACAGTTAATCGCAAGATCTAAATTTTAATTTACTTTCAAGCATAGACCAATTAATTAAAATAGTCAGTTATATCCAAAATATTTTTATTTACCCCTCAAATAAGGGGAATACTCTTTGCAGTTAATATCCTTTCTACGAGTATTAACAGCTTCTATAATTTCTCAAAGAATGTTCAGACCGGCATGCAATGCGATTTCCTCCTTCCATTGCTCTGACAGTGTTGAGTCTGTCTCACCAAATCCTCTATAAACGCCAGATTTCAGTGTGCATCACACTAACATTCTTTTTGTTACTGTGACCTTAATAATCAATTCAATCAAGTCGCTTTTATGCGACTTAATTAAATCAATTCACTCCGCAACGGAAGTTTACTTAATTTGCATTACGTTCCATTTGATTGGGAAGAAGCTGGGAACTTAATTATAAAATCAGAAAGAAACACCAGATGTTAGTTGAAGGAAATAAATGGCGGATATATAGACCTTGTTACAGTTTGTATAATTTTACAAGTTTTCAATTAAAATATTATAAATTTTTAAAAAAATCTCCGTTCTTAAAAGACGTTAAAATTTCGAGCCATATTAAAAAGTTTATTACTTTTTTTTTTTCTAAAAAATTCTGAATACATTTATTATATTTTTTTTCCAAACCGTTGCAGTAAATAGACCATGCTACATATTTTTAATTTGTTCACAAAATATTAATAAGATATCACAACAAAATACTGTTTAGAGACGTTTAACGATTTGAGATAGTAACTGTACATTTTAAAAGTTTTTAAAAATGTAAATTACTTTCATCTTTTCCGATTTTTTTAAAATAAGGGTATAAACTTATTTTTACTAAAAAATTAAACAAATAATTCTAATAAACTTATGTGAAAACCTTATTTAAAAGAAATTAACTTTTTTATTATTATTAAGATATCATAAATAAGATATAATATTACAAAAATATTATTACCAAAAAAAAATCACAGTATTTATTTTAAAAAATTGGGAATTCCTATTAATGCATAAAGTCAATACACATAATAAAATGATAAATGTTTAAGCAAAAATGAAATATTATATTACTTTAAAAATTTAATACATTATATAATGCAACATTTCAATACATCACCGTACATTTAACCATTCATATAGATTTTACAATAGTATATATCAGATTAGTATATTGATTTAATTATAAATTTTTTATTAAAACAGTAGAACAGAATTAGTGAATTGTTTTAATTATAGATTCTTATTAAAAAATGTCGAAATATTGCTTTAAAAGCTTAATTAATTCAACAAATTATACAATATTCTGCATTATATCACTGTACATTTACAATATTCATATAAACTAGACATTATTGTATATTAGAGTTAATGCATTGCTTTAATTACAATTTTATTTATATGGATATATAAAGGAAATACTGAAATTGCTTTAAAATTAAATAATTCATTATACAGTATAAACTTTCAATACATTACTATATATTTATATATTCATACGGACTATACATTAATATACACCAACATTAGAATATTGTTCTAATAATAAATTTTAAATTCAGAATGAAATGCTAAAATTGTTTTAAACGAGTTAAATTAATTAATTATATTAACACTGTTAATGACTAGGTCAGGGCAAGACCTTACTCACGTGGGCGTTCGCAAGTTCCAGGTACACTAAGAGCAGTGCCATGGGTGTGTGTGTGCTTCCCTCGAGATGCTGCCTCTAAATGTCGTCTGTTGATGGACAAACATCGAGGGGGGAAGGGGTTGGCCCAGATGAAAATTGCTTTTTCGCGCGTCTTTTGCGTCAGTGAAACCGCCTTTGAGTTGAATATTTAAAAAGCTTCGTCGTCACCTAGCGATTTTACAGACCAGGAGCAGGGTGACAGTTCTTGTTTTCTTTCTTTATTTTTGCAAACGATACGTGAACCTTATCTTTATATCCCTTTAACCTTTTTCGAGTTTCGGGTGGAACGGCCATAACGGGTACACAAAGAAGAAACAGCATTTTTTATTTCATTACGATAGTTTTATGATTATTTTTTTTTTTCTTCATTCAAATTAATTTTTGGCAATCCTTATGTCACATCTTAAATTTCTGCGTTTAGTGTTATCATCAAACGTCATTACTTTTGTACACTTTCCGGTGAAATTTTAAAATATAAAAAACCCCGTTGATATCCCTCCCCAATTTATTATTAGATACTCGTAAAATTTAAAAGGAAATTATACATTGAGGCAAAACTTATTTTTGGGTAATATTCCTATAAAATCTAGAAAATAAACCTTCCTGATAAGAGTATATGTATTGCTTGGCGTAACCATGAATAAAAAATTAATTATTATGAAAATTAAGAAATGAGAAAGTATACTTATTTTCGACAGTTCAGGGAATTCGAATTAAGCTTAAAGTGGGAGGAAATGGATGTTCACGAAAAAAAGGAAAGTATTATGGCAATTTTGCGTAAATATATTTAATCGAATAATACTGAATAAAATGTTATTTATTCAGTTTAAGTAACTTTTTTTAAGCAATGCATTGAAATCTTTTAAATATAGGAATTTAAACTTGAACATTATTTGGAAAAATTTAGGAATTCTTTTTGCATAAGTCGGTTGATTTAATTTTGTAATTGGATTTTATGAAATAGTGGGTACTTACTTTTTTATTTATGAACACATCAAAGAGGCGAGATATACATGCAATAGATTGAAAACTACAAGTGTAGTTTGGGTTTTTAGCATCAGGGGACAACTGAGGATTTTGTGCTCCCTCCTGTTTGCCAAAATGCAATGGGGGAAAGGACAAAAAAAAATTTTAAAAATGTATTTAAAATAATAGCATTTTAAGAAGAAAATTTCCTACTTTTTTTTTTTATTTCAAATTGTTTTAAATTTTCTTAAAGCACTTTCATGCGTATATTTTTGAGGTTTCGCTAAATTTAAAGCCTAAAGAAAGTCGTAATACTAGGACAGTTCTTTTTTCAAAAAGTACTTGTGTTTGAGAACAAATGGCATCACTAAGGTAAATTATTGGGTGTTGTCATTTGTTAAACGAAGCCGAAACAAATTTGCCATTAATTTATAAGTTAATTTTGATTTTTTAGTCATTTGCTGCAAAATCAAAATTTGATTGCAGCCGCAACGAGCTGTCGACGTCATTTTGTGTCGAGTTGTTACCGCCATTGAGACCTGGATTTATCTTTATGCACCAGAAATCAAGCAAAAATTGAAACGTTGAGTTGCTTCCGATGAGCTTGCTCCAACGAAGGCGAAGATGGTTTAATCGGCCGGAAAAAATATGACGAAGAATTTTTGCGGTATGAAAGACGTCATGATCACGAATACAAGGAACTGAGATTTAGACAGCAATCAAGTGATTTAGGATGCTTACTAAAAACTCTTAATTTACTTTTTTCGATGCTTCGAGCACCATCTCTTGGGATTTCTAAGGAATTATTGAATGACTCTCGTAACATCAAATATGTTTTCTGAGTTTGAGTCAAGTGTGTTAAAGTAGTGGAGGAGATAAATTGTCTGTTGGGTATATAAAACTAATACGTGCTTTGAAATCAGAACAAGACAGGAGAAGCTGTCCTCACAGTGATGGAGGAATGGATTAAGTATGTTGAAAGATTTCTATTTACCTTTTAGTGTATTTAATGAGGAAAAACATTTAATTTTAAAATTTCGTGATATCAATTTGACGCTCTCTGGATGCTGCCCCCGGATACAAATGTCCCCACCCTACTCTCCTAGCCAGTTGAAAGCCAAAAGCCTACAATATGTAGAAAACCACTAATTTTCTTTTTTTATCAACTGTGGTCATGTTAACTGGTTCTCCTCTTATTCTAAGTGATGACAAAAATTCGTTCAATGTCCTGCAGAACTTGTAATGAGACAATACAGATCATAATCATACTTGTTAAACTGTACATTGAAGTGGGTGATTTTGAAGAGGAGTATTTATTGAGTATTTTTTCCCGCAAATCTAATTGTTTCAATTACAAACAAAGGAATTACTTACATGAATTGAAATTTAATACAACAATAGAACAGCCTATTTGTATTATAACAAATAGCTGTTCTATTGCTGTATATGTCAAATACATTGAATGCTTCTATTCAATGTATTTGACATATAGGTCACGACAGGTGACGCTGGTAGCATTTTACCAAAATGTATACTCACTATCATAAGAATTTGAGCACCAAGAAGTAAGAGTGGATTGTTACGAAACTTGACATGGAAGTACATGTGAGGCAGATATGTAAATGATTAGAAATGTGCACCGTGATTGCACATTCTGTAATACTACCAGAAGGCGTTGAATTTAGTTCTCCTTGGGTTATAAAACAGCTAAGCAGAACTTGTTTGTGTGTGTTTAATATGTTGCAGAGGGACGCTTTTTAACTAGAGATGCCATTACGTCGCCATGGAAGACAATATGAGCAGCTGTCAGATTTCGAGAAGGGAAGAACCATAGGGATGATGGAAACCGGATGGTCAGCTCTGCGAGTATGGCTATTCAACTCTCTAACTTTACTGTGAGAAAGTGTTGAGACTGTGGACAAGAGAGAGGTCTGTTACACGTCATCCAGGCTCAGGATGCCCTCGACAGACCAATAGTCGAGAGGACCATCACATCATACTACACGTACGTATAGCTTCAACTGTCTCATTGTCTACCATCCATACACTGGAAGCATCTGCACTATTGGCATCTGTGTCAGTCCGTACCATTGCAAGGCGCCTGGCTGAAGAACAGTTGCTGTCGTGGCGCCCATTACGAGTATTGTCATTGACACCCACTCACCATCTCCTCCGTTTGGAGTGGTGTCACTCTCAAAGGGATTAGATTGCAACCGAATGGAATCAGGTTGTCTTTAGCAATGAATCCAGATTCAGTTTGGGCCTTGATGACAATCATGTACATGTTTGGAGGCCCCATGGTGAATGTTTCAATCCTGCCTTCGCAGTACCGAGGCGCACTACTTTCGCATTTGGTTTGATGGTACGGGGTGCCATCACATGTGACACACTGTCACCTTTAATAATGATTCACTGCACCATGACAGTCCAGAGGTACGTTCGTGACATTCTTCAGCTATATGTGTTGCCACCCATGGTAGCGCTCCCAGGAGCCCTTTTTCAACAGGATAATGCTCACCCACTCATAGCAAAGGTTTCACAGGACTGCTGACGCTACATTTCCATCCTACTCTGGTCTTCTCGATCCCCAGATTTGTCACCGATCTAGCATATCTGGGATCATTTAGGATGGCAAGTTGAACAGTCTATAAATTTAGTCGAGTTATAGGCGCGTTTGCAGCAACTGTGGAACGAGATGTCGCAGGGCATCTTACGGGACTTGTAAGCATCAATACCTGACCTTATCACATCATGTATTTATGTTGGGGGGGGGGTGGCAAACTGTGTACTAAGACCTCCATCCTTTTGTAATTTTTCCTACAACGAATGATCATCTTGCTTTGATTTTGTAGTCACTTACTTACATCAACATTGTACTAACGCATGCAAAACTTTATTTTATTCTAACAACTCTTTCTTGGTGTGCAAATTTTTATGGTAATGAGTGTATATGTGATTTGGGGAAAACGATGAGTGTGTGTACTATGATGTCCATGTAATGGGCTAAGCCCAAAGACTCCTTCAAAACTGAAACAAGAGTAAAATGTAATTGAAAAGTTATTTTAATTTATGTAATCAAGAATTTATTCGATTATAGAACTTTTATTTCGTAAAAGAACACGGAATAGTTTATATTAATTATAACTTCTTATTTGTTAATTAAAAGTCTTATTTAAGTAACTATTAAAGGTTTATCATCTTCAACCATTGGTTACTTCTAATAATCTTCTAAGAATGGTAAATATGTAAAAATCTACAAATAGCAAAAATTCGATAAGCTGGAAGGTGTGTTTAGTTATCACAAAATACAAGTAAACAAGCGCAAGTACAACCAAACCCTTTTAACTCACGATAGTCAGGGTCCATAGTTACTAAATCATGGTTAAGACAGCCGTGAGTTTCAATATTATTATAAAAGGAGCGATATTATAAATTCCAACCTCGATATGAAATTTCTACGCTACGTTTGCACTCTTTCGAAATCGCTTTTAATTATTACGGAACTCACTAATACAACGGGAAAAATCTTTACATCTCTTAAAGTTTGGCCAATAAAAAATAGTTGAGCGTAAATCCAAACTGGAACATCACTTTCCAAAAAAAGGGGGATTCATGTCCAAAGATTTAAATACAAGAAAAGTGAAAAAATTATAAATATTGTCGACCTTCTCTTATCCTCAAATATTCAGAGCACGCGTCTCAAATACAGCCTTTTGTTTCTTTCTGCAGTCGGATTTTTATCTTTGTGATATAAGTCACGTCTAGATTTTGAAACCAGGGACTTGCGGCCTATCATTTCCTCCCCCTCTTGTCTCAGACATTTAGAGTTGACTTTTCCCTTCTCTTCTCTCTTTTTTTTTTTTTTTTTTTTGTATCTTATTCGTGTAATTTTGCCGCCTCTTTGCCGGGACTTGAATAAGAATCCGATTTTACGACTGTTGTCCCGTTTTAAAACCTTTTGTCTTAAGCGTTTGGTACTGTTTTTAAAATTTCTCCGGCCAGCTCGGATTTTTGTTATCTTCTTTTCAGTTTTTGCCTAGTCGTTGCCTTTCTTTCAAGGTTAATGACGGATTTCTTTCTCTTTCCCTCCTTTTTTTTTATTTTTTATTCAGGCCTCTGTCTGTCTATTTTTGGGTGTTTTTTAAGATTTACCTTCAAGCATTTCTTTTGTTGGTTTATTTCTTTTACTTCTGGCTTCATAAAATATTCCTACTCGAACACTGTATTTCCCCTTTCCCCCTTTTTTTTTTTTTTTTTTTTTTTTTTTTCATTTTTAGGTGCGCAAGCATCATTTAATTTATTTAATTATCTTATTCCTAATATCTCTCATTCGAAATATAAGTTTGCTATTGGAAATTAGAACTTCATGACTTGCTTATCCAACTAAACTTAAAAAATTAAATAAACGTATAAACGAAACATAAAATTTAAAAAAAAAAAAATAAATAAAAAATAATCCTAACCGGAAGTCTGGCTGTTATCAGAAGAAAAATAAAGAAAAACTGCAAGTTAAGCCGACTCGAGAGTTTACGAACCGCGAGTTAAAGGGGTCCGACTGTATTTATTTTACGGTTTTTCGGGGTTTAAATATTTTCAAACTCAGTATTAAAGTTAGAATAAAGATTCCAGGGGTAGAGCGAACAGTAGCTGGCAACGTAAAAATCTATAGCTGTTATAGCTTTCTATTGAAAACGAAAATTTATATAAACTAGACACAAAACATGACACTTTAAGCCCCTAAAGGAATTAATTCACTGTATGTAGGGAAACTCCATTTCGATCAATGAAGCTCCAGATATTGAAATAAGTCTAAATGAATGTGTACGCAAGAGTTCTAATTTAAGTAGTCAAGGATTTCATTATTGCTGCAGTGGATAGTCTCTTGCAGTTCATTTCGCAAGAAATGTCAGAAGTCACGAATCCTTTGTAATTCCAAATATCACGGACTCTTCTTACAAAATAATTGGATATTGATTTTAAAATATAAGAAATCATTTTTGTAATAAATATAGAATGCATCTTATGAATAAAAGGAATAAATAATATAAAACACATATTCATAAAATGCCCTAAGCTTTATTAATAGCAATATTTAAATGTAACGGTAATTATTATGCGTTATTAATCATATTGTTAAAAATATTTTTCTTCAGGGCTAGGAACAGAATATCATGTATCTTTTCCTTAAAACAATCTTTTTCGTTATTTTATTATGTTATTTGAATTGAGAACTTCGCCTTGTGAAATAACTGTGTAAGTTAGCATTACTTTGTAAGAAATGTACTGAATCAGATAGAGAGATTGGAGGTATCAGAGTAATTAGAAGAGGAAGTATAACGAGATAGTTACGATCTACTTGCAAAGAAATGTGAGGTGAATTTTTAAGTGTGAATATTTTACTCGGATCTTATTTATAAAAGAGTTTTGGAATTGGATTCAGTTTTACTGTAAGGTAGGTAGAATTCTCAGTTATAATCATTGGTTAAGGATGAGCTTAAGCCATTTTGATTTCAGGGGCGTAATGTTAATTCTATGGAATTTCTGATTTTCAAACCTTGCCTTATTTTTTTTATCTATTTGAATGCAATAAAACGCATCCGAAAGAATAAAAATAAATAAATAAAAAAAAACGAAGTTTTCAATAGAATTGTCTATTTTAATGATTCAATTGCAAATTCTCCGGTCCTTAAAAATAAAGGGTTATTCAAAATGATTCATTGGATTCCAAAATTCCATATTTTCAAAAATAAACGACACAGAGTAAGAAGTAAGGGAAAATATAGAAAGGGAAAATATAGAAGTTTATTTTTAATAGAGTTCGATATAACTTCCTTTAGTTAGACATATAATGTCAATTCGAAATGTAAATTCCTGCCAAATATGTTGTAAAGTGTCAGTGATAATTGATTGTATAACAGCAGATATCTGTTGTTTAATTTCACAGAAACTTACGGGCTATGGTGGCGCATACTCTTTGTCTTTTACAAATCCTCAAAAGGAAGAAATCGTATGAAGCTATATCAGGCTATTTAGATGGCCAGCTGAGTAACATCAAGTCATTTGTTCCACTGCGGCCGATCCAACTGCGAGGTGGCTTCGTGAAAGCTTCTGAAATAGCTTCGCGATGAAAGCACGGGATCTATCTATTTTTCACAAAACAAGACTTCCGCAGTTTTCCTCTGTTTTCATGTTTTGCGCTTATTTTTGAAAATACGAAATTTTGAAATGGGATGAATCAGTATGAATAACCCTGTATTTTAAACTATTTTCAAAAATCGGGGGGTTGGTTTGGTTTTACTAACATCACACTAGAAGCAACACGAGGGCTATTGGTGACGGATTCCGCAATTTTGAACCTCGGGCAAGTGACGAGGATGATAGCTGAAATGACACCCACCTCTCCTGACTTCCACACCCCACCTTGGGAGGACTTTGGACTTGATAGATTTAACGTGCATCCGCCCCGACTACACCGGTCTTTAGTGGCATCAAGGCTCGAACCCACAACTCAACGAAAAGCGCCAGCAGCGAGTCCGCAGCCATATAAAAATCGGGGATAAAATGTAATTTCACTGAAAACCTCCTTATTTTTTGTTCTTTCGGGTGCATTTCGGTTCGGGTTTTCTAGCATTACGTTCACGAAATCAAAATGGCTGGTAGACGGGAGCCCTAAGTGATCGCTCCACAGTAGTAATACAATTTAATTTTGATACTTCTTATTCTAAATCTGAAAAAAGGAGATTGAATATTTTACAGCTGATATTTTTTGACTAATTCTTGTAAAAGGGGTAATGTTTCTGGTTTTTGTAATGTAGAGGGACACATAACATTTGATAGTTAAATAATGTATTGAAGATTCAAAACGCCCCTCCCACCCATCAGCAAGCACTCCCGGAAGAAAGATTAGGGTCGTAAGAAGAAAAATAAATATTTCTGTTCAGGAGAAGGAAGGAATAGCATATAAGACCGGAGAATGGTGTGTTGTTTTTGTAGAATTAACATATAAATACATCTTTTAAATTTTTTTTTTTTTTTTTTTTTTTTTTTTGAAAAATGAAATTTTCACCTTAACTTATGAACGTGAATCTCTAAAACAATCTTTCTAATTCAATAAAATTTGGTATACATATTCAGTTAGCCCTTCAGAGTGTCACAAACCGCAGATATGGGATAGTCACATTTTAGAGATATTTTCAGATCACAACATAGCATAATTTTGACGAAAAATCATTGATATCAACTTTAAAAGCTTCTTAGATACTTATTCTTTAAATAATTAAATATGAAATAAAATTTATATGAAATAAAAATATATACGAAAAATATGTATGACATAAATGTATATGAAATAAAAGTTCACTATGTCTAGTGCCTTTTCATTTATGCTGCTGTTTTACTTGGCGTTCATTGTAAAATTTTGCTAAAATTTCATATAATTTTTTTCATTTCAAATATATATATATATATGTGTGTGTGTGTGTGTGCGTATGTGTATATATATACACACATGTTGATTTTGATTTTGTTCGAAAAGTCACCTAGTAGACATTAATGCGAAGAATAGAGCGGTTAAAGTGCCCCTTTGTTTTACCGTGAATTCCTACACTATGACATCACGAAACTTGAACGGAAGGAGAAACAATTAACTTTCGGGCAAAATATGACACCATAGTGGTATCGCTTGTGATTCCCAATCAAAATGACCATGGTTCAAACCCCGTTGAATCCTTGTACTGATTATCTTTATAAATATAGAGAATATGTAGATCGTAAAAATAGTGTTACATCAACTCAAAGCAACTTGCGCTTGGTGTTCGAAATATATGTAAATACGTTAGAAACGTCATACCTGTTCACTTGAGACACCTCTAATCTATGGTCAACTGAGGAATCAATGGTCTCAACATGATGACACACCTGCTCACGAGACATATCCAGTGATGCAGATCCCAGTTAAGGAATTCGTGAACCAAACAATTGGGTATGGTGGCTTCGAAGAGTGGCCCCCACGTTCCCCTGATCTGACTCGACTGGACTTTTCCCTGTGATGATACCTATAAAAGAGCAGGTGTATGCGACACCTCCACAAACATTGCAAGACTTTAAACTACATATTTCGGACGCTTGTGCAATCGTGTCACGCTCTATGCTCCAACGTGTGCAAAGTGACATTCAAACGCAGTTCCAAATGTGCATTACAGCTGACGGTAAGAAGTTTGAATATCTCACATAAAAGTATATTGTTATAACTAGAAGCTTTTTTTCTTTCTCCATTTTGAAACGTTACAGAGAAAGAAATCACGAAAAACCAAATACGCGTTTAACCGTTGAATTCTTCGCATTAATATCCGCAAGTAGTCTTTTCGAACTAAATCGATGATGCTCTACAACTTTGTATATCACTTTTTTCCCACTATCTCGTTTAGTTTTCGAGATAGGAATACTAACTTCGCAGTTTTCCACCAGGGGGCGCCGTAGGCAGTTTTAAACAGTAGCGCATGGCTATTTTATTATACCTAAACACCCTTTTTATGAATATAGCAGCAATCGTCCCGAAGTTGATGGCAAGGAACTTTAGTGGGCACTCTAAGTGTGTGTATATATATATCATTTGTCACTATAAAATTTTTCTGACTGTTAATTTTTGAAAAAATTGATCTCCAAAACTAGTCGGGTGCATTAACCCATTGACATACTAATGTTCCCCCCTTAGTCAACCTTATATTTACTTCTTAATTTTAATAAAAAATGATTTTAAGAATCTGAAAGAATAAGAATCTAAATTTCTTCTCTGAGAGGTATTTCTTACAGGACATCATTTTTTACAACTGCGTTGATTGAGATATCACCAACGCTCACACACAATTGCTGGCAACTTGCGATCTATCGAGGTAAAAAAAAAGATCCATTAAACCACATACAATAGAGCGTTTTCTCAACTTTCCAGTAATCTATAACATAGGGCTATCCATGGAAGGAAAGAAGAAAGCACTTAGGAAAAGTTATAGCTGCTCAGTCCATCTCACAATCGGCAACATAACAATGGACGTCAAATGTGTGGTCGGCTGTGTAAGCTAATGAGTTAAATAATAAATTGGGAGTGGTGCATTCTGTCTTCACTTTATGTATGCGGTAATATACCAAAAAGTGTCGTGAAGCTTCCCTTTCATTTACTTCAGCGATCGTCTTAATTATATTGTTAATAAGTTCACAATTAAATGAAGGAATCGTTAGATGATAATGAAGTTCAGTTTATTAACTTTCTTCAAATTATGAATGTTTATTCAACATCACACATTCTTTCATCAAGTTTACTTATCCTCAACTTGCTTGAATTACAGTTTGCAATAATTATCGAAATTCACTCTTCCCAATTCACTCGGGTTCACTAAGGGTTGAGGGTTCGAGCGGAAAATCTTTGTTCTTCCTATTTGAACTCACTCCATGAAGCATGAAGCCTTCTCTTTCGAATGCAGTGCCTCTTGTTTCTGTAAACAAATTCGTATACCTGTAGCCTTCGTTCGCATTAGAATTATTTTATTGTTGCATCGGAAAAATTATTAGTGAGCAAAAAATTGTGAAATTTCACTTGAAACTTGGAAAAATCGCTACTGAAACTTATAATTTATTAAAAGAAGTGTATGGCAATGAATGTTCATCTCGTGAAAGTGTTTTTGAGTGGTTTATGCGTTTTCAATGAGGTCGAGAAGACGTTGAAGATGATTCAAGCCCGAATGGCCCTCCACGTCAAACACGGATGACATTATCTAAGAGATCGGTATCATGTAATCTGGTTCGATCCGACCGACAGTTAGATATTCGTGCAATTGCTGAGACTCTACTAATTGACAAAGAATCAGTCCGGCAAATTTTTCCACTTAGGCAATGCGCCGGCTCATTCCACATTGTCTGTCAAGAGGTTTCTAGCCAAGTGCAGCATCCCAGTGTTAGACCATCCGCCTTATTCCCCGGATCTTGAGTCATGCGACTTCTATCTGTTTCCTAAGGGAAATATGCATTAAAAGAAACGAGAATTGAGTCTTTTGAAGCTGTGAAAGAGAAACGGCACGCGTCCTGAAAATGCTGACAGATGAAGGCTTCCAGCACTGTTTCGAGCAATGGAAGATTCGCATAGAGCGTTGTAGGGATAGAGGAGGGGTGTATATTGAAGTTCATAAAAAGTAAATATGCATGATGTCAAAATAAAATCTTATCCTACATGTTCAACAACTCTTAAATTTTTTAGTCTAAAGATCCCATTCTCATGTTTAAAAATTTCGAACGACATCGCCGCCCCTTCCTCCCTCACAACTACAGGCATGTATGAAAAAAATTATGTTGATTAGTTATGCCCCATAAATTCTTGCCTCTTCACTCTGTAAATTAAAATTCTTCCTTCCCCGATAATATACACCCTTTGGCGTTTCTTCACACATTCAACTCAGCATTTTACTCATAATTACTAATGTCACACAATTTTTTATTCTTTTTTCGGAGGAACGTATTACATCAAAATTTTTGTTAAGCCATCAGCATACAATTATCATCGAAATAATTAAACTATGTTTCTTTTATCTAAATTTTTTTAAAAATTTTATTCTTGGAAAAAAAAATAAGATAAGACTATAAAAACTTTTTGCGCAGAGTTTTCTCTCCAACACTATTGCATAAAAGTAAACCTCCTATTTCGATCAATAATCAAATGATTGCTATACTCCAAGGAAATTACAGTATTCATAAAACAGCTTGCTTAAACAGTGTCATTACAATTGCTTACTTAAAATTTGAGTCATTCAAAATAGTTCTTGCAAAATGACTTCGTCTTCATTCATTTAATGCAGTGATTCTCGAACTTTTTAAAGTCAGGGCGCATTTAAATTCCTACAAATAATTGTAGGCACTCTATATACAAATTTCTGAGAAATATGTAATAACAATTAAGTCAAATATTATAGGGAAGAAAGGCAATAAAAATATAATTGAGCACACCTATACCCTATAACATAAGCCATATGAGTCCAAGCTATTTCTTCAATGCTCAGGTATATATTAGAATACTCATTTTTTTTATGATCGAGGACCTATGGCTGATGTAGTTTTTGTCGCGTCGTGGGTATGAGCCCTGATGCCACTAAAGATCCGAAGTGTAGCAGGGCTGATACACGTTAAATGTGGTTGAAGTCCCGAGTCCTTACGTTGGTGGGTAATGACAGATTGTTCAGGTGTCGCCTTCGTTTTTTTTTTTACCGAGGTTCAAAATTACAAGGTCCGTTTTTTTAGTAGACCACGCGTTTCTTCTTAATGTGACACGTTAATAAACAATCACTCGCACTCACTCATATCAATACATTGAAGATTTCCTATCTTTTGGTGAAGGTAGAAAATCCTAAGTCACTTAACGTTCAAAGCATTTTTACGTATTGATTTGTATTCTTCTTTTATTAGTTTCTAAAAAGGTTTCAAAAGATATTTCCTTATGTTTAATCATCAGTCTACAATCAGTGGATATAGTGGCCAGTTCTTCTGTTAATGTTAAATCAAAATCACTTGAAATATCCACGATTGGTTTTCTGATCCAACCTGTATTGTTCAGTGTTAAGTGACGAAAAATAAGTACACTATTTTTACTTCTTAACCTATGAAATGTTAAACTATTTTTAGTGTTTCATTTATACAAGTATTACTTATCAATGGAGACATATCCAAATAAATTTCAACAGCTTTCTTTTCCAAATCTGTGGTTCACTCTGAAAAGTTTTTTTATTTTGGCAGTGAATGTGAGAATATTTTCATCTTTTCCTTGCATGTTAGTATTCAAAATATGGAACTTCTGAAATATATCGGCGAAATACTGTAACCAGGCAATGCCAAATTCACACTGAAGGAGGTTACAAAAATTGAATAGTTTTATCTCTTTGAAAAAAAAAAAAAGAAAAAAAAACCAAGAAGTTACTGTAACAGCTCGTGTACGCAACTAAGCACTTTCAAAATAGACAGCCAGTTCATTTAGGTGTGTAATATCAGCCGTCTGTGTATTTAAACCAAACCGATACAAAGTTTTTCGAAAAATCATGATTTGACGAGTCTTGTTTTAATGAATTTCACCTTATGAAAAATTTGATCTAAAACTTCTCTGGATTTTTCTGTTAAGGCTTTTGTCATCAAGGAATGAAGGACCTATGAAGGAATCAATGAGATACGATAACATTATCATTTTGTTTTTTACTAAAGATGGAAAAACCTTAACACAGCCTGCAATGGAAGTAGCTGTAATATATATGACGCCTGTTGTCGAAAGAAAATTGTGGTACCCCATCCTTTGCAGAGGAGAATAGAAGGAGGAGAAAAGCGAGCGAAAGCGTTTTAGTTTCAACAGAAGATTTCATAAGAGAGAAAACAAAACGTTACGTGTCCGGTGTGGAACGAAAGAAGTGCAGAGGGAAAGAATTACGTGCATATATTGGGTCGTGAGGAACTGTTTCAAATAATACAGAAAATGTTTTTTCTCTTTAGAGAAGGGAAAGAAGACTTACAATATGTTGCTACAGAGATAGGCATCAAGGATGTTTCCAGTATGACATAAATGAATTTAAAGAAATCCATAACTGGCTCGGAAGATTATGAGGAAGAGAAATACTGGAATTTCTGTTCCAAAAACGCGTCTATTAATGGGAAAAAGTCGATACTTAACTGAAATCAAGTGCTGTATTGAGTTTCAAGAAGAAAAGAGAAAGAAAGAATAAATGCAAGTGAAAATACAAAGACAGACAGACAAAGCAAGAACGTTGGAGACCCAACAGGAAGAAGCATTGTATCAGACTAAACTGGAAAGAAAGCAAATGCTAAGAATCGAAAAGAAAAAGAAGAGGATTTAAGACAATTAATTGAATTTGAAAAGAAAAATGAAGAGAAGAAAGAAATGCAGATCTAAATACAAACTGAGAAAGAGAAAGTAAAGTTGCTGGAGATTCAACGAGAAGAATCATTGCGTCAAGAAAAGTTTGCAAAGGAACAAAGGCTGAGAAAAGAAAAGGAAAAGAAGAACAACAACGACGGCAAGAAGGATTGAAATATTTTGAAGGACAAAAATTAACTGAACTTCAGAAGGCCAACAGGAAACCTTTCAATGACCTTACAGGAGAAGATATTTATATTGTAATGTGTGGGAAAAAAGAAGATTCGGAATAAGAAGAGAAAATTAAGTCTAATGAAGATGATATTTCTAGTTTACCAAATCAACTGGAAAAATTACTGAATAAAACATGTGTTTCAAATGAAAGGAAAAAAGAAATGCATCAAACAGAAAACTGAGAAAATTGGAAGAAATATTACTCCAAGAACGGCTTGAAAACAGAGAAAAATAGAAGTGAAAATTCAAATTAAAATAGATGATTCCGAAGAAAATCCTAATGAAAATGACAGAAAACATACAGAAGAATTGAAGTTAAACAATGAGATTAGTGAACAAGATCTAAGAGAAGAAGGGTGAAGCAGTAAAAATGAAAAACTACAGTGGCTTGAAAAGGATTGGAAGCATTTGAGACGGATGTATGAAAGGAGGGACGTATAGAGAAAGAAGGTTTTTTTTATGCATATAAAAAGGGATAAAATAGAAGGAGCTTCATACAAAAACACCTCCATGCCAAATGGAAAATGGATGGTAAAAGAAGAAATAGATTTCTCCCTTTGCAAAGAAAAAAGACAAATTCTATGACAAAGACAGAATGGCAACAGAAAGAAAAGATGCACTCTTTTTGACCCCGAGAGATAACAATGTAGCATGGTGTACTGCGGAAGTCAAGTGTCTTACCCAACATCTCTAAGGAATGATCTGGAGGATACCTGTGACTAACCCATGGTGGATACATCAAAATTTATGACATTCGCGGGTTGGTGACAATGGAAATAGCAACCAGACAGCATTCCCCATAGTGCACCAGATTCCTTCTTCTGTGGAAAACCGCAAAACCCAGTAAGTTACGGAAAGAGATGGAAGAAATCTGAAGACCACTACACGTGTGCGTAACACAGGAGTCTCCAAACTTTTTAGCCCGAGGCCCGCATTAATTATCACACAGTAGTTTGGGGGCCGACTATACACTCGAGGTCCAAATGAAAAAAAATCGAAACATAGATGTTGTTTTTAATTATTTATTTAATATTATTTTATTCGGTTATTATTCAATAACACATTAATATATTATACATGAAAACCTTTATTATTGGAGTGGTGAAATTGTTTCCCGGATGCCAAAACAGCAGACATTTCTGGCTTTAGATTTAATGTCCCTAACATCAACAATTGCCTGAAATTATCATCAGAAAGTTTGTTCTCGAGTTATTCTTCACATATTTAATCCTTGAAAATATGTATTCACACAAGTATCTTGTTCCAAAGCTTGAAGGGTACCTGATGTAAAAGTTTTGACATTAGGAAATTCTTCTTTGGGCAAAAACGGGTAAAAAACACACAAGTCCTTCTCTGAAGTTGTTCCAAAGGAGCTCATTTGCTTGTAACTTAGTGACCTCCAACTGCAGTTCATCTGAGCAACTCATCACATCTGCTTCAAATGGTGTACCGTTTGAAGATAATTTATTATGTTACTAAGAAATTAGGTAAATTCTGATTCTAAGTTTAAAATATTTAATGTGATTATGTACAGCTATTATACAAAAATATGTGACAGGAGATACCAGGAGGTCCGTCTGGACCGGGAACCAAGCAGAGACTGACGCTCTTTGAGGGCCCTCGACCTTTAACGGCTTCTCGTCGGCGAATCTCCCCAAATCTTCACAAGCTGCCGAAATAGCTACGATCCCCCAACTGTTGACATCCCGGAGATCAGGTGTCGCTCGGGCAGTCCAGATGCATGAGTGTCAAAGTTGGCAGCTCGACCATCAAACATTAAAGAAGGCCGAGGGAAGAGGATATGTCACAGACGTTACAATGGGTTATGAAACAGTATCACTTCTTCTGCCTTTGAATATAATCAGAAAACCACTCCTGAAACTGTAGCTGGAGGTCTTTGATGATCTCGCATGCAAATGACGTTGAGAACGCAACTGTTACTTCAGTCATGGAGACCTTCCATTGCTGAAAATACGTCAAGCTGTTGGCTTGTACTTGTTCCAAAAAAAGTCGAGTTTAGATTTTAAGGCCTATAGGTGGGTGAATAGATCAGAAACTAGGTCTTTCTCTCCTTGTAACTTTAGGCTCTGAACATTTAAATGACTAATTCTGTCAGCAACTAAAGCCAATTTCCATAAGTAATGACTGTGTCTTGCCTTTACTTTCTGGGAAGTCACCTATTTCCTTTCTTAATTCAAATACTCTGCTCATAACTTTCTCACAAATTAGCCATCATACTGCTGTGTAATATGGTAAATCTTGCGATTCTGTGTCTATATTTTTCAACATGTCTCTGAACTGTCTATAGTTGAGCCCATGTGCCCATATCAAATTCACCATCTTCACCACAGGATTCAGTACACTTTTTTAATGGCCACATATTTAACACACAAAGCTTGCTGGTGAGTAATACAGTGCAGGAACATTGACTATGGAAGGTTTTCCTCATTACACAATTGTTTCACTTGTCCAACTAAACCTTTCTTTATGTCACTCGTGTTCTTTACTCCATCAATAGTTAGGAAACTGAGGTTAGTCCTATTCAAGTTATAACCAGTAAATATTTTTTTTTCAATTCATTGAGTATATTCTCTTCGGTAATAGTGTCATACATCCAATGTAGAAAAGCCATCCAATGAAGAACATCTTGTGTTATGTTCATGTCTTCATTCACACCTCTAATGAACACAAGCAGTTGAGAGGTGGAACAGATGTCCAGCGATTCATCCGTTGCAATTGAGTAATGGTGAAGCTTGCTTGAATTTATCACTGTTTTGATTCACAATGTTTTCCACCATTTCTGCAAAATTGAGGGCAATTATATTTGCACTAAAGTTACACTTTTAAATTGTTTCGATTTTTCTGGGCAAAGTTCTTTAGCCACCTACAACAAACATTCCTTCACTACTTAACCATCTGTAAACGGTTTTCCACTTTTAGCCAGGGCGCAAGCAACTTCATAACTGGTCTTAGTTAAGAATTAATTTTCATTTGAGAATTTACTGAACAATATCCTCTGAGATATGAGTTGATTTTGTAATTTAGAAAATTTTTCGGGGCGTTTTTTTCTTTCCAATTATGTATATTTCTCCTTGTGTTTGCTTTGATGATGATGACGTAGGATGTATTCTTTCATTACAGCAAGGTTTGTTTCAATGCTTTCTCGACAGATTTGATAAAGAAGTATTTCAAGCTTCATTCTTCATGAAATTGCCGACACTCATTGTCTATTTTTCATTTTCATCTTCTCGAAATAACTAAAATAAAAAGACTTCTTCATGAATAAATAGTAAAACTGAAAGTATTTTCCCTCAAAAAACCTGATTGTGCGAAGTCACTCAAAAAACCTGATTGTGCGAAGTAATTTCATTTGCAGTTATAGCTGCAAATGACCCAAAATAATTTTGAAAAATGATTTCTTAAGTTAAAGAAAAACTTACCTGAATATAGTCTACAAATGATATCCACTTATGGTAGAGAGATTGTTGCATTCAATATTTCCTCTTCAGAATATTCAAAAAATTCTTGTTAAACTAACAATTTCCTAATACCTTAACACACACTAAGGAAATCATCACTAAATAAAATATATTTCACAATTATGCTATATATTTCACAATTAGACGCTAACTGACACCGACACCTCCTCATCGCAGCAGTCAACCACAACTGGCAAATTGTGATCAAACTAATTAAGTCTTGAACAAGCGGCAAACCATTTAAAAACTCTGCCACCAGACAGCGCAATGTCATTTCACTGACCGTGAACAGAAAAAAGTAAACAACGAATAAGGTTTTGTAACGTAGTAATCGGTTGGAAAACATAACGCACTACTGCGCATCTCTATTTTAATTCGGTAAAAATGTAAAATTAACCTAAGTAAAATTCACCTGATCTTGGCTGGATACACATAAATTTTCGCAATTTTGGTCGATAGATAAAAATGTTCCAACGGGCCGGATGAGGGGGCCTCGCGGGGCGTAGTTTGGAGACTCCTGGCATAAGAGGAAGGAAAACTTACAGCTGGAGGGGGGGGGGAGAAAGGACCACTGCTCATGTCGATGGCCGGAAGAATACTGAGGGAGTTAGCAAAAGACAGTTTTAGGTGTTTTTCCCCTTCAGATAGCCTTCAACTCTTCCCCTTTTATTCGTGAGCGGTCGAAGGCAATAAGTGGATGCTTGTGGCCCAGGAGTGATGGACGCTGGAACGAGTTGCAGTTGTGAACGGATTTGTGGAAATTTTGATTCTTTCCCCCATGTGGGTGAGGGACCCACCACGACCAGAAGAAGCGGTGAGAACTTTCTTTTTATTTTGTTTTGTTAGCTACACTATAAAGACATTAAACAGAAATAAAAGGGACTCTAAATTTTAAAATGTATTTTCATTATTGTGTTACTTAGAAGTTCTTTTACTGTCTTATGTGTGATTCGTTATGAAAATTTTAATGTGTTTTAGCCATATGCTAAATGGAGCTGGAAAAAAATTCGACATTGATTCATATGTTAATTTTGATTTGGGAGTCATTTGCTACTTAATCAAACTTTCATTGCTGCAACATTGAGGTGTCGACGAGATTTTGCGTCGAGTTGTCACCGTCGATGACAAATAGATTTATCAGTATATACACCGGAAACCAAGAAAAAAATCAAAAACAATAGGTTACTTCTGGTGAATCTACTCCGTAGAAGGTGAGGATGATCTCTTCGGCTGGAAAGTTATGAAGAAAAATGTTTTAGGTAAAAAAGGCTCATGATTACGCATACGAGTAACTGAGACTCAGATGGATATCTAATGAGTCATGATGCTTACTAAAAATGAATCATTTTCGATGCTATGAGCCTTATCTCTTGATTTTCTAAGGACTTATGGACGATCTTCGTAAATTCAAATAAGTGTCATATATTTCATAGTTGTCCTTCGAAATTTTACATTGATAACAGAAAACACATTTAAAGGATAATTTTGTATTGAAGTAAAAATTACCTAAATGTCTTTAAAAAACTAAAATACTTTTAATGTTTGGATTAAAATGGTTTTTTTCTTAAATATTTTCTTTAAATTCCTTTGAATCCAGAGAAACTGAAGTACACAATTTTTGCAATTTACATTATTATGAATTGTAAAAGTATTTTACAGATCGTTATAAAACATTTGAAAATTTATAAAAGCTTTTTAGTCTTAACGCACATAATTAAAGATTAGATTTTATTCAATATTTTTAAACCGTTACTTTGAAAGATCATATTTAAAAAAAAGTACTGTATAAAGCATATTTAATGGTAATAACATGCAACAAAAATGTGTGCAAATTTTTCCAAGTTTTAGTTTTATGTAACTAAATCTCTCTCTTAGAAGTCTTAAAATACAATGGAAAATATATGTGCTTTTATTACGTATTTATTATCCTATATATTAAAGAGAAACATTTTTCAATTGTAAAGAAATAAAAATCTTAAAGAAAAATTGAAGTATTTTCTATTTGCTTGAAGATTCTTTTAACTGTTTGAAGTAATGTAAATGAAATATTTGACAGTTGCAGAGTTGTTTAGCAGCTAACCACAAATTAAAATTATCGTAGTAAAAGTAACTTTAACTACATTTTACTTTAATTTCAAGCCTAAATTTTGTTGCTAAAAATGTTTCTTTTTATAATAAGTAATCAAGGAATGTACTCTAATGCTGAATAATAATCCGTATATATCTATAACTAGCGAATATTTCGTTAACATTTCAAAATTTTAAATGAATTGCTTTTGAATTTCATGAGCGTCTATTGCAATTTTTTCAACATGAGTGGCAAAAAAATTTCTTTGAAAAACAGTGCTAATCGAAAACGCTTTTGGAAGATTAGAGTGAGTTCAAGCTGAAAGAAAACGCACACTCGTGCCTTTTAATCAACATGAAAATAATCTAAGAATTTGATGAGATGTGAATATATATACATATGTAATGAAAAAGTGAAAATTTGTCCGTTTTTAGAAAAAAATATTTCATTAAGTTGACGGAATATTGTTTTTTCTTTTCTCTCCTTATAATAAAAGTAGACAGAGAAAGATGTTTTTTTTTTTTGCTTTACCTTACATATGATCTCAATACTTGTACATTAAAGCTTGAAAGGCTATTAAATAATTTGAAAATGGGTATTTCTTTTTGATGTTGAAATAGCATAAAGATTTATTTGAACTACGGATGTTCTGTTTTCTTCAGATACAGGAAGCTACAATATACTGCATGGATATAAGCTTCCAAAGTTTCACACCCTCTTTCTTCGAAAGGAATAATTTTTTTCTGGGTCATTCTATCCTCTCTTTCTCATTTATTCTCAAGATAATCACAAAACACAAATGTGCTTTTTGTTACTTTTGTTGAGCTTGAATCTTTACTTAAGTACACCGTTCATGAATGTTTAAAGGAGTGGCTATCCGGTGCCGCATTTGTACCACTATACGGCCTTTTGAAGTATTGCACCATTTGGTTACACGCAGAGTTTCTATACCCTTTCCTTTGATCACTACTCCACTGATTTAACAACAACAAAGATTGCAGAGAAACAAACTCTGAATACTACAAAAAATTTCTATTGATGTATCGCCGACTTGAGCTGCCACAATTTGGCCCTTTTTCTTTGAAGCAATTAGGAAAATTCGAGCAGTGACCCGAGCCGCATTTTGAAGAAGACTACCGCCTTCGTGATTCCGCATCTCACAATTTACGTATAGAAATAACCAGAAATCTGTCTATTCCTTTTACGTGTTTGTCTGTTAACTTTCACATTTTAAGAAGCTTGATAAATCCGGAATGCGGTGCATCTCGCGTTTTAGGAATGCCCGGGTGAATGTCAATTTCTGCTGTATTTGATTCTACTACTCATGTATTGTCGAGATTCAAGTAAGGAAATATATTTTTGCGAATTTGCGAACTATGGAAGTTCGCGCTCCTAGTTTCTCGGAAAATCTTCATTGGCTCACAATTGCTCTATAGTGATTTTTTATTTGAAGAAAGAAATGAGAAAATGCACCAAAATGTGTTGTTAATTTGTTAATGAAAACTGTTTTTTAACTGGAAAAAGGACAGTAAAAAAGAATGCCTATGTTTATTTTTATATCTTGATACACATTTCCCTGGGATACCACAGAGCACTTCTGCGCTCATTGGTATTCCATAGAAATATAACTGCCGACTGCGATAGTCTGGTAGGTAGATTCTTGAACTGGTAGTCATTGGTACACGTGTTCAGGTTTCTGATTTAGTAAAGATGAGAAATACTTATGAATGAAGGAAACCGCAAAATAGGATTAACTCAACTGCTGTGGGCTGCAACCGCAAAGACTTAACACTGGCGCGTTATAGGAAAAGGGGAATGATATCTGTTGATAATAGATTAAGCAACAATATACACACATTTAGCTTTAAATTTAATATTTTACTGTTTGCTTCAATTTATATATTAAATTAATTTGATTTTTATTGCATTATCCTTTGTTATATATATTTCAGAACTGTTTGTAAATTGACATCGTTTTTGTACTTAAGAAGTTTACATGTTTTAATTGTAAGTTGATGGCGATGGAGTAAAGAATGCAGTAATATTCGTGAAAATAATCATTTTATGTTAGAAAATGTAATCATTCAAGGCAGAGCTATTTTTTACAGGTAATGGCAAGACAAGACATTCAGAATTATTTTTTTTTATAGGTAATGGTATTACAAAATTTTTATAAAGCTTTCTAGAATACAATAATGTCGTTACGAACTTGTGGTTTGAGATGACACTTTCCTGTAACGTTTTTCACATAAAAGTGAAAAGACATCTACAGAGGTTTCGTGGGAACCAAGGAAGGCTTAAGCAATGACCATTTAATCTTAACAACGGATTTGGCAACCATTTGGGTGACTGGGTGAGAAACTTGGTGACTTTCACAACAAAATAAAGGTCTCCGGAAGTTCTATAATCTTGCGCACTCTTGATTAGATCGAAAGTTATGGACTTTTCCTGGATTTTTTCTGTGACGTCACACTTCGTCGAAGTGGCTATAAAAGGGAGCAATTAGAAGCCAGATGAATTCGATCGATGAATCGAGTGGAAATGGTCGGCATTGGTTGAGTGGATTTACCATGGAATTGTCGATAGTGTGATCGAGTGAACTTGCTAAGAAACGGTCTGTGTCTGCCGGGATCTGTCGGATTCTTCCTTGGAAATGCAGAGTATTACTGCGGAAATTTGTTCGTAGTGCGAACAAGTAAGCTGGTAATTTGAACGTCATTGAAAGTGCTGTGACTATTATTATAAACGTGTCTTTATTCCTGCTGTGTCGCTAATCTGTACAAGTACTGTGTTTTCTATTTTTGTGTTGTTCTGTCCTAGCTTTGCTACCTGTGTGTCGCCCTGTGCTGAATATTTGTGAATAAAGTGTTATTTGTCGTTATCATCCATGTTGAGCTGGATTTCATACGTTTTCAACAACGCACGATTGAATTTTGAAATTTTATTTAATCTTAGGATAGTTTGAAATCAAACAGTTATTGCTAAGTAGATTTTAAAAGCGAACAGAAATAGGTGAAAGCAAAATTCTAAGTAAATGCAAAATGTGTACAGTTTACAAATTAGAGCAACTGCAAAGACATTTTTGATATAGAAGTCACTAAATGTTTTGAACTGAAACGAAAATGCAATAAGATTTAAAAGAGTCCTGGAAAAGGTCGAAAACTGACTGTCGATAATCTAATTTTTTTGGTGTCTCATGGATGATAATTAAGACCTTAAGTACCTTTCCTACCTCAAATAAATTTCTTCCTAACTATAAATGTTTTAAATGAATTTTAGTACAATATTTATTAATTATACTCCAGTGTAATGTTTGGTTGCGGTTCGGAGATATAGTGAAATGAGTTACGACTTTTAAAACTTCGCAAAAACTTTATTTAAAGATTAAAATAGATTTTCAGCACTCCCAGAGAGGCCTTAATTAACTGCTTTCATGCTTCAAAAACCTTCAACTGACTTCACAAAACTCTCTTTTTCTCCCTCCTCGCGGGCGGTACTACCAGCGCCGAGGAGCGGAGTCTCTGAATCATTGCTCGGAGGGGATGGGAACACTACATCTCCCCACCAAGCCGGGACATTACATTTGTTTTCAAATTTAACTTAGCAGCTGAAACTCTTAAAATTAACGCTTAAAATATTCTTTCAAAACAAAATTAGTTCACAGTCATTAACACTAAATGCACAATAATAATTATAAGAAAGAGAAACAATACTTAAACGCGAACACTATTACATAATACAAATCATCAAAACAATCACAACCGATCAAGGTAAAAATTTCAAATCCACAATTTTTGTCAACTAACAAACATTTTAGGTAGACATCGAATACATTCTACATCATACCACCCGCAATCAAATAGTATGATAGAGAGACTACATAGACATCTTAAAAGTTCTTTAATGGCTCACGAAAACTTAAAATGGACAGAAATTTTACCTGTAATATTGTTAGGTTTGCGCACTGCTATTAAAAAAGATTTGAATGCTACTAGTTCTCAATTTGCTTATGGCACTACATTGCGTTTACCATCTGATCTTTTAAGTGACAATTCTATTGCAAATGCATCTGTAACACTCACTTATGTATCTAATTTAATGTCACTGATGAGACAACTAAATCCAACAAATACAACTTATCATAGTAATAATTTATAATTTCTGATTGTAACAATTTATTTGTATAGTACTAAAATACATTTCTTATTATTCTATATTGTGCCTCCTTATATTATTTTCTCTTCAAAGTGGTTTTCGTTCCTTCGTCACTAGCATTCTTTGTAGGGAATGCAATCATAATTCATTCGCAAAGCATAATTTGTGTTTATTGCAAGTTGTTCCTCGCTCGTGTGTAACGTCATCAAGAGAGCTTTTGTACATCCGGATTTTAGAATCCGTGACGCCAGTTTCAGTTCTCTTCCTTCTATGCGGTTATCACACGGGCGCGGTTCGGCTGAGAAATATTAAAGTTGTTAAGTTTTAAAGAGAATAATTTAAAAAACCAACGCTTTATATGTGGCAAAGTTTATTAAAAATTATTAAATATTAGTTAAATACGTAAATATCTAAATATTGCATTGTTAGGCAAATAAGAAGGTTCCTCATTCAGAGCTCTAGCTGATGGGAAGTTTTAAATTAACAATAGACAATTGATGACACACTGATACATACATACAGACACACCAAGTGAAATACATAACAACTAATTAAAATTAATTAATCCAGCAAATTAAATGGTTGAATAAGAGTAGTCAAACCACTTTTGGAGACAGAATTATTTGGGCGGTATTTTGCCAAATGTTGTTAAATTGTCGCGAGCGGATCTAACATTCAGCCAAAAATTCTCAAGTTTGCAAATTATTCAAATTGTTCGATGGCAATGATATTGTAAAATATGAGTTAAAACTTGTCGCAAACGTCTAATATTGCATTGTTGCAGTAGACGATTCAAAGTTTCAATTTCTCTAGTTGATGGGAAGTTGGTTAAATTAACGATCGAAATTTGACACACACCACACTCACAACACACCAAGAAATTTAGAAAAACGTTGTAAAATAAATATATTTGATACACTCTATTTGATCAAACCAGCCACACACATACGTCTTCACTATCCTGCTTATGCTGCATTTTAAAATACATACAAAATCCTTTTAAAGTACCTCTGATAGAATCGAACAGTTAACTTGCGCTAGTAGCCGAGGTCCATGATTACTAAACTACGAGTTAAGTGATGCGAGTTACAGTATTAATATAAAGGAACGTAATATAAATTAATCATCGATGGGAATTTTCTAAGATTATTTACACTTTCGAATTCCTTTAATTATTATGTACTCAGAAAATAAAAATTTATAACTCTAAGACTTAGATAAAAATGGTTGAACGTGCAAATGATCTCACTGATCCTGATATCTTTGTAAATAATCTCTTTACAAAAATCCAATTGAAGCATTTCACTTTCTAATAAATGAGAATTCATATTCAATCAAACATTGAAATTCAAAAAAGTAAAATTATTAAAAGGGTTGACCTTCTCCTCAGCCTCAGATTTTCAGAGCACTACTTTCTCTCACTCTTTTGTTTTTACTTCATATTATTAATGTGTTTGTTCCAAAATTATGATGGTTTTCGCTCCTAGCTCTCTTTTCTATGGCTCCTTTTGATTTGTTATGATTTTTAAGTCATCCTTGCATCTATTTGTTATTTTATTTCTTCAGTTCTGGCTTGTTAAGGATTTCCACTCTAAAATTTTTGTTCATTTTAGCTTATTTGACTTTTCCGACCCTCTTGTTTCAATTTCTCTTCATTCGAAGTTTGTGTTGCAAATCGAAACTTCAAGAATGTTTATTTCCACACTACACAAAACAGAACAGAATAGCTACTGTTTTACCAGGAAGTCTCAAAGTTCTGAAAAAGATTAATCAGTCTCATAGATAGGAGCCATTGTAAAATCATGAGCTAAGCGGCAACTGAAATTGTAAGACTACATTTTGCTTTTAATTATTTAAACTCGATTCACATATCGTTTTAAAACAATTGATGTAAAATCATCTTAAATTAAAAGTATCGAGAAAATAAATTAGATCAAATCTCAAAGATTAAAAATTTGTTATAAATTTCATGTTTTGAATTTTTCCTTTTGAAAAACGTTGATATACAAGACGAACTATTATTATAAACAGAAATTTTGATGTTGAATTAAAACTCTGTGAAATGTAGTTGATTTTTATCGGATTGAACTCTTCAGGTTTTATAAGTAATTATAAAGACATTCTTTACAGTTTTCTTCCCTTATTTAAATCGTTTTTCAATTTCACTTGAATGTGAAAGTCATAACAAATTTTGATCGTTAATTTAACTTCCATCAAGAGCTTTGAAATTTTAATCCGTACTGCCTAACAATGCAATACTAGACGTTTGCGACAATTTAACATTATTTTTAAAGCAGTTTCTAGCTGACCACTTAATAATGCTAAACTGGAATTTTTTTGAATGTTGTTAGTTTTCGTGGATCAATTTAGCAACTTGGCAAAATACTCAGCCTAATCTGTCTCCAAGTGGTTTGAAACTGTATCTCCAACCATTTAATTCATTGAATATTCTTATTAAAAGTTGTTATGTAGTTTCACTGTGTAGTATGTATAAATGTGTCACAACTTCATTGTTAATTTAACCATCTCCACTACTAAGCTCTCGAAATTTTGGGAACTGCCTTATTTCCACCAATGCAATATTTAGACAGACCAGTTTAACTAATATTTTAATAATTTTTTAATAAATCATATGTAAAACGTTGGTTTTACAATATTTTGAATTTTTATATTTTTGTATTTTTTTTCGAGCTGATCGTACATTCTTGAATGACTATGTACTCAGAAGGATAAGTGATTCCACAGTTTAGAGAGTTGTTTGTGTTTTTCTCAAAGCTTCTATTAGTGTTTGGGGAGAAGACTTGAACTGCTATCTGTGGGTCTCACACATGCACTTTAAGAATCTGAGCTACTATGGAAGTCCCCACCAGGCCTGATAATAAACTGAACGCACTGGCCTGTAAGATCATATCAATAATTTATCATTACGTCGCTCTTCAATTCTGCAGCTAAGCAACAAGACAAGTGGTAGGAGGAGGTGGATCATTACTGCTATCGATAATCCGCGAGCAATGCTGACTAATTCGGGCTGACAAATCGGGATTCTAAGAAAAAATTCTGAAATGAACGAGTACTGCAATACTATGAGTGATGGTGTTGAGCTTGAATGACAATTTAAGAACTGGTATACCAACATTCAAGATGAAGGGAGACAAGGACGTAAGTCCCCTGAACAACAGGAACGGCAGGACAGTTGATTCTGGGAGTAGGAAGAGGTGTCTTGCTTGTTGATTTTATGCAAACACGACGACTCATGATCTATGCAGCTGTTTACAGACTTTAATGACGACTGCTTCGAAACAAAAGAAGAAGAATGCCACTTTAGATTTCCTCAATGATAATCTCCATCCTTCCAGTGCTGTAACCATTAGCCACAAAGTTTAAATTGGTTGTGTTTGATCATCCGGCGTATAACGTGATTGACTTAGACGAGTATTTCTTCCTTGAATTAAAATAATAGGAAACCTTTCAAGATCAATGAGGAGACGAAACAGCAGCAGACTATCTCACATCACTGGTTCTTTCGAAGCAGGATCTGAAATCATCCAGCAATCATCAGCAATGAATCTTTAAGTGTTATGTTGAACTATTCAGTGCATAACTTAACCACAATACCAAAATAGAACACAAGAGCCCAGCGAGTTGCTGCTCTGTTCAGTATTTACGAAAGTTTAACAATTAGAAAATTATTCAAAGTTAAATAGTATGCATATGATTAAGTTATTAGGTTGGGGAGATAAACGGCAGGACTGTTTGCCCCTTCTCGGGGTGAGGGAAATGCTGTTTGTTCGTTTCAGAGATTTAATGTCAATGAATGAAGATTTGAGAGGTTGGTTGTATTGGAGGTTTAAGGGCTGAAGCTATTTGGTGGTTTTGTATGCAAAGTTTTATATCCCCGAATGGTTTGAGCTTTGATCAGAGGATTTCAAAGGTTTCTTTAACATGGAAATGATATACTTCTCGAGTTAGTGATAAAATTGTTAATGAATTCAATTTTGGTAGGTCATTAAGACTGTATGAATTTCATGATGCGCATGAGACATTGTGATTCTGGGTATTTGTAATGTTTGTAAGTGTTTTATGTTGAGCAAATGACAGTGAGGTGCTCACTAGAGAAATGCAGAGGTGGATCTTTATTCGAATTTTCTTTTTAGGAAACAAATTCATCTTTTTAGATTATGTTCATTTATGGCTCATCGGAAGAAAAAGGCCTGTGGTCACTGATGTCATTTTGATTCTATTAAACAAAAGATATAATGAGATTAAGTCCATAATACATGGAATTTTAAAATGGCAATTAAGAAAACTGTCCCCTCTAATAATAAAATTCAAGTCGTCTTTGTAGCAATGAACTCTTTGAAAATATTTAAATTTTACTGCAATCTGGCAGTTCTACTGAGAATTAATAGCTTGACCTGGCACCTTCAATCAATAATTTTTGACTAAATTAAAGAGTATTTGAAAATAATTATTGGTTGAGTTTATTTGTCTCATTTTTACAAGAAACAATTTAAGCTACAAATAGTGTGCTTAGACTTTTAAAAGTTCGGTTTTACTTAACTGTGAATCAGTCTAAAAACTTTGGTCTTTGTGATTCAAAATTCAATTACATTAACTTAGTAAATTTGCTTGTTGCAATTGATATAACTAAAATCTGAACATTGTACCTGTGTCGATCACAAATGGACTTCCACTTTACGATTTTTCTGCCAAAAGGAAAGAGGAAAGGGAAAGCCAACAAACACAAATGTCAGATATACAGAAAAGTTAGGGAAGTGAGGGAAAACCTGAATGATTTACATTAGGAAGGGATACAAAGAAAAATATTAGTTCTGAATAATCAATCTTATTATACCAGCTATAATGGCAACTAGCTAAGTCAGTTTATTACTATATTCCATGTGTGTTTAGAGTCTGTAGAAAGTAGGTTGTCCTTGCTTTGCAATTGTCACTAATCCGAGCCTGGCCACGTTTTATGGAATAGCAAGGACGACCTCTTAGGACTCATGAATGCACTAAAGTGTAACATTTTACTAGAACTATTGAGAATTACAAATAATTTGTGTTAGTATTTCCAGTTTTCTATATTTATTTGGAATAATCTCATTGTATTAGTTGGAATTAAATTATTTTATTGGATCAAATATTATGAGAAAGGTTGTGAGGTTAATTAACTCAACTTTCATTGAAAATGTTTTGGTATACCTTTCAAAATTTGTATCTTAAGCATTTTTATGCTTTTTCAGCAAGGATTGCATTTTTACATATATCTTTTAGGTCACCTAGTTCATTCAATTTTGTCTATTCCATTTGGTTAAAACTGATTCGTATACCATCTGTGGATAAGAAATTCATGGCATTGATATTTACCGTGCATTAGAGTTCTTGACCTGAATTGATGAATTAAATTTTTATTGTAATCATGCGTTCTAAATATCCATCTTATCAGTTACAATGAAATTTTAACTTTTTTATGATCAATCGAAGCAACTAAACTACGCATATACCATTTTAAATATTAATGATTTAGTTTTTAAATTAGTATTGTCAGCCGACTTCATTACATGAATTTTCAAATATCGTTTCAGAAAAACTATACTCTCAAGTTTGTTGACATATCCTTGTTTCACTAAAATAATTAAGTACTGTTGAATAATTTAATATTTTAAATGAAAGTTGAATCCAGCCAATGTCCCTAAGGATTACATTTTCACTTTTGTGAATCTGGTTTAGTTTAAAGTAGAGTGACCATAGTGTCACTTTAGAGAACGACTGTATTTAGTCTAAAGGTGTGACTAGTTTATAAAGGAATTTTAGTGTGCTCTGCATTAATGATGTTTTTTTTAACAAATATTTATATGAAAGAAATGTATCATGCTAAATGTTTAAATTGATGGAACATTACTTGTGAAAACTTGGTTGAAAAAATGGGTAAGTAAAAGAGTTAGGACAATATATTTTGCAACAGGAAAAATATTTCAGAAATATTTTGATGCTGTGATGTACAGCTCTAATTACTGTATAGGAATGCTTAAGAAATTGAGTTGTTCAGTGAAATAAGTCACATTTTATCTGTGTGAAATGTAAGTATACGGATAAAATTCCACTGGGATCTTCATTATGGGATATTTTGCAGAATAGCTCTTGCACTAGTTAGTATAATCTCAAATGTCATAAAGAATTTTTGTTAGAAATACTTGTTCTGGGGAAAAAGTCAGATATCGATCCATGTTCAAGCCAAGAAAATGATGCCAGGCTTTTTAAAAATCTGCACACTACGATATGATAGAGTTTTGTAAATAATTCTATTTGTATGTATTATTGTATTACTCAAACCTCAATTATAAAAACTTGATATGTGAACTTAGTTATAATGAAATTTTTCTGGTTTCAATGGAATTCTATTTAACTAAGTATTCTTTTAATGCTTATAGCTAACTACTAAGTAAAATGAAAGTATGTGGTAAAATTCCTCTTCACTATAAAATATCATTTTTCTAGTTTCTCAAAGATAATTTTTAACTTTTGTTTAAAAATCTTGAAATGCAGCAACTCTACCCCTGGCCTTCAAATCTTCTCCACCTTCCATATTCTTGAATCTACTGTTTAATTACTTGGTCCCTGTTTTTGAAATCATTTGAAAATTGGAATGAAGGTAAATGGACTATAAAGAGGATCCAATGCATTTTTTCTTTCCATCCTAGCAGTTTTCTTTGTGACTGGGACACAGGCTTCAGGCTGGAAAGATGAATTGCCACCTCCCAGTATTCTAGAGGAAAATTTGGCGTAATAGGATTAATTTAAGCTTAAGAAAAAGCATTTTAATTCGATATATATAAAATCAACGTATTGAAGAGTGGAGCAATCAGCATCAGCAGGAATTATCCTCACTACATTCTACCATAGTTCTACTTTGCCTTTATAAGGAAGAGTGCCTTATATCAGCACTTTAAACTCTGAAGTAAAATAATTCAAAGATTTTATGGAAAATATGGACAAACCCTGAAATCATTCCAAATCTTCCTTTAAGAGAAGTGATGAACTTTCAGAAATTTGAAAATGGTACTCAATTTGGGATATAAAATTACTAAGTCAATACTAATATGAACTTAATTGTTTAATTATATAATATTCTGTTTAACTTTTTAAGCTTTCAATGGTTTTTGATCAATTTTGCTAATCATACGCTTTGTAAAAAAGATATTTGTGTACTGAAGTAAAATAAACAATCTGGTTGTGGAATGCTTTAACCTCTTCAAATATTGAGTGTCTCCAGCAATTCTAGCTCACAATTTAAAATTTGCATATATTTTTTATATATAATTATTTATTTAATTGGTGGTAAAAATAATTTAAATGTAAACTTAGTTACACTTTATAAATTATGTTGAGAAAATTCACAAATAAGGTCTTAACAACAACAATTCCAAAAAAGTGTTAAAGTTAATTATCGTGTGGTAAAGTTTGTAGTCTCTTGTTTGTTACATTTATTACAGTATTTATTAAATCAAAAATGTGGTCAAAACTGATTGGGGCAAAAAGTGATTATTAAAGCTTGGCATCAATAAGAGGTTCTGAATTTGTGGTAATTAAAATGTTGAAATATTATAGGTTAAAAGTTAAAGTGCTAGTTACATGGGGCTTGTATATAGAAAGGGAGAGGAGTGTAAAATATTGCCAAGTTGATGACTTAAAATTTCATCTTGATAAAAATAGTATTTTTATCATTATTATAAGTGAATAAGATAATGAAGGATAGTGATTTGTACTAATTTTTATTTATCATTTTCTTAAATCTGAATTTTGCTTTTTGAATGTCGGAGGTTAATGTTTTGTTAAATATATAAATTGCTATATCATTCTTATTTAATTATTACTGTACCATTTTAAGTATCTTTTACTCCTGAAATTTCAATGCAGTTAAACCTGTTTGGCTAACTCTCTTATATAAACGATATTCAAATCTGATTTTCCCTGAAACACTTCAGCTGGGATCAATGTGACTTCGTTTAGAAATTCTTAAATTTTTAGTTGGATTTTTACAAATTTCAATAATGGTGTTGAGTAAACATTAAACTTTTTATGAATTGGTATTATGATTGGGTATTATGTTACTACTAAAGTCTTAAGTTGAATAATCTAATTGTTATTATAGTTTTTTCTTAAGCAATCCTGTGTTTTTGAGCTCCCTTCTTTTCAATCATTCCCCTTTTTTTTCCTTGTGTTTTGAATCCAGTTATGTATGGTTTGGCACAGCAGAGCCAGATTTGGTTCTTGTTCACCAACTTTCTTCATTCACTAATTTCTATGTGACCTCAGAGCTTAGTTATGGTCCCAGACTTGTGAACTGGTGGTTTCATCGAGTCACTGGTTTGGGTCTTGATGCCACAAAAGATCTGCCGTGTAGCCAGTGCTGATGCATGTCAAATCTGTCAGTGCCTAAAGCCCTCCTGATACTACCACATTACTCCCGTTGGAGTGGTGTGGAAGTTAGGGAGATGCTGGCTCAGGTGTCGTCCTTGCCATTTGACCGACTCAAAATTATGAGGTTCGTCACCAATCACCCTTATCTTGCTTCTAGTGCGATGTTAATAAAACCGAACCAAACCACTAATTTCTACTTGTTTCATTTTAGTATTGTATTTCTTGTTTTCTGATGGATTACATATCATGTTTGTAGTATATTATAATTGTGTACATACAGTAAAATGTTCTTGAACCTCATCAAATGCTAATAAAATACATATAAATATTAGTACTTTTCATTTAGCTGAGCTCAAATCTTACCTAACAAATACTTTGGGTGATGACTTATAAAATATGCATAAATTAAAGCTACTTATAGTTGAAAAAATTAGCTATATTTTGTCTCTGGCCAGTAGCAATCTAAGGTGGTTTATTGCCTACACCATGCTAACTGAAATGTACTTTCCTCATATAGTAACTGCTTTTTAATGTGGTACTATTCTAGCTGTTTGTTTTCAGATTTTTCATGTAAGTTTGGACTTTTGTTGACCAGCGACGCTATGTTGCTTGCATTTTTACCCAGTATTTATCGTAAATGACAGTTTTCATTTTAGTATTGTATTTCTTGTTTTTTGATGGATTACACATGTTTGTAGTATATTATAATTGTGTACATACAGTAAAATGTTCTTGAACCCCATCAAGTGCTAATAAAGTAAAGCACATGACTATAATAGTTCATCAAAACTTGTTTTAACTGTCATTGCACTGTATAAGTTCTCTTATTTATTTATTGATACAATAATACTCAAATTATTGTGAAAAGTTTGAATTTAATTTTGTATTTTCTAGAATGGTATAATATTTTGATGGATATGTATATCATCCACACAGGTTCAGAATGTGCATAAATGTTAAATAGCATTTTAATAATTTAAAATTTTATTGCCAACTATTTATCTTTGGTATCCTTATTAAACCTATATTGACACTTGACTATAACCTGGCAAAATCATTTCGGCATGGTCATGGTCCAGAAGTTAATGGATTAAAGAGCACTTGGTGTGTATATATATTTATGTGTTCTAGAGAATAATAAAAGCATTTAATGATTTTCTTGTATTTTTAAAAGTGAATGTCAATATTAAGATAATTGTCATTTTAACACATATGTTACTGTTTAAATGCTGTGTATAAGTATTCTATTTATTCTTGAGGAATTACAATTTCAGGTAAGGAAATATACATTCATATCATATGAAATATTTTTTTTAAAATGAATTAGTATTTGTAACTTATAAAAATGAAATAATCTGAATATATATTGAAACATATATCCATCTCTGATATATCCTGCCTCTTTTTGTAATATTTTGCAGAAATAGTTACCTTACAAAAAATTTTGCTAGTTGTAATGATATTGCAAATGATATAGTTATGTATTTTCAAGTTGAATTGTTTTAATTTTTTACCTTATTTCTTCTAAATAAAAGTGTAAAGGAAAGTATTACTGCAAAATTGAGAAATTTTTAATAATTAAAGTATAAATCCCCTTTATTTTTTAATATGTCAATATTTAATGTAATTTAAGAAAGTACAAGTGATGAAATTTAATGAAGCATTTCTAAGAATGAAAGCATTTTACGTTTTTAAACAATGTATATATTGGTTGGGGTAGTTCTTTAGTTACAAAAGCTTGTATTTGAATAATTAAAATGTTTTATAACTAAAGCTTAACTATGTCTAAAATAATTATAAGCTATTATTTCTGTTTACTCAAAGATATTCTTATGTTTATTCTATATTAATACAAAACATGATTGAAAATATTGGGATTAACAAACTTTTTAAATATAATTTTATTTAACTTCAATAAATACTTCATTTTTATCAAAATGAGTTGCATTGTTTTAAATTTTAAGTACTGATATTTGTTGATTCAGTTCTCAAGCATGGTTTCTGAGTGTTTGAATTATGAATAAAATAAAATTCAATAATGTAAAATCTTAAAGTTGTTTGATTCATTGGGTAAAACTGAGTATTAAATATCCTTGGCATTAATGAAACCTTTAGATACTGTATTCTTCATCATATTAGACTCAGCAACCCAGGGTGGGCTATGACCTTCTTTTGAAGATTCCTCCTAGACACCCTGCTTTTTGTCTTAATCTACCAGTTCCTCTCCTCAATCACCTGAAATTCCAATTCAACAGAATTAAGCCACTGTAGTTTTGGTCTTCTTTTCCAACTAGTAAAGGGCTTTGCTTCAAAAATCTTTATTTAATTTTGCTTATCCATTCAAATAATATGAGAAGCCCAGTTTATTCGTTTCACTTTCATACATTTAATATCAAGCTCATTAAAAATTCTATAAATTTCAGAATTAAAATTTCTTTGTCAAAGACTGAGACGTACATTAGTACCAACCTAATGATAGTTTTATAAATAAGAGACTTTACTTTTCTGTAGAGAAACAGGACCTCAGTAAAGAGTGGAGTCTAAAGAGTTTTTTTGTTGACCAGTGAAATATGATTTTTTATCTCAGAAAAGATGGGCCCCCCCCCCCCGTTATTCAGATAATTCTTTATTCTAATGGTTTTAATTCCTCAAGACACATGTTTAAAATGCATGAAAATGTTCTGATGAAAAAACTGAAGCAGATTTTTTATGTAATAGTTTAAACTATAAAATGCTATCACTCTTTAAAAATATTTTCTGTTATGGCTAATGTTTATGAATTGTTTTCAGTACTACTGGAAGTAAAACTTCATCTTTCTTTTGATTAATTTGTTCTTGATTTTACAGGAAGATGATGAGTGGAAGAATATTGAAGAGGAAGAAAAAGATTATTCAGGGCTTAGAATACAGGCTTTATCCATTAGGTTTGCATACTTTCATAATTTTTCAAATATTTATTCTTTTATATACATTTCTAATTTATTGCATTTTATTGTGAATAAAAATTCTTGAATTTTTTTTTTTATTATTTGTATAAAAATTGTTCTGGCATTTTTAACCTATGTATGAAATCCATACATGTAGCATAATTCCACTCATTTCCAATCAAATAATATCTATCCAATAATTATTTAGCAATTTTTTTTTTTTTTCTTTTCCTGATTTGATAAAAATGGTCTACAGGATTTCATATTTTCCTTTGTTCAATATCAGATTTTTGGAAAAGAATTTTAAAAAACATTTCTTTCTGTTAGTAATGAAATCCTATAAAGAACAACAGTCTTATCAAGTAAGGGTTTGCTGCCTCGTTAATCTCCAAAAGGCTTTGGGTACTGGCTTCAAATTCAACAGAACATAGTTTTATCCTTTGTTTTGTAAATGTTATGCCAGCTAGTTTTATTAGATTTATTGAAATTTTAGTTGAAAGTTATCATGAAAACTGATTATAATGAATTCATAAAAGTAAATTTCAAATTAAATACCCGAGACCAGTGCATGTAATAAAGCCATTTGGCAGTTTCAGAGTTAATTATTGTTTTGAAAATGAAGTTAAGTAGCTATAACTGTGTACTTAGAAAAAATTATTTGGCAAATCCTTCTGCGGACAAGGTTATCATTATTTACGGGAGACTGCAGAATGATAATTTTGATCTGGTAAGCTTACCTTTCTTGGGGGTAGGGGAATTTAAGTGTTTTAGTGTATCGATTCAGTTGGAGCTTTTTAATACTTTACAGTTGTATGAATGAATTTTCTCAAATTGTATGATTCATGCATTAATCAGTATTTTTAGAAGCCTATAGCTGTAAAGTAATATAGCCATTTATAGCTGAATTACTTCTATTCGTGGCTGTGATACCTACATTCAAATTTTTTTAAATTTCATATGTTTATTATATTTAATATGCTTCTCCTACTTTTTCATAGCAGGGTCACCATGTCACCAAACAGGATAGGATTAGGGTCAAGTGAATATAAATTATTTTTTTCCTTATTTATATTCAACTAATTTTAAACAAAAAGCTCTGTTCATAAAAGTAACAAAACAGTCTTTTTTTCATTGCTACTTTTGCTTAAGTAAAGCCAAACATGAAAAAAATGAATTTAGCAAGAAAAAAAGTAGCCTAATTCCCTTCACTGGCCATATTATTTGCTATATAAGGTATTTTGTAAAATTTTCAATTTAAAACTGAAAATCTAGAGGGAAAGCCAAAATTCTTTTTAAATCCTGAAGAGAAAAGATAGTTCTTATAGCCACATCTTTTTCATTTATTTTTAACATCACAGCCTTCATAATTTCAGTTTGAAATAAGAGATAGTATTACCCTTGGGTACCTGTCCAAAAAGGAAATAATTTTTGTCTCTTAGGTGACATTTGATGTAGTATGATCATCTAATAAAGTTTTATTTACCGATTTTAGCATTTTATTCCTTACCTTCTTAAATGTTAAAAAAATTTGTACCCTTTCTCATGTCAGGTCTTTGAATAAGGCATGGAATTATTAACATTATTTTAACAAAATTGAAAATAAAATGCTTTTAAATTATCTTTATTTCTGAATAGAAATGATTTTTATATAATTTTAAAAAAATTATCATATCATACAGTAGTTAACAAATATTTTCAAAAGGTTAATTATTAGATTCATCTTTTAATTTAAAATCTGTGTGGATGCTTTTTAATTCCAGTGTGATAGTTTTAATTTCATGATAGTTTTTGTTTTATTACAATAATTGATGTATTTCAATTTTTCACTTATAAATCTTTTCGTCAACATTTTGCTAATTGAAATGCATCCTAATAAAATATTTTTAAAACATTTGGGTGTTTATTTTTTAAAAGGTAGTTAATTTAGAACTTTTTTGATGTTTTGTAATGTGCTTTCAGTGAGAAGGAAAAGGAGGAGGAACAGTTGAAGGAGCAGATGCTTCAGGAACAAAATGGTGAGTCCCAGCGCCAGTCTGATGGTCAGAGCGGTCCATGGAAAGTGATGCAAATACCTATGGCTGAGATAGAAGAAGAAGAACGTAAGTCAGCTCTTTTATTGATGTGATGCTTGTTTAAATTATGTTTTATATATTTGCAGACTTTTTAAATGTGTCACATGTCTTTTAAATGTGTATGAGTTATCCACAGTTGTAAAGTTATTAAAAAATAAGACTGTTAATTCATATTAATTTAGAAATAAGTGTTTTGGGGGTCATTTGCTTTTAAAAGTATTGTTCATATTAAAATATAAATATTATTATAAATGTTCAAAAAATAAAACTTCTTAATCTAGAAAATTTATAACTGTGCAATTCTATCTGTATTGAGAACTTGGTACTGTTCTTATGCTAGTATTCATAAAAAATGTTCTTTATTCATTTTCATGTAACTAGATCCTGGAAAAAATTTTTTTGAACAAAATAAAAAAATGTTCTTATTTTTCTTAATATTTTACCTATTAACATATAAGTAAGGATGAGGTTTGACATGGACAGACTTAAAAATGTTAATTTTTATTGTAACTGTAGTTTTGACTAACTCTCTTTAACAATGTTAAATGTTCTACTTTGATGATTTTTTTTATCCAATGATTTCTCATTAACATTTATTTTATTTTGCCATTATCTATGGTGCTTTTGATGGTTTTGAAAAGTAATTTTTCTATTGATGTTTTTGATCAGTTTATAATTTCTTATACTTACTATTTGTTTTATTCTCCATTTACAATCTGTTCATTTCGAGAAGTTTTAAAGAATTTAATTTCGAAAGAAATGTTATATCATACTGTCGTCTATTAATAAAAAATTTTAAACACTTTGTTTAAAATTATAACATTACGGAAAAGAATTTTTTGGTAATACATCATTTTGATATTGTGCTAAATGTTTAAAATTAATGATTCATGTTTTTAATGAAACCCATGCCCATTGGTGTGGTGTGAAAGTTAGGAGAGGGAGGTCCCAGATCAAGTGTCGTCCTCGTCACTTGACATAATTCCAGAATTACGAGGTCTGTTGCCAATAGCTCTCATGTTGCTTTTAGTGTGGTGTTAAATAAAGCCTATCAATCCCTTTAATATAGTATAAAGTTGCTGTTTTCTCATTAAAATACTAACTATTTAAATTACATTTGTGCATATTTTATAATGTTTAACATGCAAAAATTGTAGAAATTTTTAGCTTTATAAGAGGGCAAGTTTTTGTAAGCTAGTTGTATTATAGTCATTGTGCAAAATATGGACATTTTCTAAATGACAGTATTTTTTATAAATTGGTCCAACAAAAAGCTTTTTCTCAGCGTCTTTAAAAATTTAGATCTTGAAATAAAGTTTGAAAAAAGTAGATAATGGTTAATTGAAAGGAAGTTTGTGGCTCATAATTTTTATAGATACTTGTCAAGCTTGTTAAACTGTTATGAATCTGAAAATACTCTAATTATTATTATTTTTTTTCATTCCTAAGGAGTTTACTGTATGAATTACTCGGGTGGGCCCCCCCCCCCCTTCTCAGTGTATCCTAGCGATCCTACTCTATTTTTGACCTTTCTTGTCAAACAAATGTTTTCCTTTTTTCTGATAATTTCTGACATATAGATCACAGGTAGGGTTGTTTGGCCCAGTATACTAGATTTGGCTCTTGAAATATGAACCTCGATTTTCACTCGCTCACTTACTAAATTTAGATTTTGATTGAAATTTTGAATTCACAAAAATTATGTTTTTGCTTTGGATGCATTTCTTTATAAAAAAAAAAAAAAAAAAACTTCATTTATAATATGATGAATTCAGTGAAATAGTTAAAAATGTAAATGAGTTTTTACTGAATACAATAGTTGTAATATCACTCTCTTTTCCACATGTTATTGTGTAAATATTATTATTTTTTTTAAATTGGTTCAAAATGTTTTTTCATTTAATGTTTTTATATGACATCAAAATTGTGATGTAATAGTTTTTCATTTTATCCATAATTAGGTTATTAATATATGGATGTATTAAAAATTTATAGCTTGTATGTAACATTAGTATTGCATAGGACTTCAGTATGTATGTTTTTAATTCTTATTTAAATTTATTCTTGATACTTCAGTGATAAATATGAAAAAGAAATTTATAAGAATTATTAATGTGTATTTTAACAGATTTCTTATTTTGATAATGTTGTTTCTAAACTTTTTATTAGCTTTGATCAAGTAAGAAAATAGTTTGTATTAAAATGTATAATTAGTGTAATGTATTATATGTATTCATTTAACTTGTATTTAAATTGGATTTTTCCTGTTCTTTTAAAAAAGGACTTCATTTTATGTTGAAAGACATTAAAAACATTTGAACTAGCTTCTGTTTTAAAGGCTGTTATTTTACATTTTTTATGTTGCATTTAAATTCAGTGTTCGTATGCATCCAAGTTTTAAGTGAGGCAATTATAAACAAAACAAGTTTAAGGCTAAGAATTCATGTAATAATTTTGCATTATTTTAGTAGTGCATGATCTATTTTAACTTTCAAAAATTTTAGAAACTAATCTAAAGAATATTATTTAACATTTTGTGTGATTCTGTCATTGTAATGACAGAATCACACAAAATGTAATGCTTTGAAGATGTCATAGAATGTCATAGTAATGCTTTGAAAATTTAATAAAGGGAGTATTATGTAACTATTATCTGATATGAGATGGAGTTATTCATAGAAGTTTGATGCTTTTCTCTCCCCCCCCTTTTTTATTGAAGTGATTTTTCATCCCAGAGCATAACGATCACTTGACCTTCAGTGACGGCAGTGATTCAGACCTTTGATCTATCAGTCTAAAGACATCTCGTCAGGTCTGGTTTTGCAGTGCCTTTTACATCTTTTCCAAAAAGAATTCTCTGGGTTATAAAGGTATTTTAACTTCTGTCATCGTTGAAGAGAGATGCTGCATATTTCTTCTCCAGTATCATAGGGATGATGCAGAATAATTAGGAGATTTTCTGAACTATATATTTTTTGTGAAAATTTCCCCCCAGCTATTTTGCAATTGATATACATCCCCACTCTGTTGTATTGAGTGCCATTTTGATACAGTTTCCATTTAACATCATCTGCTATCTGTGTTTGAGATGATGGATCTATATTTGACATATGCACTGTTGTTGATATATCACTAGTTGTGTGATTCATGTGCGAGTCTCTTTGTTAGACTAACAGGACAAGTTTACTTTGTGGATAAATGCAACCAGCAGTTCTAGGTTGTGCAGCAGTCTGGTTTTACGAGTCCTGGATCATCACTTTAGCGGAGATGTATTTTGCCACTCTGGGTATGATTTTACAAATCTATGGTGGATTGTTAGCTTACCTGGAATGACAGTGATGATTTAAACTATAGATCTGTCGGTTTGGAAAAATGTCTTGTTTTGTTGTGCTTGTTATAAAACCAAAAGGTATTCAACCTAGGGTTAGTTATTAAGGCAGTGTAACTTCTGCTGTCATTTGTTGAAAACAGTTGTTGCAGAATAAATATATTTTGAATTGAAAGGGTGTATTTTGTAATATGTCTGTTTTTTTTTTTTTTTTTTTTGTTGTTGTTGATAGAAACTCCTGTAGAGCCCACGAAAGAGGAACCTACTCCCAAGCCTGCAGGTACATACAAGCCTCCTGCCATGAGAAATGCCACTGCTACCACTCCTTCAGGTGGTATGGGTAGGAGACATCTTAAGAATGCCCCTCAGATCACTAGTGAACTCCATTTTCCTTCACTCTCTTCTGCTGTAGACAACAAATTTAAGCTGAGGTAAGTAAATAATTTTTAAGGATTATTTTATTTCTTTCTTTATCTCTTAATACATCGTATAAAATTTAGTTATGTTCAAAATGTGTTGAAATCCTTATTGATCCCTGTTAAAAATAGCATTTTGTGAAAATTTAAATGTGTGAAAAATAAATTTTGTGTGTGAATTATAGTTATCTAAAAATTGTACATAAAAGCAGTTATTGTATTTTTAAATCACATAATCTAAAAATGCTGATTTTTAATGTAGTTAATGCAAGTTTTGTTTTTTCTGGATTAATAAATCTCAGTTAATGGTTCTCTCACTTTGTCGTTAAGAGGTTATTTAACGATGACATGCATTTATTAAGGGTACTATTATTCTCAAGCTTACCTTTTTTTTTTTTTTTATTTATCTATCTAGATACTTGCCTTATCTCAAAATACCAGAAATTATTTAGAAATGACCTGTTTAGAGATTGTAAAAAAGATGATTTATTTACAAAAGATGGTTTTTATTTATCTAACCCCATTGATGTTAATTCTGATGCTGCTTCTAAGCACACATTTGTTTCATTTAAGACATGATGTTCAGTTTTCATTATTTTAATCCGAGATTAAATTTATATCAAACATATTACAATTAATTCTTAGTTGTGTGTTTACTTGATAGTTATTTGGAATATGAAACTTAGACATGGAATGGCATGTCACATTTTTATTTATTTAAAGGGGGGGGGAATGTTTTTATTAGTAAGCTGTGTAATAAATATTTTTAAGGTATATCCTACCTACCCTTAAATATGATTTTTGGTCAAAAAGTCATTTTTTTTTTGTGTGTGTGTATTTACAGTATATTATTAAAGCCTGATTTCTTAGCTTTCTAGTATAGTTTGAATTTTGTTTATTTTACGTGGAACTTGAGTTATAAGTATTTTAATATTAGTCTGTGTCAAATTTTTGGAACTGGAAGTAGCATTTTGCTCCCAGAAAATGGAACTTTAATGTTTGTTTACATTGCTATTTTATGTAATAAGGCCATCAAAATATCTTATAACATTCAAGATTAATTTTAACTAAAATAACGGATTTTGAAATCAATAAATATCTGTGATTAAATCTGGAAATCAAAAGTTCTACTTTGGAATCTAATTTACTTATTCTGTGTTTGTTTATAATTTAATGGCATAGTTGGAACTCTTGCTTTATGAAAAGCTATTTATATTTTGTGTTATAGCATTACAAAAGTTATAATACTTATTTGATAAGAAAATTTCTTAAATAAAAGGGCAAAAAGTAAGGTAGGAGAAGAAACTTCGGTTTCACGGTTACCAGTTCAGTAGAAAAGCTGAAAACAGTATGTGTAATGATGCAGTAGTGATAGCCAGTTCATTGAATCTGGAAAAATGTAGCTCTTCCAAAATTTTAATAGGTGACCGAATCAGTGAGCAGTAACAGAATTTTTGATAAGGAAATACTGTCAGTTGCTATCAGAATGTTTCCTTGTCCTATTTTATTTGAATGCAGTTCAATTCTGAATGAAGATTCCATGTATGGACTTCATTCAAATTTTACCAGAAAATGTAAGAATGAATTTGAGATGAAAAAATGATTTGTGTTTGGAATGAGGCAAATTGACAAAGGTTTTTCAGCAACTAAATAAGCTTTGCACTATTTTTAAAGTTACCAAAACTTACCAAAGCTACATATAAATTTCTCGGAAAAAAATTCTGACAGCTGTAGCAGAAATTGCAAAGTAGTCTATGGCCAAGGCAGCAAAAATAGAAAAAGTTGAATGTAGTGTTTCTGTAGGTGGAACGTGGCAGCTTAGCTATGCATCATTAATTGGCTGCATTGCTACTTTGTTTGAGTTTACTGTGAAAGTATTAGACCTAGAAGTAAGGCCATCTTATTGTATCACAATTAAAAAGCTACAAAAAATTCCAAAGATTACTGAATTTGAATTAATGAAAGCTGATCATGCATGTCAGTACAATTTTGAAGATTCTGCAGCTAAGATGGAAACAGTCGGTGCATCTAGGATGTTTTGAAGATCTGTAATTCGAGGAAAATTAAAATATATTGTGGAGATGGTAATTCTACAGGATATTTATGGGTAGAAAACATGTGTCGTTGTAACAGTGTTATAAATTGCATTGGTGACTTCTAAAAAGGAGTAGGTACTTGTTTGCGAAATCTGAAAACCAAAACTTAAAGGTCTTTCTGGAAAAGGAAATTTAACAGATTCTTTTATAGACACGTTCCAAAACTACTATGGCATAGCTATTCAGACCAAGGTAGGCAATTTACAATCTATGCAGTAAAATCTCATAGCTGCTTAGTTTCATTATGCTTTGAATATTAAAAAAAAAATTCCATGGGCAATTTCCTACTGGAAAGTTACTGTTATCGGCTGGGTATTGCTCATGGTAAAATACAAACAAATGAAAAATATTCATGTTCAATAAATGATATCGGTAATGTGATAAAGCCAGTATATTTAGAGCTGTATTTTAGAGTTATATTAGATAAATGTTAACACAGCGAGACCCAAAATTCCAATGAATCATTTAATGGTGTGGTATGACAAAGAGTACCAAAAGAAGTTTTTGTTTGTTTGAAAATTGAAATTGGGTGTATATGATGCAATGATACTATTTAACGAAGGATATCAAGGCTGCTTGAAAGTCTTAAATAAAAAAGCTGCTTAATCTTCAAGCAATAAGACCAAGCACCAACTCTTTAATTCTTATATAGATGAATTTATGTGGTGTCAGATTAACAATATAGACGACCTGTTTGTTACTTTTTTTGAATGGAATTCATAATTTTCAGCCACCAAAATTATTGGCTTAAGTTTGGCTGAAATTGCTCCCAACTTTCATTATCGACAATATTTTGCACAAGTAATAAAACAACTCATTACGTTTTATGTACTAATTTATTTTTCTTATGAAATATTTATTTCATTGCATTAAATATTTTGTATAGAATTTAAGGGGAAATGTTGCACATTTCTTTGTATGACTATTCTTAATAAATACCATGAATTAAAGATACAATTTTTTCAATCTACGTTGCTGAAGATTTCATTTCTATCTATGGCTTCACCTGTTTAAACTTATTTTCAGAGTATTCAATCAATGTTTTTACTGATTCTCTTTGTTATGTATAAAAATTAATAATGAGCTAAATGTTATTAAAATGTATAACATATTACTTTTTTTAATATTTAATTACCCACAAGTATTATAAAGAGAGGTAAATGTGTTGACTTTTAATCTGTAAGAAATTAGTCGCTGATGAAGGCTTAATATATTTATAGTTAATTTAAAGGTAGCTCAAAATCATTCTTGATACTTCGTAGTTCCAGTGCAGTAAGGAATAAATCCTATGCAATTTATCTTTTTAGATTCGTTGATAGATAACATAGATCAATTATATTAAATCTATATGTAATAGTTTTAGCAAACAGCTCTTACTTTTAAATGAAACCATTTTTAACTATAGTAGATGATTTTCTTCTACATTAATTATTAGTCATTACTTTGTCCCTCCTTTCTATTTGCATTTTTGCAATATCTGAAATATCAGCGATATAATTTTCATTGTGAAATCTGATGTTTATCTTTAAAATGAATTACATTTGGGCTCAAATATTTTAAATTTTATTTGATATGCAATTTGTAATCATCCATATAAAAATTAATTTTTTTTAAAAAAAAATATTATGAACATTTGCTATATATCAGAGCAAAATGATCACATTCGTAGAAGATAAATATAACAGGTCAATTGAAAAGTCCCCGGCCTGACACATAGATGGCGCTACTAGAATTAAATCCATATGTTTTTTAGTTAGCCCTAACCCTCAAAAGATGCGTGTATAAATTTGACAGCTGTCGGATCATTAGTTTGTGAATTATAGCATTTTGAGTGAAGCAACTTTTGCTATTGTGAAAAAAATGGATAAAAAAGAATTTCGTGTGTTGATAAAATATTGCTTTTTGAAGGGAAAAAATACAGTTGAAGCAAAAACTTGGCTTGATGCCGAGTTCCCGGACACTGCCCCAGGAAAATCAACCATCAAGGATTGGTATGCTAAGTTTAGACGTGGTGAAATGAGCACCGAAGACGGTGAACACAGTGGACGCCCAAAAGAGGTTGTTACCGCCGAAAACATTAAAAAAATCCACAGAATGATTTTGAATGTCCGTAAATTGAATGAAATAGCAGACACTCTAAAGATATCAACTGAATGTGTACCTCATATCATTCACGAATATTTGGGTATGAGAAAGCTCTGTGCAAAGTGGGTGCCACGCGAGCTCACTTTTGACGAAAAACAACGACAAGTTGATGATTCAGAGCAGTGTTTGAAGATGATCATGCGTAATAAACCCGAGTTTTTGCGTCGATATGTGACAATGGATGAAGCATGGCTCCATCATCTCACTCCGAAATCCAATCGACAGTCATTCGAGAGGACTGCACACGATGAACCCGCTCCAAAGAGTAGGAAAACGCAACAGTCGGCTGGCAAGGTTATGGCGTCTGTATTTTTGGATACACATGAAATAATTTTCATTGACTACCTTGAAAAAGGAAGGACCATCAACAGCGACTATTACATAGCGTTATTGGACCGTTTGAAGGACGAAATCGCCGAAAAACGGCCGCATTTGAAGAAAAAGAAAGTGCTGCTTCACCAAGACAGTGCACCGCGTCCCAAGTCTGAGAAAACAATGGCAAAAATCCATGAATTGGGCTTCGAATTGCTTCCTCATCCACCGTATTCTCCAGCGACTGTTTCCTGTTCTCAGATCTCAAAATAATGCTCGCTGGGAAGAAATTTTCGTCGAATGAAGAGGTGATCGCCGAAACTGAGTCCTATTTTGAAGCAAAGGACAAATCGTACTACAAAAATGGCATCGAAAAGTTTGAGGGTCGCTATATTCAGTGTATCAACCTTGAAGGGAATTATGTTGAATAAAAAAAACTAATTTTGCCAAAAAAATGTGTTTTACTATGGTAGGCCGGGGACTTTTCAATTGACCTGTTACATTTTAAAAACTTTACTTTGTTAACGTTTGGATAATGCTCATAAAGGAAATTTTTTTCAACGGAATTTCTATGTTTTTTTTTTTTTACAAAGTTTCAATTTTTATATGTTTAAATAATATATGATGTGTTGCATCATAAAACTCAGCTTTTCTGTTTGTTACTTAAATATGCTAGAGGGTATCTTAGAGAATTTTTTACCACAATTTTTTTAAACATCTATATCACAGTTACACTTTGGTGCATCATAGCCATATCAGGCTTTTTGTGCCATTTACCTCTTAAAAACTGGCACACCAAGAATGAAGTGCTGCTCCCAGACTGAACGCTTTGAAACGGAGCATTACCACTGATCCTTTTAAAGCAGTTAAGCCTAATTTTACAAAAAAAAAAAATCCTATAAAATTAGTATTTAATATAATGGCTGCAATTTTACAAGTTATGTATGTACCACTACAAAGACAATAACATTAATAAAAATTAAATATGCAAAACACTAGAATTATAATTATGCACACCAAAATAAAGTTACAAATACTATACATATGGAATTAATAAAAGGATATTATGCAAAAATCTGTATATAATAAAATTCCAATTTAAAAATTTTGTTGTATGTGGTATAGTTAGTTTAAAACAAGGATAGACATTCAATTCTATGTTGCATATTTTGCAGGAATTGTTAAAAATCAGCTCCTTGACATAACTATACCGATGTTGCAAACATGGCATTTGTGGGGAAAATACATTTTTAAATTCGGTTTCCTAATTATATTCATTAGAATTACTAATACCAGATAATTCATCATTTGTCTTTTTCTGAAAGGCTTGACAGGATAGCTAGTTGAGGGTTCAGCTTCATTTTGTTTCTTTTCAAAAATTTTCTGTGCAAAATCATTTGTTTCATTTACAATGATATCTATAATTTTGTTATAAAAAAGAGATTAAAAAAATCCAGTTAATTCTCTACTTGCACACTTTAAATTTGCTCCAGAATTCAGATATTTCAGAACCAATATTCAGAATATTATACCAACTAACTGCAGGTTCAAGGCAAGCGCGTAGTGGTAATTCTTCACAATTATATTTTTCTGTGTCTGTTGAAAAAACTCTTCTGATTCACTGCAATTACTAATATCATTATCTTCACTAATCTCAGAATTACTTTCCTTCTTAATTTTACATATTTCCCTCTCAGATAGGATCTTGCTCTCTTAGCCGTAGTTAACAAAATGAAACTGAACATCACCCCACCACATATCTGAAACTTCTTCAAAACACATCCATAAATATTTCACCCATCAAATAGTCAGTTGGATGCACTTCCTTATATTCTTTTGACAAAAAGAGCAAAGAAATAAGAACACCAGTGTCCCTTTAACTACTATGTTCGCTTTTAAAGAGCTGTGATTCTCAGTTTGTTTACATCAATAAAATCTATCAAATATAAAAAAATGCAGAATTGCAGAAGAGAAACTAAACTTAGGCACATGCTTAGGATGCAAAAAATTGGACGGCAAAAAAGGAGAAAAAATTAAAATTACAGAAGATGTACCAATGCCTAGCGAGTCATGTATATGCATTGTGTTTGTGTGTGTGCATGTATACAGAGCGAAAGAGTGGGCAGTGCAGTATGCCTGATTGATGATGAATCAACAGTATTGTTTGCGGGCTCAGAGACATGACACTGTTACAGTACACTGGTTTCCCCTCCCCCCCTTAAGAGCTGATCGATCAATTGATCTCACCTTTCCCTCCTGCCTGCATGCTAGAAAGCTCCCAGCTTGAGTGAGCCACAGCTTGTGTTTCTTAAGTACATTCACTTAATGACAAGCTGCAAAAGTTAACCTCGTTACTGATTGTCGTGTTAATTAGCTGTAGTGTTTTCTAAAGCAAACTGGCATACTATGTATTGGATAAAATGTGTGTGAACAGTTTTGTGAGTGGTTTTTTGCTGATTTAAAAGCATACTATCATACTGTACTTGAATCAGGTGCATGTGAACAGTTTTGTGAATAGATTTTTTATAATCTAAAATGTACTGTATTGGATAAGGATTATAAGCATACTGTGCTATAAGTACTGTATGAGGATTAAGCTTGTGAACAGTTTTGCATGTGATTTTTTACTAGCAATAGTAAAGTATAATTGTAAATATTAGTACTAAAAAGAAATGGGATTTCACTGTTTTGTTGACACACAGTAAATGAATTTCAGTTTTACTGATTTTTTTTAATTTTTTGACTATAATTATGGTCATTACAGTATATTTCGAAAACAAAATAAGTCATAAGAAGAAAACCAGTGGAGCTGAGTTTCGCAAAAGAGCAGCTGAAAATCAGTAAAAAGAACTTAAAGTGCCTAAGTTTACAAGTTTTTTTTTTGTTTGTTTAAAATTGTATATCTATTGAAATTAAAACCTCATATTCTCAAACTTGTTCATCTGGCAGAAGTGAAACCCAGAACAAAAACAATAATCAAGGACAACCATGAACGTACAAGACTTGTTGTCTGTCACTGACCCCAACACTACTAAGCCTATAACACTTTACACTCTTGGTACATGGAATATAAAAGACCATGTACAAGTATCCAGTATACTTAACTCAAATTTAAATTAAGACTTAGAAGCAGATTTTTCTAATTCTGAACAGTGTTATAAAGGCGTCAAAATTAAACGTAAACTTTCAACAAAATTATTTTTTGGTGTGCTAGCGAGTAGAGAGAATTGTTAGAGACTGGCTCCTCTATTCAAAATCAATAGGCTAGGTATTTTGTTACTGTTGCCTTCTCTTCCAGCCTGGAGGAAAAGAGGAGCTTTAGCAACTGGTTGTAATGATTGGAAGAACTCTTTCGTGCTTGCTTTGTAGCATAAAAAGTCAGACGACCATAGGGCAAATATGTTGACTTTTATGTTAAGAAAAGGGACCAACCACCTCAGTCTTGAATTCAGTTCAAAGTCAATATGACAGAGAGGTGAATTATTGGCGAGATCTCCTTATTAGAGTTGTTTGTTGTAAAATGTTTGTCTGCAAGAGGCCTTCCATTAAGAAGCAACGACCAAAAACTTCGATCTACATCAAATAGGCTTTTCTTAGGATGCTTTGAACTCATAAATGAGTTGGAACCGTTTCTTGCCCAACATCTGACAAAATATGGCTATAAAGGTAAAGGGAGTACTTTTTACCTTTCGCCTGGCATTTGTAGCAAGTTGATAGACTTAATGGACAAAAGAGTCTTGCAAGAAATCTTAAGAGATTAAACTTGCACATTACTTTTCATTCGTTATTGACTCTACACCCGTGGCTTTATGCACCGACCAATTGTATGTAACACATCAATACATTCCTGTCAGCAAAGCCTGCGTCAATGAATGCCTTGTGCAAGGGCTATCGGGTGTCTCTCATTAAGCTCAAGGTATGGAAAAAGCAGCTCCTAACTTGCTTGAAGAATTTTAATTAGATTTAAAAAACTGTTGGGGCCAAAGTTACAATAATGTTTCAAACAGGTCGGGAGTTTACTCGGGTCTTGAAACGAGAATGGGAGAAAAAAATGTCCTTGCTGAGTTTGTACCAGGTACAGCCCATTCCTTAAGCCGAGCTGATTGTTTTGCTGCAGAAAAAGCCTGCACTCTTTTCTTTAGAACAAGGAGTTTACAGTTTTTTTTGTCGTCTACTCATAGATGGAATGTATTAAGAGCTCATGGGCAAAGATGCAGTGAATAAATGCTAAAAACTGAACTTAGATTTCTTAAAGATCCAACTTTAATGATTACGAGGCAAGAGCATTGCAGATAAATAACTTGCCTGAGCCCAGCTGTGAAAAAAATTAGATTTTTTTTTTCAATTGAGGAAAGACACCCAAGTTTTAAGAGAATGACTCAAAGAAAGAGATTTTGTGCTGGAGTTTTCTTACCAGTTATAGACAATCTTGTAATACAATTAAACAAAAGAAGGGATTGCTACGAAGCTCTCAACACAAGATTCCATATATTGAGACCCCGGGATACCCTAGCAATCCTTCTCTGTTTTTGACCCTCCTTCTTGTCAACCAATTTGTCTTTTCCTCAATTTCTTCTCATCTAGACCACAGTTAGTTCTTGTTTGGTGCAGCATAGCCATATTTGGCTCATGCGCCAATAGACTTAACTTTCTCACATGACCTTTTTGTCTATCAATATTTTTTCAATGTTTTAATGTCTAGATCACAGATTTAACTGGTTTGGGGCAGTATGGCCACATCTGGCTCTTGCGCCAATAAAACTTCACTATCATCCATATATTGAGAAATCTTCATGAAAAGGAGCAAGAAGATGGGACAAAGCAGGTCAAATACTTGGCTCAAAGCTACTCTTAAAGACATATAGAATAGTGTGTGCAAGAGTATCAACATTTCAAAATGTATATGAAGGTGAAAAAAATAATCTCTCCGTACATCGAGAAAAACAAGTTGGAAAGTACCTTCTCAAATTTAGAAGTCACAATGAGAATTTACTTGACTTTTCCTGAGACAAATTGTACTGCAGAGATAAACTTTTCTGCCCTTAACAGAGTAAAGACTGAAGTGAGATCTACTATGGAAGATGAAAAGCTTAACAGTAAGATGTTGCTATGTGCTCAAAATGATGTTACAATGGAAATTGAATACAATGTCATTAATGATTTTATAATGATCAAAGCTAAAAGAAAACCTTTGTTGTACAAGTACAATGACTCAACAAAGAATAAGAGTTTCTAAAAGTAAAAGACAGTAAAGCGATAAGTGATGAAAAAGATAATTAACATGCTGAAAACAGTTTATACAATAATGTATTCTCTAAACAGTAATTGTAAATGATTTGATTAATATACTGTACTTAAATTACAAAATGGTGGGTGGTCCGTGAAGGCAAGAAGTGAACAAGAGTTGCCAAACCATGCCACTATCCTTTCCTTATGGCTACTGGTTGCCAATCCTTGACATGGCGGGTCTATAGGTGGTGGATAATGGAAAGACTCTCCATAGAGGAAAAACAATAAGAGAGTTAACCCTTAGTGGCTCAGTGTTCCATGCAAAGGACACACATTAACTGATTCGCTTCTTGAACTATTAAATACCTTAATAAATGGGAAAAAAATTGGCTTCTTTTTTCCTTTTACCTATCTACTTAAGAGATGATAGTACCATATAAGAGCCAATCTATAATACAATACTTGATGTAAAATCTTATATTTCCAAGGAATTTTGTCTAGTTTTATCAAGTGCAAAAATTATTGCTGGATAAACAATTTCTATATTAATTTGCTGGCTATAAAGCCAACTATTTATTTTATATTATTAAAAAATTTTATACCTAAAGTACACATAGCATTGTTGAATAATATGGGGGTGTTTCCTAACTGGGAAAACTGCAACTCTAGCACTTTGCATGTTATACGAGAGAACGCGATGGCACATAGAACATCTGGTTTCTATTTGTCATCGTGTGGTGTAACTTGGTAACCCCAGACTTAGTAAAATGTCTAGGTAGCATGAAGAGTCACACAGTTTAAGTATATTTTTTAAAAAATTTACAACTGTAATTCATCGGTTAACAATGAGTTTTTACTTTATAACTGTTGTCATATCACGTACAAAAAATGAAGAAATCTCAATTGGTAATGCTTTTTGATTATGTGTCGATGATATGTCATCCCACACATCTGGCAATGAGGAATCGGGAATTTGCATTTGATATTATTTTCTGTTACGGCATACATGGTTTATTTTTGTGATTGGATACTAATTCTTAACTGTCAAATTGACTGTCAAATGCAGATTCCCGATGTATACAACATGATTTGAATCACAGCTGTAACTGATGCCGAGTCGGATTTCCATGAGGTTTCTATTATGCTAGCTGATGCTCATCCCTGTGTTGTTTAAACCTGATTATAATCCCTGTGATGTTCTAGTTTTGATTATGTTAAATTAAATGTTAGTTAATCTGCCAGTAATGCCCAGGAAGTTTGATCGTGTTTGTTTTCATTTTTGAATGTAAATAAAATGGTGTTTTTAAATATTAGTGTATCTCACTTCTTTATGTAAGTTGTGGCTCTATCTATTTATTATCAAGGGCCAACTTGGGCCCCTCAATAACATTTAACAATCATATATTAAACACATGCCAATTAAAGGTATCCACAAAAGTTGTGCATACTGTAGCACGAAAGCGAAGTAATGTAAACTATTTTCATGGGCAAAATCTGCAATGTTGGTTTGTGTTCTTCCAAAAGTGTGTGCTGTACTTCCAAAAATATCATAAATCTAAAAAATAGACCGATTTGTAACTATATTTGTATATAGGACTCGTGTATATAGAACTGTAAATATTTATTAATCGAAAATCATATAACAAAAATATGCATTATTTTTTTCATTCATGTGCGGAAGCTTTAAATCATTTTCGCGCTTCAATGCAATGCACGCTTAGCCGTACTTATGAAAGTTCTAGTGGTGCAGTGTTCCCTTTCAGGGACCTCTCACAGAATCAAAATGGTAAGTATAATCTTTATATAAAATTTATCTGCTTAATCCTTTAGGCCTTAATAGACAATCTACAATTATTTTTTTTTTATCAAACTTTTAATTTTAAAGTATTGTATACAAAGGGTTAAGGAAAATGCAGCTACAGACAAACTAGAACATCACAGGGATCATAATCCAACTCAACTGTGTCTGCAGTTGGCATTCATTCATTATGCTCAGATCTGCATTCACGGCAACTAGATAGATAAAATTAATATCAGTTACAAAATAAACCATGTGGCGTAACAGAAGTAATGTCCAGATGCAAATTCCAGTTTCCTCATTGCTGTGTGGGATGGTGTCTTGTGAACATAATTTAAACAGTATCAATCAGTTCACTCCATTCTGCTTGAAATGGCAGCAAATTAATAACTGTAGTCATATTACAATCCAAGATCACATCTTCACTGATGATAATTAGGCTTGCATTCCTCCAGCATTCTGACCTTTTTGAGAATACATTGTTGAACTTGGCGGGTGAACTCTTTACTCTTCTCCACTGTACAGGTTTCTTGTCTTTGATTTCTGAGCAACAAATCAACACAATATGTAATTTATAATATTATTAAGTTAATTAATGTGTAAATTAATATATGTATTTCTTAATATTTCAGATATATGTATTATTGACTGTAATTAAAATTTTAGGATTACTTATACTTGTGATTAGTTTATTACAGGTGTGCACTCTCAATTTGATCTTGTAAAATTTCAGCATCCCTTCTACATCTGAGAAGTTTTCACAAAATTGCTTCTTAAATTATAATTTTAAACTAAGCATTAGTAAGGAGAAGACAGTTAAGGAAGTTTACTCATAACTATTCTTCCTTGAAAAATTGCTAATAAATTTCATTTTTAGATTATATACCTCAAATGAAGCTTCTTTGATCTTTAAACTGGAAGAAATTTTGGCGTTAGTTTTGACCTATACATCCAAGTTGCTACTATGTTTATCCATAGGATTTAACATAATAGCTATTTAGCAATTTCCTTATTGTTTCCTTCCTTGTTCATAGTGTAGTAAGTTCAGTTCAGTCTGGGTTTGATCAGGCCTGGCCATCCCGGGTCTGCATGGCAGCCTGCCAGATGTCAACCTGCAGCTCACAGAACTAGATCCTCTGAACTAGATTTGAAACTTTGTACAGAAATCTGAAGAACATTGTGCCGTGAAATGGTTTGTATGGTGCCCTACTACTGTGGGAATATCGTTCTGACCGTGTTTTATCATAATTCCATTAATCTTGTGGAAACAATTACAAGCTCATTTTAAAAACACGCTGGCCATCTACTGCTGTGGGGATGCAATGTATAAATAACTAGGAAACTTACACAGAACTGTGGGTATGATACTGAGCAAGGAAGGAATGTGAGCCGTGGAACATATTAAAATAGCTGCTGCCATTTGTCTGCAGCAAACTAATATTGATCGCGGGCTTATATTATTGAACAAATTGACTACTCATTGTCTTTGATTGCTAATAATTTGGATTCAGCTTTTAATTTAGGACCAGCGTTATGTGTAACTGCGGATGGTTTAAAGATGATGTTTTGTGTAAATATTTAATTCAATAATCTTAATTTCCATTGATTTATAGCAGAATGTTGCCACTATAATAAGGTTAAGGAGAATTAACTCTTCTACTAGAAAAGTTTTCAAGTGGCCCACAAAGTCTTTTGGATTAGATAAGGTGTGTTCTAAATGTTTTAGGGCAGAAAGGCTGAGGCACTCGAAATAACCCACATTCAACTGGGATAATACAATTGGGTTGATGGTATGGGCTGAAATGTGTGCTGAACCTCACCTGTATATAATTTGGAATGACAGTTTGGTGGCCCAAAGGTATGCACACAAGATACTGTGACCTTGTGTTTCTTATGCTGCAGCTGTTGAAGATCTCTTTTAATGGCTGCCCAGTAGCCCCTAGTGATCATCGTTGATGTTGTGGTACTGTGAAGTGGTAGGTTGAGCCTGGTGCACCACTAAGGTTCACTAGTATTGAAGATTGCATCAGGCCAAATCCTCTGTCCAAGGTCTTAAAGTCTGTTGGCATGGTGTGGAAGTTTTAGAAGAGGAGATACTACCTCATGTCATCCTAAATCCAGTTAGGTTCAAATGGGCAGTCACCAATAGCCTGGGTGTTTGCTTCTCTGTATTCTAATCACAATGTTTCCTTTTATAAGATGATAATGTGAAACCTTATACAGCCTATTTTATTGAAACTTGTAGCTTGAGAGCTGAACCAATGTGTGGAATGTAGCATGTTCTTCTTAAATCTGATCCAAACATTTTGGGATATGCTGGACATTTAATTATTGAAGTTTGTTTGTTAGTACTGTGAAGTGTTGGTTGAGCCTGGTGCCAGGTTCCATGTTGAAGGACTGGTGCATGTTAAATCTGTCAAGGTCTCAAGTCCTGTTGGCATGGTGTGGGAGTTTTGAAAAGGGAGATGCTACCTCAGCTGTCATCCTCGTCCACTTGATTAGGGTTCAAAATATCGGGCAGTCACCAATAGCCCTCGTGTTGCTTCTCTGTGATATTGATATACAATCACAATGTTTCCTTTTATAAGATGATAATGTGAGACCTTATACAGCTATTTTATTGAAAACATGCTTGAAGCTGAACCAATGTAATGTATGGAATGGCCAGCATGTTCTTCTAACCTTAAATCTGATCAAGCTTGTTTGGGATATACTTGGACATTTAGTGGTGATACTAAGCCTTTTTACTCTTAGACTTTGGAGATTGCATTTCTTGAGTAGAACAATCATCTTGTCAATAACCTCCTCCACATGCTTGCAAAATGGGTGTCTGGCAATTTTCTGTTTCAGGGAACATGCATCACATATTAAGCATCTTTAAACTGGGCTGTTTGTCATTTCATGTAACTAAGTGTTGTCTGGTATCTTTTCATATTCTCCATCATTTCTTCATTCAAGTTCTCATGTATTTTTCTGTGTTTTGCTGCCAAATTATCCTTATTTAATGCCATGCATAGCTGTCTTGCATGGTTTTCACCCACTCACTTCTCTTCATCCCTAATTTTTGAGCAATTAATGTGGACCAGAACCAGCCGCAATTTAGCCAAGCAATTTTTACTAAATCTCCAGGACTTTTGTGAGATGGAAGGTGAAATAATAGGAAAAATTATGAACGAATAGTTCATGGGAAAATTGCAGGAATGTAGCAATTTAAAACTCACTGTAATCAATGTATTCTTGCTGCTGCCATTTATGTCAGAAAAACAAACTATATTAGTAATTAATATGTTAAATGAAAAATGATTGTTTAATTTTAATTAGAGACTCTGGAGATGAACCTGTTTTCTTTAAAATTGCGACCCAAAGTAGCAGCTATTCATTATACATTGTGAAGATAGAAATAGATTTCTGTAAGGGTGAACTTATCTAGTGTAAAATATTTTACAATTTATTTCAAAGATAAATATCTTTGTTTGGCTATCTTTTGCTTTCTGTTGTATCTCCTATAGTTTAAAGTAGTTAGTGCATTTTCCCTTATTGAAAGATTTTTCTTTTTCCCGGTGAATCGGTCATAGTCAGTCACAGCTTTATGGAGTCCGTTCTAAGGAGATGTAAAAGGCTTCAGCTTGATTTAGAAATAAGTTTCGGCTCAATAATCCATGGTCTGATAGTTGGGTGTGCTACATTTGTGAGCTATTCGAAGCATTGTGAGTGCTCTAAAGGGAAAAGGAAAACTTAAATTAATCCTCTATATCAGGATTTGAATAAACATTTTGAAATGAACTCTTTCTTGTAATAAATTTTTGTTTGCTCATTGTTGTAATCTAAGGTATTATATAAAGCCTACTAAAACATCAAATTCAATACCCTTTCAGCATTGTTCTGAAGATTGTTTCATGTTAGTTTAGTATTAAATAAAATAATTAATTGAATGTGCATTTTGCTTCTGTTCTTTAGTTTTAAAATCTTAAGTAGTGACAGTCATTTTTGAAACTTTGTATGCTTATTTATCAGTAAAATTAAATAAAATTTCTAATTTGTCAGTTGTTTATCTGTTGAGAACAAAGTCTTGATTTCCATTTTGAAAATATTTTTGATAAATGTTTAGTATGTCTTTTAAAATTATTTTGGTGATAGAGGTGTTTAAAAATTAAATAAATCAAACTAGATATTGACTAGTTAGTTTAGCACAGTTCCTGGACATTAGAAAGAGAATAAATTTTAGATAAGGAATTTAAACATTAGAAAGTTAAAAATATGTTCTATTATGTCATTCAATTTTAAATATTTATTCTCTGTTGATTAGTGCAACAGATTCGCTTTATGATGAAAAGTATTGCTAAGAAATCAAAGCTTGAAACATAGTTTTCTCCTTTCGTCTTTGGATTTATTTTGTTAAACAATAGTATTTTATGTTTAAATCTCATATTTTATGTTTGAAGATTATAATGTTATTACATAGAAAGGAAAATTAGGTTAGGTCTTTAGAATATTATTTTATTCTATTACTGTTAAATTCCTTCCTTGTTGTATATCAATGTTAATTTCAAGTATTTTTATTGTGTTTGTGAATTATAATTTCTGACATTCTTCTATTATTTTCTTTTATAATCCTAGACTTTCTAAAATTTGACCTATATTTAAACTGCAATTCTAAATAATTAGACGGTGTAAGTATTTAACTAAAAGATAATTCCACAGCACAGAATTTAAATTTGTAAGATGTTAAGTATAATTTTAAATATTTACTATTAGAATCTGTACTCTGTATATTTAATTTATTTTATTTGAAATCAAAACCCATTTAAAACTTTCTAATTGTCATTAAGTTTACAAGAAATAAATTTTCTGGCTAAATGTAGGTAAAACTATTTTAAATATTGGAGCTTGATGGCGGTAATTTAAATAGAAAGTGCATTATTGTTTTAATAATACAAAATATTTGTTTTTATATGTGCGTATTTTTGAAGAGGAAAACTCTGATACTTATTTGCTTTAAATTTGGATGGAGTATGATTTTTAATATTCTTGAATTTATTTTACTATATACTAAAATAAGCTCTAAATTCTGGCAAAATATTCTAAAGTATATTAAATATCTAAGAATTTTATTTTAAGTCTTATAAAGTGTTCATTTTTAAACCAATTTTTCTTTTCACTCATAGGTCATGGTGTTTTAACTTCAGTTTTGAATTATTTTGATATAACACATTTTTCTATAGAAGGCATTTGTGTAAGATTTAAACTATATTTTGAATTCGATACCTGGGGCGACTTAGTATTTTTATGATTTATGGTTGTATGTAAAATTCAATTTCTAGATATCAATTTAAAATTTTGAGCATAATTTTGTTTTAAAAATCTGGCTTGCTAGTTGACATGTTTATGTTTCTTTCCTTTCATTTATTAATAAAATCTGAATCAAAGTGAGCTTATTTTAATATTGTGTGGTGTAGGGACTGATTGCACACTGAAAATGAATGAACTTGAAAATTTCTTAAATTGAATTATGACAATTAGTTATTATTTTACATAAGTTTTGTTTTGTTAATCTTCGGATGATTCATATTTAAATTAACGGCCCATGACTAGACTTATAAATGACATTACTTGTACAACTTAATTCCAGAAAATTGCCTTCTGTTTCTATGGTAAAGTGTTTTTCCCTTTTTAAATGCAAGATAGTGGTGATGCAAAGGTATGTTATGTCTTGTATCTAGAGTAAATGTTGCCTAAGGACATCTTTAAATGCTTTGTTTAATTGTACCATAGGCTACAGCTCTATAATAACTGTTTATAAGTTTATGAATCAAGCAATTACATGGGTATTGGTGCAAAAATGATTGGATTCTTTTGAAAATGATAGTATTATACTAAAGGAATGTTAAAATTTTATGCAGTTGTTATTCAATGAGGTCTGTGTGCTGTGTATGTTTTAGTTGTGTGAGTGTACAAATAGACAAGATGGATCGAGAGGACCTGCTGTTGGAGAATATTTAAAACTGTGGTTTCTTGTTGGTTGGAAGCCTGACATCAATGATTTGTAAGGAAATATTCAATTCATAAATGAAAGTCTTGCAGTAAAGTGAAACAAGATGTTTGATCACTGATCTTATAATTTTATTAAAATATAGGTATTTTCTAAATTCTGGTCTCTTTATGTTTGTCATTCTGAATATACCATTTCAATTCTTGTGTTTGAGAATTAAATGTTATGTTCTATCATGTTGTTAAACATTTGTATCTGGGTGGTGTTCCTTCAAGAAATGTTGTGTGCTCATCGGGGCCGTTAACATTTTGCAGTGCCAAGTTTTGTGAGCACTGCCTCAATTTGAATTTTCAGTATCTTCTCGAATTTAGTTCATTTTGCTGTATCTTATGACAAGCAATTGATGAAAAATAGCTATTTTATTGGAAATGCCATAATCTGCTGTTTAATGCTCTCTGTCGTCTGTAT